>JBAMBQ010003186.1:0-424487 GCA_037044495.1 Stegana nigrithorax | reverse complement strand
CCTTTTTTGTAATATTTCAATCATACAGTCTTTTCAAATAAGACTTTGAAAGACAATACTCATTACCATTGCGGCATATATTTAATATATTTTTAAATCTAAAAATAATTTAAAATAATAAAAAAAGTATTATGTAATAAGAACACTAGTGAGCAAAATTGTACCAAGAATACAACTCAACTAAACTCGATACTTTTATGCTTTGATTTTAGTTAAGAAAGTGGATACAAATACGTATTTTAAATAAATAAATTGTAAAGTGATGAAGTGATGTAAGTTTATGTGTTTCATCAGCATTATAAATTATTGGCCAATAAACGTGGGTGTGTGGATTAGGTCAGTACACTTAGCCATAATCCACTGATGAGTACATTCTGCATTTCCGCAGTGTAAGCACACTTCAGTTAAGTCCACTGACCGAATAGCCGTTCAACTTCCGCAGTGTCAGCGCAATTGCTAGATTTGCGATCGTTGAAGCGCCTTCTGCAGCGCAAGCATAAATGCGCGCCTAAGCGAAATTCCATAATCCCATGCACACCTGTGCGGTGCACTTCCCGTTTTTCAAGAAGTACGCTGACAGTGCGGAAGTACCAAATGAATGCGGTCAGTGGACTTTACCTTTTTGTGCTTACACTGTACGAATGCGTAAGGTGTGAATGGAACACATTTAAAAATGCTGACTTATATCACACTCCCACGATTATTGGAATATATTTAAATATGCTGAAGCAACACATAAATGATCATAGCTGACACAATTTACATCGAATTTTAACAAACAAGTTTTAAATGTGAAACACTTCCGTAGTATCCAAAAAGTAGAGCCACGAAAGATTCAATAAATAATTTGGTCGTTTAGGTTATTATTTTTTATTATACTCTCTTCTGTAGGCTAAGAGGGCCGGCTGCCCATTCTCAATTAGAATAAAATCGCTAACGATATTTTGCTAGAATTAGATTGACGAAGGAGGAAAATCAGTATAATGGGCCAGCCTGAGTTCTAGAGGGATATGTTAACACTCACCTGCAAAAAATAATAAATCATTGAGGTTGCATCCGTTGTGGCCTTTGAGTGCAATCTAAAAAGTGCTGCCCACCCTACATCAAACACCGCCTATATTTTATTTACAAAATAGTATTTTACATAAAATTTAATTAATGCAAATTTTCTTGCCGTTCACTCACTTGTGCAAGGCTGACATGTGTTTCGATGGACAAATAAATGCGATATGGCTTTGTTTGCTTTGCAAATATTTTAAAAAATTCCTGACAGAGTGTATAATTGATAATAATTAGCTGACAAATGTATTGTGTTTTAATGCATTGTTAGCAACAACAACAACAAGAAACTTGCCCACTGATGCTGCCTAAAATTGCTATAGCGAGAAGTTGCCTAATCGTATTTCGTTTTTAATTTTTTTTTCGACGCAATATGCATTTGTTATGTGTTACGTACGTGTAAATAATAAATAGGCCAGCACGATCATAAATATTAGCAGTGGATGAGCACACACTTTAATTTATATATGAGAACATAAAATATATTTATGTGAGTTTGTACTTTGCATCCGTAAGCGATGTTTGACTCTTGCTTAGGCACAAATTGAACTGTCAGGACATATTTGAAAACTGTTCGACTTGACACTTGTTTCAAATTTGCGCATATGCAGATTGAAATTTATTGCATAAAATTACTCACCGCATTTATTATTAAATAATGGCAACAATAACAGCAGCAACAACAAGCACAACAACAAATACGACAACAATAACAACAAACATATTAAGCCAGTCAGAAGTAGAAAATAAACGCAAATGCTTTGAGTGCAGTTTTTCCCATAAATATGAAATAGAAATAAAATATGAAAGTAGATTACGCATACGCCACATAGGCCGCATATCTGTGGGCGTGGCAACTAAGGGCGGCAAGCTGCCTGCTGTCTGCTAGCGTGTCTATGCATATGACATTGCGTTTATAATTGTAAATGTCATGTTACGGTTTTTGCATATCTCCGCGCTGCTGCCTGTCCCTTGACTTGACTTGAGTGCAGAAATTGAAATTTATTTGCATTTTTAATATTTGCAAGTGAAGTGCTCGCATGCAAGCAGTCATGAGAATGCATAAGGGCTGACTAGGCTAGGTCGGCTGGCTGGCTTACTGTGTCAGTCATAAATATGTTATGTTTTTTGTTGGATTTGGCTTTTTATCTTCCACATTGTACTTTTTCTTCTAATTTTGACAAGCTTTTTGCATATTTAAAGTCAAGTTGAAGTTTGCCACAGGCCAGACAAGCGTCAAATGAAACGGAAATTAGAAGGAAGAAGAGAAAGTGACACACAGCATAATGAAGTCTGCCTTGGCAGAAATAAGCAATTACAGTGCGTAATTCGTAAAGTGAAATGCATAAAGTGCGGCAAGGAGTGGACAATTAAATGGCAAATGACAGAGCACGGAGCCAATATCGATTCGTCGTCGTGATTTCGAGCGCATTAAGGAGCATTATTTGTCTGCGCAGTATCGCATTACAGTTGTTAGGCGGCAGCGATAGACCGTTGACGTGTCTAATTCGTAGACAAAGTAAATGAAATGCGATAGACAAAATAAGAAAGGCAAAAAAAAAAAAACAACAAATTAAAAATAAAATTGTTTTTTCAAAATTGAAATGAAGAAAAAAAACAAAAATTACAAAATCCAAAAAAAAAAAGAACAGAAATAAGAAATAGCAATGTAAAAAGTGGCAAGCGAAGCCATGCTAAAAGATCAAAGCCACAGTGCAAAGGCCATGGCACGGCGATTCGACTCGAGTCGTGTTGCGTAGAGCCGAGGCAAGCCAAGCCAAGCCAAGCTAAGCCGTTGCATACAGTTTGTAATAGAAACCACACAAGACTTTGATTTCAATTCGATTTAAAAGGATTTCTGCGTATTTACTTTGCTGTTGTTTGCTTCATGTTGTTGTTTTTTCATTTTTTTTTTTGTTTCTTTGCTTTGTTTTTCTTTTCTTCGTCTTTTTTTGTAAGGTTTAAGCCAAATGTTGAACTCTGCTGCGCTGACTCAGGGCGCTGACTGATGTCATAGACATAGCGGTCTTCTTACTTTCGCACAGCTACTTTCGGGGGCTGTTGGGTAGCTAATTGCTGCATACGCTTGAGGCAGCTAACTGCAGCCTCAGTTTGAAATCGTGCTCTGGTGAGTGAGTAACACGTGAGTTTATCGCGACATCGATCTGCCTAAGATATTTTTCTTCTTTTCTTTTTGGCCTTTCGTGTTGCACTCACTTCACTGCACATCATTAGTTTTGTTTTGTTTTAGCTTGTCATACAAACGCATGTTCCGAGTCCCATGCCAACAACCCCAATCACCTGCACAACCACCCTCCAAGTGTGCCCTGCTGGCGTGCAGTTGTGCCAGTTAATAGTCGGCAAGGCATTAGTAGCGCTTATCTTACATCGCTTTGTATTATTTATTTCTGTTGTATGCGATAAGCTCATGACAACTGTCTTTGAGCATAAGCAAGCATAAGTACCCCCCCACGTGCTCATAGTACCTTATGTGTCCATTCCATTGCCGGCTACAAAAAGAAATCATAAATTATCACTGCTTACACTTGCTTGCTCTCATGCCACTCTGCTTGCCCTACTGCCGCTCCGCTTGCTCGTCTGTCGGTCTGCTTGCCTACCGGCCTGCGCGCCTGCTCTCCCACTGCTTTACTTATGCAATTTTTCCCTATTGACATGTACAACTGTGTAAATCGCACACGCACACCAACCCCTGCGCGCCTTCTTTGCGTGCAACTGCTTACACGTCGTACACTTCATACACTTCATTTGGCATAGCCAAGACCACGAAGACTTCTTGTTCCCACGTTGTGTTAACAAAGCAGACATCTGCGTGAAAAATGATCTCAGACCTTCAGGGACTGCATGCAAGGGTGTGTGCAATTGTGCTTAAGTGGGTGTGTGCATGTGTATGGGGTAAATTGTTATTGCTTTGCTATTATGAAATTAAATATGCTTTGAGTGGTTTTGGGGTATTTTATATTTGTTTCTTTTTCCTTCTAACTGCTTGCAAATGTGGTTTCTCGCAATAGTTTACGTCATCAGCTGAAACTCGATTGCTTGAGAGCCATTTGCAGCAATTGTGGTTACTTTTAAATGCAATTTTCAGCTCTTACGCGTTGTCTTGAGGTTTGACTAATGAGTTGACTCGCAGGATTTATGTGTGAGGAAATGGTCAAATAACTGACTTAAAAATTCTTCTGCAGTTTCCTTTATATTTTACATAAATATTTTTATTAAAGATTTTATATAGTAGGAATGCGCCCTTGAACAACGTGCATTCATCGCTGCTGAAGTTGTACCTATACAAACCTATACAGCCGACCTTGGAAACACCTTGAATTATAAACTTTGGCTTAGTGCAACATATCTCGGGCTGCATTAAAAAAGAACTGCTGGCCTGGGAAAAATTTAATTTGTAAACTTTACAAAATGCTTTTTATTTAATTTTTCGAGATCTCTAATCGGATCTTAACAATTTAATTAGCCAATACAGAGAAACTACACACAATGACAATTTTGCAGACAATTTACCAAATACACAATTGGTTCACATACACATATGCAACCGAGTAAATGCATAACTCCCCTACATGTACATACATAGGCAACTTATGCGTTCACTTGGTCCACAGGTATGTAACCCAATAGCGTCTCATTTTGAGATGTGTGTATCCCAATGATCTCTACGGAACTTGACCATATCGCCGAAATCAGTCGATTTCCAAATATTGTGACGCACAATGTCGGTATGACGTGGATTCATATAGGCAAAGAAGGGATCTTGTGGCTGATGCCTCATCTTGCTGTAGCCGCGCATCGCCAGCCAGACGAGTCGTGTCTGCTCCAGCACCTCAGCATCGAGCTTATTGCGATAGTTCTTCAGGACACAATTGGCATGGGAAATGACCTGATCGTGATGCGCATACGACACCGCAGCCACATGGTCGAGCCGCCGCACCGGACTTGGCACGTGGTCATGTGTGCTGCGTTGCAAGGCATTGTAGATGTTGAATGAGTTCCTCACCGAACGCTCGAGTTCCTTGGTGCTGTATACCTTGTGATAGCGCGCCTCCATCCACTCGCGCAGCACCGGCAGCTTGTGTGCATTTGGAAAGCCGGCCAGGACGAATTTGTGATTGCGGCACATGATCTTCAGAGCTATCTCGAGCATTTCGCTCATAAGCTGGCCATTGTTGGGATCGATATATGGCAGTTTGAAGAATCTCTGCATCTCGAGTCCAGTCTTGCAGGGACCCTTCTTGTGCAACTGCAATGAGGTGGTGCTCCTTTGCGTCTTCAGTATGCTTCGTTTCGCTAAGCTCTGCTGCAGCATGGCCTGTGTGCATTGTGTAATCGCTTCGTTGACGCTCCGTGGCTTCTCTGGCACTTGCCGCTGCGTCTTGTTGTCGGTCTCATCAAATGCCAAATCATCCTGCAAGGCGGCTATGCAGCATTTTCGCACAACATCCTCAACGCTTGTGGCCGACTCCTGCTCGGCAGCGCTCTGCACATCGTATATCTGCGCATAATCGAAGCCAAAGCGCTGCTCCATGGTGCTCGAGTGGAAGTAGGAGGGCGTTGACGTTTCCTCCCACTCAAATTTGCATGGCTTCGGGCAATCAGCGGTTGGCAGTGTCGCTTGCTCCCCCCCTCGTTTTCTGCCAGGTGCTTTGAGCTTTTTTCGCTCCTTTATCGCATGTACCCTGCTGCTTTTTCGGCGTCGACGTTGCTTTGTCTGCGGCTCAACTGCAGGCAGGCGGCGACACAGCTCCGCATCGCGCGTGTCCACCGTTTTGCAATATGTGGCATTGCCCTCTAGGAGCTGCACGGGCACCAAGTTCAGGTCACTGGACGGCGCTTGCTGCTTGGTAACATCGAAGTCCAGACCCAGCAGCAGGTAAAGATTCGCTTTGGGTGCTTTGCAGGGCACTGCAAGCCGACTGCTGCAAAGCTTACAAATCGCATCCTTACCAACTATGGTCTGCACTTGCGCATACTGCTGCATGGCATAGCGTTGCAGCTTCTTCGCCTCGTTGTCGATCTGCCGCTCCAGCTGCTGCACTGTGCGCTTCCTGCGCTGTATGGTCGCCACGCCGGGCCTATCGGCTATCTGCAGGCAACGCTCCAAAGCTGCCCACTTGGCATCGGCGGCCCTGCTGCTGAGCTCCTGCTGCAGCTGCGTGTGCGACGGGCACAAGTCGCAGCTCTCTGCTGCCGTGATGTTGTCTAGCACACGTTCCACCTCCGCGGTGAGCAGCTGCTTGACTATGCGCTTGGTCGGCTGCAGCTGATAGTAAGAGAACCAACGGTTCTGCTCATTGGGTATGTTGTACCTGTTGTTGTTGTATTGATAATACTGCGGAAAGTAAACTTCCGCGGCAGGTGGGTGCCAAGACCATTTGATGGGAATCTGCTTGGGTTTGCGCAAGGGCCGGAAATAGGGCAGCGGAAGCAATGAACTTGGCCTCGGCGACTGCTTCGGCTTGGCTTGTGCCTGTGCTGCGGCCTCTTGCCTCTTTTGCAGCTGTAGACGCGACTTCTTCGAGTGATCACTTGGTGGCAATATGCGATCCAAGGCACGCATCGTCGTGGCCATGTCCAGATGCGCAATCGCCGAGAGAAGCAGCTGCTCATTGTTCGTGTACTGGGCATCGCTGGCCAGCGTCTTCGCTGTGCGTGAGGTGGCATACTCGGCCTTCCACAGAAAGAAAAGAAATGCCAGATCATTGCCCTGACTTATGTGGATAATCTCTTGGAGTTGCTTGGTCGTTGGCAAAGGATGCAGACCGAGCTTGTACAGTTTCTTGCGTGTTCTAAAGATGGAACTCTGCTCGATGTCGTCACGTAGGCAGAGGAGAAGCTCATCGCAGATGTTCAGCTGCTCCGCCGAGAAGCCACGAAACCAGTTCACAATGCTCTTTTGCCTTAAGTGCTGCAAGGCGATTCGCTCGATTTCAGATTTTCTTGCTCTATTTGAAAAATGTTTCATTTTCTAATTTTTTTTTTAATTTTGTTACTTTTTTTTTAATTTTGTTACTTTTTTTGGTTTTTTTATTTTTGTCAATTATTAAAGTGTTTAAACTGATATATTTAAGCATTTATATATGTAAACTTAATTGTTTATAGCACACACATTTGAAATTTTAATTCTTATTCAACGCATAAATTTGTTATGCAGCCAACAAAAAATAAAAACAAATAAATCGTAGCTGATTTATCGCAATTGATTGCGACCTAACACGCTAAATACCGGCATTATAAACTGTTTGCCATGAATAATAAAATTTTTATTGTGAAATACGGAAAAATGTTACAAAAACCATAATTCACAGTTTATAAAAAGGTTGTGAAGTCGGCACAAGCGAATATGCGTATGGCCTGCGCACTTAAGTGAAATACGTCATGCACAATGTGTGTTATGGCAAAGTGCTGCAGTTTTCTGTTGCATAGCACCAAATAGTTCAGACAAAAGCTTTCCATGAGTAGATGTGATTGGCTACGTGACCACAGCAGTGTTAAAACAATTTGTTGTTTCAATTTGTTGACCACATGCTTTTGTGAGAAGTGCAGTTTGGAGTGGTTGGAGTTGTAATGTAATCACAAACCATTAACAAAAATCAATAAAAAGTTGGCTGAACCAATGTCTAACCTGGGTTGTGGTCTGTGGGTCAAGACAAAACCTATTGATTTATTTTTGTTGATTAGTTATAGGCACAATCGGATAATCAAATGAAATCATACTTTTGGAATCTTAAATGAAACGCGAGTTGCTAGAAATGTAATTTCAAACATCGATTTCTATTTAAATTGAAATAACAAAAATAAACATAAGTAAATTTTATTAATCATACTTTTAGCATAAACTGTATAGCTGAGTCATATTGACGGAATTGCAATGTGTATAGTGCATGTGAATTTTTGGATGTTAAATATTTTCATCGAGTATGTTTTGTGTATATTTTAATGCTTTAAAAACATTTCATAAAAAAAAAACCATATTATGCAGGTGTATCAACTTTTTTGACCATGTGGGTCAATTATTTGCGTAGTTTTGTCATTTTGTTTCATTAGTTGCCGTACATGGGATTTTTGTGATTAAATATGCCCAAGTGCGCTTTTGGCAAAATTTAAATATGAAATGCAAATAAAAAACTTTTCAAATTATAAAAAAATACATATATTCTGTTGCAAATACTTAAAAGTACGAGTATAACGAAAAATAAAGCTGCAATCGTTGACCCGCCAGCATTTAATTCACAATATTTTTAACTCTTCTTTTTAAGCTTTTTTTTGTACAATTTCCATATCCATTTTGTTTGTGCAGCTGAGTTTTTTTTTGCTTTTATTATAGATATATATTTTATTTTATTTATTATGTGTTGGCAATTTTTCGCACTTTTAATTAAAAAAAAATGTATAACTGCTATTTGAATTTAAATGTTGTACATTTGTTGTTCATTTGGCTGCAAGTGACAACATCAGAATAATTGGCTACAATTGGCTTTCCCCTTTCTTTCAGGCACAGTTGGGCACATGCTGCAGTTGTTATCGTAAGCCTGCACACGGTAGCAGCTGCTTGGTAGTAGGAGTAGGAGTAGGATAGTAGGAGCTCTCCTATTCTTGAGTATATTGACAATCGGATTACTTGGCTGAGCAGGCAACGACAGCCTGAATCTCGATAAACAGTTCCTTAAGTTATTGCATGGCTGCAAATTATGAAGCTTGTGGCTTTCTATTTAATGGCTAATGGGTATTTAAAAAGAACCTTTTAAGTCATCTCATCAGTTAACAAATTCACATGACTGACAATAAAGTCAAAGTATGTACAGTGAGGCAGAGTGTGTGGCATTTCAGTTTATAAAGCGCGGCGTGCTCTTCGTTTTCATATCCAAGTTCATTTAAATTTCACGCTTATTTGCCGAAACCCAAACCGAGAATTGCTAAAGTGTTGCACACAGCCACAGGCATACTCACACACACACAGGCATACTCACACACACATAGGCATACTCACACACACACAGGCATACTCAAACACACACATTCACACACTCACAGACGCAAACGCAGGCAAACATGCTGACTGACAGCAAGTGGCCAAAAAACCAGCACGGCGAGTTAGTGCAAACAGCAGCGGAGATGACAACGGCCACAAGGACGATGGCATGCACGAAATAAAAACAGTAAATGTCCTGTCAACATAAAAACGAATTTTTAACGCAGCGCAATGCAACGCATGCCAGCACCAAGCGCCATGTGGCAACTTCATTTCAACGCATAAAGTGATTTTTACGTAGTAACAAAACGAAATAAAATTAAAACAAGAAGTAAATGAAATCCCTTGCACTAACCTGCAGGAAAAAAGCTCGCAACTAAAAACAGAAATTCAAAAATAAAATATATAAATTGTTGTGTATGCGATGCACTGCCTGCCTACACACACTACACCCGGTCACAAGCCACACAGACGGGCCGTCTACTGGGATGCTGGGTATGTGTGGGTGTGTGGTCAGGAGGCAAGGACATCAGTAACGTTGACTGTGCCAACAGAGTCAAAATAAAGCAATAACCAAAAAAACGAAGAAGAACTGCAATCGCAATTAAAAATAAAAGTAAAAGCATAAAAATAAAAATGGCATGTGTAAATTAAATTTGTATGCGAGCGACTGCAGCAAAACAGGCTACATTTGAATAGCTCCATGTCTGTCCACATCCGTGGTGTGGCGTGGCATGGCGCTGCTTGTGTATTTTATAGCCGTTGCTATTAGTTTATTTGCCGTTTTTTCTTTTTTTGTTGTTGAGTTGCTTGCCCCCTTTTTTTACATGTCAAGTTTTAGCACAATTTGCAGGGTGTTGCTGAATTTACGTTTTTTTTTCCTCTCGTTTCGATTTACACTTTTCGTTGCAATTTTCATTTAACATTTTTAAATACGTAAGACTGCGCTGCTGGCAGTACCAGGTATTCATTTATTATTAATCCTTTTTATTTTTTAATTTGCATATTTGTTTTAAGTTGGAATTTTTTTTAAAATTATATGACAATGCATTTTAATTCTTTTTATTTTTTAAGTATGAATTGACTTTGTACATTGCATTATGCAGTTTGGCGCTGCATTTAAGCCAATTTGACGGTGTGAAAATATGCAAGCAATAGTCAGTCGTCGACTGTGTATGGCTTTTGGCATTTAAGCCAATACTCAGCAGCTGCCTCGGCTGGTAGTGAGGTTGCCTGCATGATAATAATAATAATATTGCAAGCTCAGTTTCACATTTAATTTTTAAAATATGTTGGCATTTTTAGAATTTGTATTGAATGTATTTATTGTGAACTTTCTAAAACTGCAGCAATGAAAATGACAGAGCAACAAATAATTGAATAAAACAAAAAATAAGTAAAATTCAATGAAAAGAAAAGCAAGAGCACTTGAGATGGACAGACAAGCCCCATGTGGGATTCATTGTACGAACAGCTGCAAGTGCTTACAGGTATGTCAAAGCCAGGCCAGGCTATGTGAGGCCAACCCAGTAGTCGAGGCCATGTCGTATGCTTGCCAATTTCAATTATTACACAATTTGCATTCGTTTCAAGTTTCGTATTTTTGTGAAGGCTATTGTAAGTTATTTTGAAGCCATTTTCAAATTTATTTAAAGAAATTAGATGATGATATTTGAAATTTTATTTGTTACAGCTTAGCAGGGTGACGGCATAATGAAATATGTATCGAGATTACTTTCAAAAAATATAGTGTAGAGAATCCTTTGTTATTTTACTCATAGTCAAGGCTTATTCGAAAAAGCAGCATCTTTTGATTGCTGCTAGTCTAAATATAATTTATTTGGAAATGGGAAGAGATTAGAGCAGAAAAAGCCATTTGGCCTTCTCGCAGTCAACACTGGACTATTGTCTGAGTGATGTTTGAGGCGGTGCAGGCCGTCAACTTCAACCAAATTAGTTTTATCCAATTAATGTCGGCATAATCTCTTTAGCACGAGGAATCTCATATACTGCATAGCAATCTCGGTAGGTGAAGCAAAAGTCAGACGTAAGCCACTGAAATAATAAATGCCTAAAAATTATGTAAAATTGTCATTTTTTGATTTCCTTTTTCAACAGTAATTTGAAACCTATCCAGATGTGTGCTGACTCAGGTAACTCTCATCAAAAAATATAATATAAAATATATTTTCTCTTAAATTATGAACTTGTGTTCTTTTCAGAACATACATTGCATCATCGCAGTTCTTAAAAATATTTATCATACTATGAAATTGTCAGTGGATGTGACTTTTAGGCAGCGCCTTGGTATGCTATAGCATGTGAGGAAGTTCTTGTAGCTGTTTCATTCTTGTGCTTTTGGGCTAAGATGCCATTTAGTTCTTTAATACTTACTTGCGGGTATTTCTCAGTTTATGTCTTTGGAACCTACAATCAGCTACAGACTTCAGGCCAAAGTAAGACACTAAGGCTTTCAAGTCGGCTGCTGCTCTGGCAACAGGATTTGCATCATAGCAGAGCCTACAGCCTTTAGGGGCAGTTTGAAAATGTGTAAAAGCACATAAACATAATTGAAATAGCAACAAATAGAAAAGTTCAGAACTTGAATTTCATAACAGGAGAATACTTAAAATAGAATGAATGAAAACAAATAAAGAATATCACAGTTGGGTGTGACGCCTTTCATATGCCCTACTTTACGTAAACTGGAGTCACTTAGCTACGCTTCAGTCACATATATATGTGACTAACTATGCCATGTGTATTTTTTTTTGGTCTGCGTTGCTTTGAATTCTGCTGACTTCATACTGGCCTGGCATTTTTTTTGGGTTTCCCTCTAATAAATTGAAGTATCCTATATAGATAGCTGACCATTCTTTCTGTTTCTGCATCCTGTATATAGCAAAGATGAGCACAAAGCTAATCAACCCTATAACACTTCTAGTGCCTAAGGGTATAAAAGGGAAACAAACAAAGCCAAGAAGAATAGACAAGAAATAAAGCAAAAAAAAAAAAAAGAAAATAGTAAAAATCAAAGAAAAATAAACGAAACGAAAAGTTTGTGTGTGACAAACAGAGGATTATGCAAATGATTGACCAAATTATGACAAAATGTTGTTGCGCAGCATTCACAATTCGCCCGACAACAAAGCAAGAACGTGGTATTGGACGAGCCAAGGGGGCAGGGCCATGGGCAGTGGCCGGAGCACGAGCATGTATCGCTTTTGATGTTGAGGAAGCTGTCAGCGTCGTCGTCATCCTGCCACTGCCACTACCGGCTTCGGCTTCGGCTACGCTTTGCTAGTTGCGTTGGCAGCAAATCCTGTTAGAAAATGAAATAAACCGACAACACTCGTGGAGCAAAATTAATTTCATTTTCTAGGAAACGCTGGGCGGAATAGCATGGAATCACTTATTTATTGTGCAAAGTCAACCATTCTTGCATAAATCTACATTTCATTTCATTTTATTTCACTTTATTTTGCTGCTGTTTCTCTATGTGGAAAAAATAAAATAAAATAATTTTTTTTTTTTTTTTATTAATTTAATTGGTTTATTTATATATATATTTTTTTCTTTTTTTTTTTTTCAAGCGCAGCCAGCAAGTGTTACAGTGACACAAGATTGCTCATTTGTTTTGGTCACAATTCTAAGAAATTGCTTAGGCGGGTGTTGCTTTGTTTATATGCCTCGAACGTTGGCATATCATTATATGTGTACGATATGACGGGGGAGTGTGTTGGCGTTACAGACAAGTGATGTGCTAATTTGTATATTGTTTTTAATGCTTGACTTAATATATATTGGTTTTTTTATTTTGTTTTTAATTTTTTTGTTGTAGAATGTAGTCAAATGGATTTACCTTGTGCTTGTTGCTTATGAAATGTTAAAAATAGCTCGAGAGGTACAGGATTAGTTGGCAGCAGAGGAAACTGCTGCTGGTCAACATTATGATGTTTTTCAGTACTTTATGCTCTTAGCAACAGTCTGACTTGTTGATGGGGGACGCTTGAATGCTCTGTTAAGCGCCATCGGCCGCCAGCCTGCGTCAGGGTACAACTAATTTCTTGCTCACAGTGAATGGCTCTCAGATTCTTAGCTACTTAGTAACAGCTGCCGCATATCCAGACTGCGAAATATCAGTCTATTCTATAGACTCCCAACGCATTGTATTTACACATATGTACTTATATGAGTGTGGAGATTTGACACAGTCTTCGATTTTTTCTTTTATTTTGGCTAATAGTTTGCTGAAGTTGGTGTCTGGCTAATTGAAAACAACTTTAGAGTCCAAATTGTCTAAACATGCAGCGGGTCTAAGGCTGAAAGCTTGGCTGACCACAGGATGTCTGCTTCTAGTTCATGTGTTGCACTTTGTGTCGCTCATACAATTTGACTTCTAGGATTTGGGAAGTTTACAAACAAATTTGGTAGCCCTTGGCAATGAGTGTAAATATCATTACTTAGTTTATGACTCTACAGTGGCTCTTCCATGTTTTTTTAGTTGATTTTAAATTAATTGTTGGCACTTTCCACAAAATTATATAAAGCTGTTCCAACAAGTTTTGAAGCTAACTTTGACGATACGCTACTGTACATCATCATTGCGTGTATGCTCATGTAGGCAATAAAAACTAAAGCATACTTTTAGGGAGAATAATGTTCATGTGAAAGTTTTAATTTTTTGTTCTTATTTTTGCGGTATTGTGGTATAACTTATCGTGCTTTGTAAAGGTGCTTACTCTGCTCGTAAACAAAAAAAAGAATAAACGAAACAAATTAATTTGCCGTAAACATTTAAATGAAATTGCATAGAATTGCACAACAACAAAAAGAACAACACCACATATGTTACATAATAAAAAATAAAAAAGAATATTTCAAAAAAAAACTAAAAAAAAAAAATAAATTGATGAAAGGCAAACAGCAACAGTCAGGAGAGTGCAACAACAGTAACAGCCGCAGCTGCAGCAGCCGCACGTATTTCATAATAACCGCAACTTAGTTAACTAAACACAGAACTTCACAAACAGACAGACTGTGGCAAAATACACCGACACAATTACATACACAAACACATACATACACTCCCAGAGACAGCCGCATATGCACAGGCACTGGTGACATGGCGACATTCACATATAAAATGTATGAATGTGTATGTGAAAGTGTGAGCCTGAGTTTGTGTGCGTCTAAAATTTGGTAAAAGGAAATTGCAAACGAAATTGCAACTTCCTGTCAACGACGGCAACGGAATAGAACGAAAAAAAGAAATAAAAAAATACAACTAAAAAGTAAAAATTGCAAAATCGCTTAACTGCATCGACGCACCGTGTGTGCAGCGTGACTGCCAAGTGCAGCCATAGTGTTGCAACAACAACAACAACAACAACTGAAAACATCAACAACCACAAGAAGAACATGTGCTTGTCACTTCCGTTTATGCGTAATGCAGACACACACACACACACACACACAGACAGGCTATGCCCCTCATGTTTGGCAAACAAATAAAAACATCGTAAATACAACAAAAAAAGAAAAAAAAACGAGAAAACTGGAAAACAAAACAAAACCCTAAACAAACAAAACTGACAAGTTCTGCCGCACGAAAATATGAAACATTGCTCAGCGCAAATAAATATTGCAAAATTCTAGAAAAATTGTAAAAACGTGACCACAACTGCATGCAAAATGTCAAAGTGCACCCCATGCCCCCTACCTGGCTGCTGCGCGGATTTGCTAGCCAAAAGCCAGTACCCGGTAGCCAGCTGCCGACTGTTAGCAGCAGTGAAGTAGCCAGCACCGCAAATACATGAAAAGAAAAAAGGCAGAAAAAAAAAAGAAAAAAATAATAAAAAACAGCACGAGCTGAGTTTTTTGCCAAAATGGCAAAAGTGCGACATTGCCAACGGCACCGGAAACGGAACTGCTGCTCTATGGCTGCTGCCAACGAAAAACAAAATCTCACAAAAAAAAAAAAAAAAAAATAAAACCATAATAGAAAATATGAAATAAGTAAACTGACCTGAGGCTTGACTTTTCAAAGATTTCGCCACCAAAGCTGACAAAAAAAAAAAAAAAAACAAAATGACGGAAAACAGTAAATTCACAAAACTAACGAAAAAGAGAAAAAATATGAATGAGTGAATTGTCGTCTGAATTTTTGTATTTGCGTTGCTTTGATTTTTTTTTTTTCACAACAACAACAATGTTTAATGCTAGCTTGCTGATGTAGTTGGCAAATCCGCATAAGTTCGAAAGCATCAACGTCAATTTTTTGAACACATGAAGGCTCTTACGAGGACGCACCCAATGGTAATGAGGAACCAAAAATAAAAATGATAGCTTTTAAATAATTTATAATTAGTCTTTACATGTTTCATTTTAGCTTTAATTGAGTTATTTAAAATGAGTCACACACAAGTGGGCTTTCAATTTGTCACTAACCGCAAGCCAAGGTAATGGCGCAGAAACGCCGACGCCTAAAAGTATGCCACACATAATAAGCGAAACAATTATAAGTGCCTGCAACAATAATTAAACTTTCGCTGCCTGGCGCTGACTGGCAATTGGTTAGTAGCAGTGTTATTGAATTTTCAGCAACGCAACAAATGACAAACAGCAGCGTTTGTCAGTCTGCCAGTCTGTCTGTCCGCGTTACAGCAATAAATAGAAGCAGTCACAGTCATAGTCATGGCACAGAAGGGCCAAAGGAGGGAGCAGCAGCATCATGTATGATTAGAAGACATAAAATGTGAGTTTAAATTGCCGTAACAACGTCTGAGTACCTTACGGCGGCTGTGTGGTTTTGTATTTTATGGGATTTTCCTCTGTCTTTTGAGTTGTTGTTGATCAGCTGGTGCGTGGCATTAAATTATTAATTAACAGCGACTGTTCGCTGTTCGCTATGCGCAGCAGCTGGTAATTGGCAGCTCATGTTGAATTAAATAATTTTGAGCTTTCTGTGGCTTCCGTTGCTGATATCGTCTTTGCGTGGCAGAGTTCCCCAAAAATTAAATAATCCCAATGAATGGTTATCAGCGAAGTTTACCTGTGCACAACTAAAATAAAAGACTAAAAAGCTAAGATTCGCAAACACAGATCTTTTACAAATTTCCCTCTTTGATTTTATAAATTTTAATCAAAACATAAAAAAAAAAAAAATTTAAATAAACTATATATTTTGCATTTTTTATTGTTATTTTGTGTTTTCTTTTTTATTGATTTGTTTATAATGTTCTTGGAAATATTTTGAAAAAAAAAACAAACAACAGTTTAGTATTTTTAGTTTTCAAAGGTTGCTTAACTTCTTCAATTTATAAAAAAGTAGAACACATAATAAATAACAGCTTAAATGTAAAGAATTTAATAAAATATGTTTACTATAGATAATTTTTTTTAAAAAATAGAGAATAACAAATTTTGTTAAATGAAAATGTAGGAAAATAATATTAAATTAATTACTGCAACAAAATTGCTTCCAAACCCGACGCAAACTTATCAATTCGAAATCCAACAACCAATTGTACATCAATCAGGTACAAACCGAGACTGTGGCCGAAACTGATTCACCCTGTGAGAGCGAGAGAGCTCATGCGCAAATCAAATTGTGCTCGAAAGAACATGCTCTCCTCTCATCAGAAAAGTCACTCTCTCGAACCACTAGAGAGAAAAAATAACAGCAACAATGCGATTACTCTCGCCAAAACTTTTACCTGAGATGAAATTTGTATGAAACTCTATTCTCTGAGATTGCGTTTTGAGTATCATGTTGCATGTTTTCAGTTTTTGAAGTTATGTTGCGTTTTGCAACATGCTGCGGGAACATTCATCACAGTACGCAACATGCATCACTACATTTTTGTACTTTAAACTAAACAATGTTGCTTGTGCTTTGGCTTGGCCATCGGTAAGCAACGTAACTGAAGTTAAAACAAATTTTGCAAAAATTTAATATTTAATACACGCTGACGGCTGTGCCAATGCGCCTAAGCTAAGCCAAGCTAAGCGTAGCATGGTGTTAGGCATGCCTGCAGCTCTTCGCTGTCACCACACGTATGCGCAAATATTTTACTAACCTCAAATTTACTGTGTATAAATCGTATATGCTGACAGCTTGAACCCGCTAATAAATCATACCGCCGTCGCGCACACCTACATGGCCTACATGTGCGAGGGCGCAAAATATTCAAAATACCAAACAGCTCACAGCACAACACGGCACGGCACACAAGTGAAACAATTTCGTAGGCAGCCAAAGCCGACGTCGTGCTGACCGCACACAGAAGTAGGCAACATAGCAGAGCAATGGCAGCAGCAACATAACAGAAAATAGAAATTCCACAAAAAAAAAAATAGACAAAAAAAGTGAAAATATTTGCGCCCAACAAAGGCAGGTGTAATAACACTTTGCTGCTGGCAACATTGAAAGACAGCAACAGCAGCAGCAGCGTCGCCGTCTGCAACATGCGGACCAAGCCATGGCCTGCGGCTGCTGCACTTGTGCCACTACAGAGATGCGGCTGCGGCTGCGGCTGGGGAGGGCGGGAGGCAGAGCCGTTGCTGATGGCGTTGCTGCACATTAAATTTGATTTGGTCACGTTCGCCAGCTTTGTTCCACTTATGGTTCATTTTGGCATTTTACGTTTAACAGCAGCGACAGGAAGAGCAGGAAGTAGGCTGCAGGCTGTAGGCAGCAGCCAGGATAACAAGCGTCAGCCAACGCCGAAGCCATAGCCGAGCGGCACGGCAGCGGCTGTAATAGACGCATTCCTGTCATAAAATAATCGACGAATGACTTTGACTCAGCTGCGATAATCAACGCATCGCAACACTGCGCCGCGCAACTCTACACTTTAGACATTACACGTTAACGTAAACAGCGACGTAGACGCAGACCAAGCACAGAACCAGGTGAGGGCTGCTTTGGCAAGGTATGGCGAAGGGGCGTGTGCGTCACTTGCATGCTTGTGGCATGTGTGCCCGACTGATGCCGGCACCTAGGCAAAGTAGGTAAACGATTTTGCCATGCCATGCCATGCAGCGGCGTGCTCAGCTGCTGCTCATTGTCACCGTCATAGTCAACGTTGTCATTGTTGTCATTTGTTGTTGTTGTCGCTTGTTGTTGTTATTGTCGCTTACTCAATAGCCATAAAAGCTGACAACAATTGCAGGCAATTTCTAGCGACGTGTGTGTGCAAGTATGTGGAATGGTGGCTGCGCTTTGTCCTGCTCAGGCTGCTATGCACAGTGTCCTGTGGCCCACAACTGAGCTCATCAGCGGTTGAGCAGTTCAGCAGCTGAGCGCTTTGTTTTGCGGTTGTGTTAGCGAAATTAGGCGTGTGGCAGCAAATGGCTTCTGTCAGCTGGGTTAATCGCTGCTTCAGTTGATGCAATTGCACGTGCGCACAGGGTGACACACACGTTGGCTGCCTGGGTTGGGTGGGCCAAATGGGCTGCTGAGCTTGCAGACAATTTCTGCCGGCTGCTGCATGCCTCGAACTTGAAATATGTGCAAAATTAACATTTTAGCAATTGCTGGCATATCTGAAAAGGTTTCGCATTGGATTTTCGTGTTGCCTGCTTTATGTTGACTGTCAAAAAATGTGCCTCATAAATTGTGAAAAAAAACAACAAAAAATCGAGCAAAAGAAAGGGTAGAAAAGTAAACAAGCAAATGTTGTAGCCCAGAACTTGTTAAGCGGAGCCAACCCATGGCAGGCCAGGCAAAAGGCCATGGAGTCAGGCAGACAGGCAGCCAAAACCTTTAGACTGTGGCCTGCTGCAATGCATTACTTATGTTAGTCGTCTGCGAGGTGAAAAATTAAAAAGCAAAAAAATCGAAAACATGCGAAGGCAAAAAATATATAAGCCAAGTGAAGCAAGCTCGAAAAGAGACGGACAGAAAGACTCAGCAGACAAGATAACTGACTGACAGACCGATCGACAGAAAAGCCAAAAGGCACCTAACAGGCAGAAAGACCCACAAAAGAATAGACAAAGAGATAAGAAGGCAGACGGAGTCACCTAACAGGCGGACAAACTGCAAGGCAGAGACCAATAGCCTCAGAGACAGACATTGAGACAGACAGACAGACAGACAGAGACAAAGACAGGCAATTCAATGAGATTTGTTTGGCTTTGCGCATTTGTGCGACTGCGCGCAGTCGATTGCTTTCTCGCGTGTCTGCGCCATAAAATTGCCAATCGACAATGAAGCAGCGCCGCAGCAGCCGAAGCGCAGAGCCACAGCACTCGAATGGCGAAGTGGGGCAGCAGGCAGTGATCGCGTTACTGATAATGCACAAAGCGCGCAATCACAGTCCAAGTCCCAGTTCGAGTCCGAGTCCGAGTCCGAGACCAAGTGGATGCCAGAGACGAAGCCAAGCCGTAGCAAGTCATGGCGCAGTTCTGCGAAAATTGGTAGCTGGCGAAATAAGATATTTTGGCGCTTAATTGTGGAATTTAAATTGACTTTTGCGCGCTTGCACGGTGATGCATAACAGAGCACACATGAGATCGCCACAGTCGACGACGACAGAATCTCATTGCCGCAGACAATCGAACGAACAGACAGACACACAGACAGACAGACAGACAGACGGACACACCGACACCGACACTTTGCGGCTGATCTGCTGTGGTGTGGTTGTGACTTATTTTTTTTCGTTTTTCGTATTTCGTTTGCATTCTATTTGTTTTTGTTTTCTTCTTTGGCGTTGGGATTTTATTTATCATTATTTCTGCTTAATGATTAACGCGGCTACTTGCGTCGATTGTGGCAGCCTTAATGAGGGTCTTTAGCGTGGCTGACTGCGTGCGTGATAAAGTTGGAATTGTGCCAATGTGCCTTGGCAGATTTGATAACAGCTGCCTGTGTGCATAACATTGGCATGCACTGTCTGCTGGAATTTTTGCGTGAAGCGAGGTATGATTTTCTGTTCGGCTGAATATAGTCTGCGAGGCACATGTTTATAAGTGGAGTGACTGGAATGCGGGCAGATGGGCAGAGAGCTGGGGAAAACAAATTGATAACATAATTTTTAATTAGTTGATTGTCAACTCAATTGATGACTAACTAGTCGATAAGCTAATTTAAATTGATTGACAAAATGCCTGACTATGGTGTGAATATTTGATACGGAATTCGATTAAAAGTTAAATTGCAATTTACTTGGCAATTTACGTATTATATATGGATTTGCAAAACAATTGAAAATTGTTTAATGAAATAATTATTTAGCAGCTTGATAATTCAAACGAAAAGTTCTTTGGTAAATTCGATAATTCAGTAATATTTTGATTGAGTAATTCTTTTGTTGTAAAATCGATTATCACAGTGCGATTCATGAAAGACATGTCATTTCGTTTGGAAATTTAAATCAAATCAGTTGACATGATTATTGCCGAACTTTTTTTAAATATTATTTGGCGTGAACAATTGATGTAAACAATACAGCAAAGAAGCAGCATGAAAAAAGGGATTTTTATTTGGCATGTATTTTTTTAATTTTTTACAATCTGCGTGAATTGAATAAATGGCATTTGTATGCTGCTGTGACAAAATAGAAGATTTCAACTTTGTGAAAGAGTGTATCCCGAAGACTTTGAGTATAGATTGATTCTCATTACTCTGTAAGCAGAAAAATCCCCATAACTTGAGAAATGCAACGCCACTGTTGGTGTCCGGTTATAGGAGATTTGGCTGTGAATTTGTAAGTTAAGTTGATAAGAAATTGAAAATAGAAGGTGGCTTGAACACAGTCAATAAACCCCGATGGT
Organism: Stegana nigrithorax; assembly: GCA_037044495.1. Lineage (NCBI taxonomy): Eukaryota > Metazoa > Arthropoda > Insecta > Diptera > Drosophilidae > Stegana > Stegana nigrithorax. The sequence continues at coordinate 403,648 of JBAMBQ010003186.1, read as the reverse complement.
ATCGTTGAGAGAATATTTCGAGGCTCTCAATTGAAAAGCTGCTTATAGCAACGCATATAGGTGCGAATGTGTTACTTTAGATTCTCTTCAAGCCATTCAGGTTGACAACATCAAATATTATCAGCGTAGGAACATGACAACTGTCATAGCTATGCTAAGAAGCTAAGAGGCTAAGAGATTAAGAAGCTTCTGCTTCGTCACTTCTTGCTAAATGAAGCGCTGACCCTTTGCTTTCAGTTCACTGGCCGTGCATAATGCCGACGATCGCCTACCTGCTGCAATCCGAAGCGAATTTAATAAAGTTTTTCAACCGCTAAGCAGCGGCAGCGAGACATAATGAAAGCAATAGACTGCGCGCTTGAACAAAAAGCCAATAACTCAGCAAGAATTGCTGGCGAAAGAAACACAATACAAAAAAAAAATAAAAAGAAAAGAAGTAAACAACAGTTGATTGAGCAAGCAGGAAGGAGGAAGGAGGACAAAATAAAACACAGAATGCCAAGATGATAGGGAAGACAATGCCAAGGTGGAAGCAAGAATGTTTGTGGCGAGTTTGTTGCTTGAATTTATGCATGAGCTCCAGTTAAATGACAACAGCAGAAAGGAGCACAGAAGGGCAGAGGAGCGAGGACGGATGACGGAGGACGGAGATCAGCGTAGAGCTACAAGGCTACAAGTCAAGCATTCCTGCATATATAAATCAAGCATCGCAACAAGGCACTGAAGGCTCTTGCAGCAGAAGGCAGACAGGAAGACTTGGACCCTTTTGAATTGTATTGCTGCTGTTGTTGTTGCTGTTGTTGTTGTATACATTTGCAGATATTGACAGTTGCTGATCAATGACAGCTGAAGAGCACAGCCGTTGCTGCCGTGACTGCGGCTCAAGATGCGAGATGCGACGTGAGATCAAGGGCAAACGTGTTTGCGCGATAAGCAGACAAAAGCCAATCAACGCGAGCCGACAAAAGTTGTACGTGTGCGGACCGACACAGACGAACAGGCAGATGAACGGACGGACGGACTAAAGGTAGACGAGACGCGCATTGATCAAGATTCGCTGCAGATTGGCAAATAAATGCTGTCCGAAGCCACGTTGCTGAGGCTGCAGCCCAATACTTGGCAGTGACTGCGCTCACTTTGAAGTTGCAGCTCGGCGAGAGTCATTTGGGGCAATAATAATGGACAGCAACGCTCGGCAATGATTGGCGCTGAGCGGTTGGCAGTTGGCGGTTGGCAATTGGCAAAGACGACACATGACTTTGTTTGATATGGCAGCCATAGCAGCAGCAGCAGCAGCAGCAGCAGCAGTCGTGCTGTTTTTTGCTACGAGGGTAGTTCCAGTGGTACTCGACAAATAATATTGGAAAAACTTTAACTTCAGCTCGTGTACTTTGGATACTACTCTCGTGGCTAGATTGTTGCTCCGTTGTTTTAAGGGCTACACATTTTTGTTGTTGCTGCTGTTATGGCATAAATTAGCCACGCATATCATATGCTATGCGCGCGCAGGTCACCAGGGAGTTTTGCACGAAAGTAAAGCAAACAAAAACCAAAAAAAAAACCAGAAAGAAATTATAGGAACAGAGAAATGAAAAAAAGGAAGTGGCATAAGGTAAGACACACTTAATGATGTTTTTTTACAATTGCTTGTTGTTGTTGTTTGCGGTTTGTGACAATTTAGCAGCAGCAGCGCAATGAGTTAATTATTTCTGTTTGCAGCACATGTGCGCAGCAAGAAGCTGTCAGCCGACCTGTGTGGTCTTCGCTGGCCTTTGCGCATGTGCTTTTCTTGTTCCTTTTTTCAAGTGTACTCGTGTTACGCAACATTTGCTTAAGCTAAACTTAAACTTCCAAATACGTCTGCAGTTGCCTGTAGCTGACTTTTCGTCAGTCGCATGCATTTCTTGGCATTTGCCAAAGAATTTTGCTCGTTTTTCAATTTCCGTTTGTTGTTACTTGGAAAATGTGCGAATTGAATTGAAATTTTTTTATTTGTTTTTTTTCTTTTTTTTTGCATGAAAACAGCAGTAAAACAGCAAATAAAAAATAAAAAAAAATAAAAAGTTAAAAATAAAAATAAAGAACACATAGACGGCGCATGGCATTGCAATTGACATATGATGAGCTGTCATGTGTGCGGAAATCGACTGGGAGGCGAAGGCAAACGCAGCAGCAGGCAGCGATTGGCAGCGATTGGCAGCGACTGGCAGCGACTGGCAGATACCGGCAGGCAGGCAGGCGGCCACAACAAATGCAGCAAATATCTGTGCTGCTCTTTTTGTTATTATTGAAAAACTAGTAAATTGATAACAAGGCAAACTAACAAACACAGGAACATGCAGTGTGGCAAAGAAAGAAAGCAAAAAATGAGAAACAAAAACTAAAACTCAAAAATCAAAATCAGCATAAAATGACAATCGAATGCCCACAAGCGCAGCGCGCTGACAACTGAAGCCAACTGAAGCCCACTGAAGCCGAGCCAAGCCAAGTCAGGCGAAGTCGAGCGAAATCAGGCGCAATGCTGCTAAACGGGCTGCAGCCAAAACCCCTGAAAAAATAATAGAACAAAAATATGTGTATTTGCGAAAATAGAGTAAAATTTGCCTAGGGTTGCTTGGGTTTTAGGCAACACCAGAAAAAAAAGACAAAAAACAAAAAAATGTAGCCATGCTATGCATTTGGGAGACGCAGACAGGCACATGACAGATTGAGTTTACGTTAGCGGTGTTATTCAACAGTAAATACAAATAGGCAAAATAACAAAAATAGAAATAGCAAAAAAGACAAAAAAAAAAAAATAAAACAAAAATAAAAAAAATAAGAGTAAAGGATAGCAAAACAAAACAACATAAAATAAGAGAAAAATATAAGCAAGCCATATCAATATGGCATGTAAAATCTGCAAATCAAATTACAAATAGCCAAATGGAATTTTCACAATGACTAGGCAGCTGGGCAGCTCCCTCTGCGTGGGAGCTGGTGGGCAGAAATTGCCAGATGAACCTTTTGTTGGCAGCGGCACAATCAAACAGGCAACTTAATAACCGAGCCAGCGTGCGCAGAGCTGCAAAAACGCTGCTCGGCTTGCGTTGGCTTGATATTCTAAAATATTTTTTGCAAAACAAGCAATGCCGCTTGCATAGCCGATTGACAGTTAAACGGACGGTCGGACAGACACTCAGACAGACGAAGAGACAGACGGAGCGACGGATGGTGTGTCAGTGAGTCCGGGCGAGAATTTCATGTATTTCACAGGAACAGGCGCAGATTTGGCCACGTTCAAATAACTGGTCAGTGCGCTGACGAATGGCATTGACTGAATTAAATAACGCACGTAATTTCACATGAGCCGACGCAGTTGGCCACAGGATCTGAAATGGAATCACATGCATCAAACAGACATGTGTGTCACATGGACGACATAAGCAGGCATTGCATTACATTTTGTTCGCATTGCTAAGTGAATTACAGTGTTGCCATTTTATGCGCGGAAATTGCAATTTGGATTAGTCCACAAAATGCGATTCTTTTGTGCGCATACGTTTCATTGTCAGTCAGCAGATTTACTATGAAATTTTAACTATATAAAGTTGCTTGCTGACGATGTGCAGACAGATCATTTCAAATGCGTCAATGCAAACTTTGAGTTTAATTATAACAGAAAGCAATGCTTTGTAGGCTAGCTAAAATTTGTATAAATTGATTGATTTCCGCAAAACTCCCACAGATGAATGATTGCCAATTAAAAAATAAAATTCTAAATATTATTCAAGCAAAATTTGCAGCATTTAGACATTTAGAAAGTATGAATATAAAGTATGAATATTTAGTTTTTAGCGCAATATAATCCTTGCTTAACTGGAAGCGTGTTGCATTATGATGATCTCAAACAAAAGCAAAGGGGATGCCACCAGAGAAACTGGAGATCCGATCTACTCCACTCCGTACACACGCACATAAGTAGACGCTGAGATTTTGTTTTTGCTCCTCTTTATAAAGTTGTTCTTTTTTATTTTATTTTTTATCTCTAAAGCCTATATATTTTTTACTTCTGCATAATGCTTTAATAAAAAAAAAATGTTACTTTTATGGTATGGCAGACTATGGTATGCATACGGAATGTAGGCACATGTGTGTTAGCCAAAAGTCGTCTAAAGCCGTACTTAGTTTTATTGTTTCGTTGGCTTCTGTAACTTTGAGCAAACTTAAGTAATTCGGTTTTATTTATTTTAATTAAAATCACTGAATCGGTTAGCAGGCTTTTTAGTTTGCCGTACCAACTTTTTTAAGCAAATGCGTAACTTGTCAAATAAAAAAGGATAAGTGAAATTTAAAAAAAAATATATATATATATAAAAAATTCAACCATGCAGTGCTGACTAAGTTTTTAACGCTTTTCGTGACCTCTTAACATGCGACATTCCTTGCTGCCTGCCGCTGCTGCGTCAACTGCCTCGACTGCTGCTGATGCTGCTGCTGCTGCTGTTGGCAGTGAATTATCATTTAATTTCTGCACTCAACACAATAAGCAAAAAACTGAAAAGGAAAAACAAGAAAACAGAAATAACAAAAACGAGAAAAAACAAAACATGAAGAGAAAAGCAGGGCAAAGCAGCCTCAGCCGCAGCCGCAGCAGTCGAGGCAGCAGTGTGCACATACGATGAGTGTATGCCGACATTTATGCTGTGATGTGTCCTTTTTATGCCAACGCGCAAACAACATACACCACAACAACAACAACAGCAACGGCAATAATAACAAAAATTGTGTGTGTGTTTTTGATTTTTTTTTTCTCTTCTGCAAGAACATGTCAGGCTCTTACAGGCGAAGCCGCCTGACAGTTGCTGATTTTCTTCGTTTATTTTTATTTTTTCCCTTTGCGCTTGTTTGCCTACAGCAAAACTTGATTTTATTTTTCTACTCTTCTTTTGCCTGTTATTTATTTATTTATTTTTTTTTTCTTTTTTTTTTTTTTTGCTTTATAGGATAATTTTTGCGTAGCCTTTTTGATATTTTCATTTCGTGCACTGAGTTCGTGTGTGTGTGTGTGTGTGTGTGTGTTTGCCGTATCCTTGCGCTGCTCAAAGGCAACTTCATCGATACGGAAATCGGATTTAATTTAATAATTTTTGATGCTACGCTCAATCCACAGCTAACGGCATCAAACAGGACACACGCAACATTTCAAAAGAGACAGAAAAAAAAATGAAAACAGAAAAGAAAAGCTGCCAGCCCAAGTCCCTTTTTTTTTGTCTGTTTGTGCGGTTACGCTTTGGCGTTTGTTTTGCTTTTGCTGTATGTGTTTCTTTTCCATTTTGTAGTGTGTTTTTTGTCTTGATTTTTTGTATTGGTCATTCGGTTGGCTTTGCAAGCGCTTTGCGTAATCGTATATAGGCCTTGGCTTAGCAGTTGCTTAGTTGTAAATGTTTATAAGCCATTTACGTGGTTCTTAGTCTGCAAGCAAAGCAAGGCAGAGGCAAGACTAACAGGCAGCAGGAGCAGAGCAAATATCAAATGTAAAACCCCAATGTAACTAGTTTTGCTTATTTGCGTCAGATAAAATGGCAAAGCAAACCAAAGAAATACATAAAAAAAAAGTCAATAAAGAAAAAAATAAATAGATGCATGTGTATAAATAGAAGTAAGAAGGAAACAAGCAAGCAAAGGCATAAGAATAATAATAGAAAAGCAAGCATACCCCAGGGCGCACAGCAGGCAGTACATTTGCCTTAAGGATTTACTAGATTTGCCAACTCTTTATTTGCATTTGAGTTAATATTTCAATTTTAATTTCAATTCAATTTCCACAACAGAAACTGCCAACAGCTCCCAATACGCTGGCACTTGCCTAGCACAGCATAACCGAAACACACACATACACAACTTATGTGTGAGTAGGCGATCATATATATGTGACAGTGTAGACTGGAGAAGCATTTCTATCTCTAACATGGTGGATGTGTATGTGGTGTGGCGTAGTGTGTTGGGTGTGTGTGTTTGGTTATCCTTGCTGGCATTTAGTTTTATGCAAAGATGCTTACCACACGAACGGTCCCTTTTGTATATTGTATAATATGAGCTAAGCATTGTGTGTATTTATAACTGGGCGTGCCGTCGTATGTCCTTTTCTTTAGCTCAGCACTGTTTGTGCAGGACTTTGCATTGCGCTGCAGTGCCCTGTTCTGGACTCAACTGAGCTACACTGAGCTGGGCTCAGTTATAATTCGTGTGCCAAATGTAATGTCTTCTTGTCCATCATGTACTCGCAGGACACGTTTTCGTTTTCGTTCTCGTTGCTGTTGTTGTTGTTGCTGCTATTGCATAAGCATGCTGATGCTGCTGCTGCTGATGTTGCCGGTATGCCTGCTGCCGAATGTGTTGCATTACATGGCAAAGCATATGTAACAGGAGATTAAAAACTTATCAAAAACAGCATGTTTTGTCCTGTTTGGCTTTGTTGTTGTTATTGTTATTCTGCTTCAACTTTTTTTTTCATTTTCATTTCCATTTTTATTTTTGTATATGTTTTTTTTTTTTTTATTTGTTTTCAATGTTTTACTCGTTTTTGCACTTTGTTAACTTTGGTATGCAGTTTACTCCTTTTCCATATTTCCTTATCTGCATATTTTGTTTTTTTGTCGATGCTTTGCTTTGGTTTTAGTTTATATGGGTTTTTTTACGTTTTACTTGCTTGGTTATTTTGTCGCATGTTACAAGATTTTACAAGAACAGAGTTTATGTCAGGAGATTAAAGTGATTTTCGAAATTTAATTAAAATAAATAAATAACTTGAACGTGCAGATCTAAGAGCAATTGCAAGAGTTCTGCCGTGTCTCCCATATCCTTGAGGAGCCTGTCTCTGATTGTTTAGGACATGTTGCACTGCCATTACATCAGATTCTTACTTGTGTTGCTCAGCTCACTGGCCCTTGATTCTTGCTTGTATATGAACATGTTTTATTTTACTTAAATGCTTCAAGTGTTTTGAAATCATTTTTTTTTTTTTTTCGTATTGTAACTCATACCCTACATAGAGTTTGTGCACAAGTCAACTAATAGATGCCACACAACAAAATCTATAATGAAAAATGATCCAGGAGTGGATGCTGTTATATTTTTGTTCCAAGCAATCTGCTTAAAATTCAAAGCTGCCTTAAGTGTTTACATTCAGTTGAAGTGTTTTTTGGCGAGTATTTTTAGTCTTCATGCATTATTTAAGCACAAGTTTAATATTAGAAAAATTATTATTTAGTTCTTAGGCGAGCGAAATAAAAAATAGCCAAATTTACATTGAGTATTTCTTACCGACACCCACATAGCAGCTTAGCTGAGTGTTTTTCATGCCGGCCGCATTTTTGGAATGCCTGCTTTTTTAATTTCTTATGTAATCCATAATAATTTCAAACGATACAACGTTGAGAACAAGGAGCACAAATTTATAGTGACTTGGCTGCCAGCACTCAGCCAATGTTCCATAGAGACGCTTACACTGAGCAGCCTTGTTGTTGTTCAAAACATACAAAGTCAGTCAGCGTATGCAAGGACCTTTCAATGAAATGTGGCATAATATGAAGATCCAGTTTCTATAGTTTAGGTGTACTCGGAAAGAAACTGTAATCGCAGAAATTTTTTTTTTTTTGTAGATTTTCCATGGTCATTTAGAAAATAAATTTTTTTTTTAACGTAATTGCACTTAGCTGCGTAAAACTTCACACATGAATTAGTCGAGTGTAGTGTATTTATGTGCCTGAGCTACCTACGAAAATTGTACGATTTTCTTGCATTTCTTTGGTCAATGTCGCATATGCAAAAAAGCATAAAACGCTTAAAGCACAATCTGTGAGCATTTCTTATATAAGTTTACAGTTATTTATTTATTTCTAATATATTCCAAAGTACTTTATGTGTTATGCGTGCGTATGCTTGGCTTACGTGGATATTTCGAAGGAATTTCATTACGTCAAAATGCTTTTTGTGCTGTGACTTTGGTTACTTCATTGCATTTCTTAACTTATCTTATGTCATGTCTTTCAGATGGCTAAGTGCATTTGATAGATTCTATGAGTTTGTTTGTCGTCGAGTAGTTTATATCCTATTTTTATTTTTCAATTCGTTCCTATGAGTTTGCACGCAATTGCAGTTGCGAATGCGTTTACCCGCCCAACTGGCTGCCTGTCGGACTGTCCGACTGCCTGACTGCTTCACTGCCTGCCTTTGTAAATATTCTGTGCCGTATTTGCATATGCAACTTCGCATTTGAGCTGTGCATCAAAAGTGCTGACGATTTGATTATATCCGCAATTGCTTTGCGCACTTATGCAGCATAGCGTCGGCAAGCTGGCGACACTGTAAGGATTTAATACAAATTGATGCTTAGTTTTCAAAGGGATATAGTGTGCGAAAGTTTACTTCGTGAGCACGTTTCCCATTTTTTTTATTGATAACGAGAGCTGCTGCAGCACACTATGAATTTCGAAACCGTTTAAAAAACTTCTATGAAACAGTTGTAAGTATTATAAAATATTTTCCAATTTAAAAAGTATTCGCTTTTTTAACACTAGACGGTGTTGACACTCATATATCGTGCAACACCGATGCCATTGTGTCAAACAAACACGTTTTTGATTACATTTTTTGTAAAGACAGTTTTGTAATTCGTTGCTGGTGTAAAAAGTTCACCCAAGATGGCTGTACACTCGAACATATACAGGGTGGCGCAAAAGTAATGGTCAACAAATGTCTACAGATCATCTGTCGATTCGACTGATTGAATCATTAGGCCACAAATGATCTGTGGTGCATTACAAATAAAGAGCCAGAAAGCTTAGCTTTCTCACTTTTTCGAAAATTGTTGCTGAATTGGTCATAAGGGACTGGCAACATTTAAAAAGTCTTCTGGACTATTGGCAAACCAATCAGCAAGAGCACTTCAACTCAGCAGACATGGAAACAAACAAAAACCCTGTGGAAATTGCGAACGCAACTCGACAATTTTTTGCGCAGTGTAGTTTAGTCAAGGGCTGAGCGTTTAAAATATTTTGTAAATGCTGAAAACTTCAAGGATGCAACATTTGTAGGATTTTGTTTTTGTTGTTGTTGCTGTTGCGTTGTGGGTTTTGTAATTGTTGTCGCTATTTGAATGTTGGTCCTTTCTGTTGTTGTAATGGTTGTTGTTGTTGTTGTTAGCATACTTTTATGCGCATTTATTTTTGGTAGCGAAAAGTCTCTTCATTACATTTTGCTACTTCAAATATTTTTAGTGCGACTCCTGCAGCAGTTGTCGCCATCCGCATACCCACACACCCGCGACACTTTTTAATGCATTCATATTTTTTTTTTTTGTTGGTGTGACAAAATTATGCGACAACTTTTGCATATGAAATTGAAAATTATTGCTTAAACAAAAAAAAAATAAAAAAAAAGAGCGAAGCAAACCGGCAACAGTAGAAACCGACCATGCGACATTCATTCGCAGCAAAGCCAGCAAGTGATTGCGCATGAGTGCGGGCAATGCCGAGAAAGGGAGGGCAGCTGTGCGAGTGTGAAGTTGTGATTTTTATGCAAAAGACGTGAAGAGTATGGCTTTTTTTTTGGTTTCGACTGTGACAGGTTTAAAGAGGATTTAAATCGTACAATTTTTTATTACGGTTATTAAGGTCTTTTAATTTGTGAATTTTTCTGGTTTTCATTGTAGCTATGTCTTTGCGAGTGTGCATCCACGTGTTGAACTGCCATGCCATGTACTCGTATTGGTAATCGTATTCGTACTCGGGTATATGCGCAGGATATTTTCGCTAATTAAAATTCTCATTTAATTGGCATGCTGTTTGTCTTCAGCTCGATTGCACTGCGGCTTTTCATCATCGTTGTTTATTCAATTAAAATCGACTGACAGAAATGAAATGAAACGAAACGAAACGACACGGAGCAAGCCGAAACGGGCTGCGGCGCCAGGCAACGTCATGACATGCATGAGTCAAGCGCCGCCAGGATAACAAAAACATCGAAGCGCATGTCCATATGTGTGTGTGTGTGTGTTAGTGTGTGAGTGTTCAAAGCATTATGCTGTGCGTTTCACGTTTATTGATAAGTGAAATCAATTTAAATGCATTCAGCCGACGCCTTCAACCGCAGTACGAACATTTAATCGGCTTCGGACTTTTGTGTGGCGTGCATTGGCGCATTGACATGACATTGACGATGACGACGCTCATGTTGATGCCGATGCCGATGCCGACGCTGACGCGGATGCTGATGTCGACAACAGGCGATCAAAGGCCGATCAAAGTGCAATAGCAACCACAATGTGCGGCAGCTAGACAGCAAGCCATTCAGCCATTCAGCCATCCAGCCACCCAGGCAGTCAGCAGGCAGCAGTCAGACAGATGGACAGACGGGCAGCCAGTACAAGTGTTTTCAATCAGGCCAAGATGTGTCATTGGCATTGGCATATCCTTGCGCGTGAAAGTATGCACGGCTTCGCCGCACACAGGCACAAGCATAAGCAAGCGACCAGCAATCAACCGAACAATCAATCAGTCAATCAATCATTCATTCATTCATTGATTCGCGTTTGCGTTGCTGCAACTGACTCTGAGCAATGATTTCACGTGTGGTCGCATTAATTAGTTGGCGGCGGAATCAAGCAGCCAAGGCTGCGGCTGCGGGAGCGCGCGGTCAGCTGCAGCTCAATGCAAATGCACATGGGAATACGAGAAAAATACGTGGCATGTTTGGCGACCGCGGCTTAATTGCAATGCCAAGGGCACACGCGCCACCCAAGTTGTTTCTGCTCTCTCTTTGCTCTTTACTCTTCCCACTTCCACTCCCCTCTTTGCACTCCCCACTGCAATGTTCGCTCTACACTGTTGACTGCTGACTTTGTTGACTTTGTTGTACTTGGACTACCAAGTCTTAGTTGTGTTGTTGTTTTCCTCGTTTGTTTCTTTATGGTTTTTGCTTTTGCTCTTTGTCTGTCGGTCGCTTTGGGATTTCACTTGTCGCAAATCGTTTACTTGCTGGCTGCTGGCATTGCAACGTGCTTAGGCAGATTGCGTCTCCTGCTGTGATTGCCAGTAGGGAGCGGGGAGCGGCATCTAGTGTTTTTTGAAGTTAATTGAGTTTACAAATGCTGTCAAGATCAAGCGGCATATACAGCGCAATGGAGAGAGGGATAAACGAGTGGCATAAGAGATTGAGTGGCGTGTAGCAGCAGTTGTGTTTATTTTTACCTATAACATGCGTAAGATGGCAAGATAATTCTAACAAGTCTGAGCTTCTAAGCTTCTCAGTCTGTAGTTTATAAGACATCAAGGCAGATCTTAATAGTAAAGTCAAGAAAAAATTACGACTCCCGTGGTTCCCATGCCCATGTCTAATATGAATCCCTCAATTTAAATTTTTTGCATAATTGAATAATAAACTATTCAGGAGATGATATATGTATAAAATTCAGAGCCAAGCAGGTTAGTCTTAGGCTTAATGGGCTGCCAGGAATTTGTAGGTCATCCTTTAGGAATAATCGCAGTGTGAACTTTAGAACTAACGTGAAGTAGACATAGTATATCTAAATGTAACAGTTTAAATAGATAATTAAGCAAAGCTGAGTTGCAAGCCTCAGTACCTCAGTAGTGAGTCCAGTGACCAGCAAATGTAAGAGCTTGTGCTCAAATCTTGTAGGGGAAATTTTTCGAGTTGGTTTTTCGTTTCTAATTTTTAATCAATTTGCTTGCTGCGTTCATATCTTGCGAGGTACATATGGAAATATTAAACATACATGTGTTCACTTACTTTTAAATTGAATTGAATATTTGTACAAAAATGCAAAAAATACTACTTTGACAAAAGATTAATTCTAATTGAAATGTCTGTAATATAAATTGGTTATTTTAAAACATGAGTCGATGCCGTTTTCTCGCATTACTTAGATACACTGTAATCGACAGTGTTTGTATTTTATTTTGGTTTTCATAAACCAATCACAGCGTATATGAAACTAATCATGGCAGATGAATAAAACTAATTTGAACTGATTGTTTGTTTTTGTCTCGCTCTCTGTGTATATTATTTAAATAAAGCAGCTATCGAACAATGTCGGTTGCAGTTGCCGAAGAGCAACTAAGCATGTTTCACATCAACCCATGCGTATGCTTAGCCACACACACATTTTTTTGTTATGCTTCTGTTTCCAATATCGTCACTTCAGCTTGGTGAAGTTGACAACAAGCAATCAGAGGCACTTTTGAGAAACAGTTATGAACATTAAGAATGCACAGGAGGTTGCAATATTGAAGAAAGAAATAGGAAGAAGATAGAGAACGCAACTAAAATTCGAATATCATTGAAAATGTCACAGCCAGTATTGTACCTGGTATTTTATGCACTGTCAAACAGTACAAAAGAACCGCAGAGCAAAGTGCAATCAAAGCTCTGATGGAAAACCAAAAATATTTGTAATGAAAGGAAGTGCAGAGCTGCTGAAGCGCATCACATTATTAAGCGGTTCAAGTGAGTGTGCAGCAGTCCTTGCTCCATTATTAAGTTATCAGTTGAGGCGCATGCAGTTCTGGTTTCTGCTGCATTATGCTGTCCTTTTGTCAGCTCAGCTCGACCGAAAATATTTCAGCTGAAGCAAACAACTGCAAATGGTGCGCACACACCAAACTAAGCAAGCACAAAGCATATGCAAGGGCACACGCACACACAAGGATGCAGCCAGCAACCAGAACTGTAGCAGCAGTGGAGCCAGCTCATTAATTCCATAAGGCTGCTAGTGTCCTTGCATGCCAAACTGTAAAATTGTCACGTCACACAAAAGTCGAAGTCGTTGCCGTATGGCTCAGCTGCTGGCTTGTGTGCTGCTCCCATTGTCTTTGGCATTGTCCTTGCCGAAACTTTTGACAAGTGCTGCACAAGCGAGCGAATGACTGGCAATGCCAACGATATGAATGGTCGCCATGGTTACCTTTTTTGCTTTTCGTTTTCTGTTTCCTTTTTGTTCTGTATTTGTGCTGCGTTTGTGCGCTTGGCTGGATGTCGGTGTGTATTAGCTTTTAAGCCTGTTGCAAAAACACAATAACACGCAACTAAGACAAAAGACAAAGATGCTGGGCGGGCGGGTAAAGGGGCATGGGAGCAGGCTTACCTTTTGGGCAATGCTTACATGGCAGCTGTCTAAGCTGCAACTCGCAACAGCACTGGACAGCCGATCGGCAGGAGCTGAAGCTGAAAAGGAAAGCAGCAGAACAGAGCAGAACGCAGCAGAACGGCAAAGAAGCTCACACTCATTGGCTTTGTGTTGCGCCGACACTTGACTATTTTACAGCATTATTGCCACACTGCGCAGCACGAGAGCAGAAGGGCAGAAGAGCACAAAGCCCAAACACAGAACTTGCGGCTAATCTCTATGAGCAGAGTTTTGGCTCCATTGTTAAAATGTTGTCTGTCGACGACATTGAGTCTATTAAAAATTCCCCTTTACTTGCCGGAGCTCCGAGCAGATATACACATGTGTACATACATGCGTGTCATATACCTATGAGTATGTGTATGCGTGTGTGTTTGTGTTTGTGCGTGTGCAGCCGTAGCCATGGGGCACTGCATGTTTCTTCGTGCTTCGTAATCCTTTTGACTTGTGCGCCATTTTTCAAATTGCTTGAAAACTCTCAGCGTCGCTTGCATGTGTCTGTGTGCGTAGGTTTGTGCTTGACCTTTTTTTACTTGGCACACATAATGGCCGAAATGATTGGAAGCGCTTTATAGGCAAGTGGGCGCAGAACGCAGGACACAGCCAGGCTTGTGTGACTGTCGCACTGGCAGTGAGTCGTGCGACAATTCGAAATTTGTATATGCTGCATAGAGCCGGACCTTTATTGCTGTGGCGTCTGTTGTATACTGCTTGTGCTGAACAAGTCTATCATTCTTGCCATGCCATGCCATGTCCTGCCTTGTCTGCCGGCCTGCATGCTTGGGTTAAAGTGACACTTGCCATTACCCGGCTTGTGCTCGTAAAGGATTTTGGCAAATAAAGAAATGCGCAAGTAAATTCCTTAAAATAACTTTGCTTAGATTTGCGGTGTGCGATTTGTTGTTTCTCTTTCTGTTTTTTATTTGTATTTATTTATTTTTATTTCTCAAGTTGAAATTTTTAAATAAAAGCAAACTGCAGCAGCAATGTCACAAAATAAATGGCCGGGTTGAGTAAATTGTCTGTGGCGTTCTGGCATTGTCATGTCATGTGTGCAAATATGCCCCCAGGGAGTAATCCCTTTGGCCTGCATAGATTATGGCAAATAAGCGCTGCCAGCAGTTCAATTTTAAGTCAACGAAGTGTCACACAAAGGTTCAAGCAGCCGAACTCCACTGAGTCGCAAGCAACTTCAGGTGAAGCGATTGTCTGAGACTCAGTCTCTGTTTCCATCTCAGTGTCAGTCGCCCGCTTGGTCATTGTCGGTTGCTGCCAAAGGCCAAAGCTTTGGCGACAATTGTCATGTTTCGATTGTGCATAGGAAAATGCGACATACCAGAGAAACAGTCAAGACAAAGTTACACCAAAGTGAAAGTCTGATTTTTAGGGATGTGAGTCATATATATGTCTGATGGATGCACATATATTGATTGAAAAAATATCAGAAAATAAAATAAAATTATGTTTTTACCGGCATAAATGACATTTATTGGTATATAACGCATATTCGAAGAATCTTAGGCGAAATTCGGCATAAAGAATTTGAAAGCAGAACTGAAAATCATGTACATCGACAGCCAGCAACCATGAGGCATGTAAATGCATGCCAAGGGTTTTTCCTTTATTGGCAACAAATTGCGTTAAGTGCAGACTCGTCGTCTGCTCAGTAAATGCCGAGTGTTAATTGTAAGCGGCTGCAAGTCAAAACAATAAACGTGAGCAGTAGCTTTAAAATTAATAAAATTACAATGGCGCGCGGCAAGAAGCTGCCGCAGTTGCCGAGACTGTGGACTCTGAGTCCGACATCAGCTGTACCCTTTCGACAGCGAATCCAAAATTAATAACATTAATGTTAAAAGCAGCTGCCATTAAAACGAATGCCAAGCCAAATAAAAAATAAAGCAATAGACAAAAAAGAGAACAACAACAACAAATAGTCAGAGAAAGAATTAAACGGATCTGCGTTACAGGCGTGGGGTGTGGCACGCAAATCCTTTTGGACTGCGCACAATCACAAAGCAATCAGCAGGCATAGCAGGGACAGCAGGGACAGCAGGGACAGCAGGCAATGGACATTGGACGCTAGGCAACGAAAGGCGGATGTTCACGCACTTCGTTTGTCGAAATTGTAAATGAAAGCATTTGCCGTTACGTGCAAGTGTGCGCAGCAATCCAGCCAAAGTAAAGGACAGCAGTGCGCAGGATACGCGTTTGTGTCGCCGGCGGGGCGTTGTGGCGGCGCTTCGGTTTGCCTTGCATGCGGACAAGCTGCTGCACAATAATTTTCGTACTACAACTGAATTTATGTGCGTGTGTGTGCAGTGAGGCGTAAGGACTCAAAGGACGCATGCCAGGCAATGCTTTTGCTTTATGCCTCTCTTTTTGCTTTTTTCGTTCTCTGCTATTGGTTTTTGTTTTTTTTTTTTTTTGCTGCCACTATTATTTCACATATTTTATTTCCCTTTATATTTTGTGCCTTTTGTGCATTGCTTATTATTTTTGCTTTGGCATAAATATTTGTAAAGCAACTGCCTGGCGATGACTTACGCAGAACTCCGCCCAGCTTCGCTTGTGTTTGCAGTTTGTGTTTTTCGGCAGCTCCGTTTTTTCCTTTTTTATTTTTATATATCGGTTTTTTTCTTTTTTCCTTGCCATAGTTTTGTCTGCTGCCACCCTGTATACAAAAGGATATGCGTATATGCCTGCCTGCCTGCCCTGCCTGCTAATGCTCGTGCATTATTCATATAATGCTCACGCTCATATTACACGCGCAGCTGTTGGCATTTTGCATTTGGCGCGCATACCATATGCTTTATGCGCGTGCAAGCAAGGATAAGCCATAAGGATATTGCAGTTTAGTGTAATTTACAAAAAAATATTGTACACAAAACAACAAAGCAACGCAGTAAATACGTGTTAATTGCTTTTCAAACTAATTTCGAACAGAGCATATCCTTTTGCGCTTAAACCCGATTGCCGAGACTGATAAGCGCGGGTGACAATTTGTAAACGTGCGAGCCTCTACCTGCCGCATCCTTTGGCCTGGCCTAGCCATCGTGTATCGTTGCCGCTTTGTCGTTATGCTGCTTGTCAACAATATGAGCGCGTCCTGCCCACGATGAAGCCTGCAATGCCACAAAGCAAAGTGAAAACTATTTAAACTAATAGTTTTCCTTTATTTTTTTTTCGTTTTCCTATTTTCTATTTTATAGTTTTTTGTTTTGTTTTTTTTTTTTTTCTGCACTCATTGCGCGCCTTTGTGTGCCCTGTCGTTCTATGGCTGTTATATGTTCACACGCCGCCCGTTGCTGGTTAATATTTTTGCTTTTGTTTGCTTTGTTGTTGTTGGTGTTGTTGTTGTTGCTGTCGTTTACTGTTTTGATTTGTCTTTGCTTTACGGCTTTGTGCACAGTTTTAAGTTCTTATCATTGTGTCGACAATTGTTGCCTTTCGTTATTTTCTTTGCTCGTTGCTCGTTGCTGGCTGCTCTCTGTGCAGTATCGGTGTCCTATGTCCTGTGTTCGGTGTCCTGTGTCCCGCTTATGTGGGGCATGTCATTGCTTGCGCTTTGCATTTCCTGCAACACTTGGCATTTGATGATTTATGCATGGCTGCACTGCAAGGCTCAGTGCGTGTCGATGAGTCGGCTTTTGTCCTTCTTGGTAACAGCATTTAATTATGAAATGAGCTGCCGAGTTGCTGAGCTACTGAGCTGCCGAGCTGCTCTTGTAGGGCTTAAATGTAGTGTAGCGGCTATGTGGAGTAGATTTTAATCACAGCAGTTATGTGTGTGCCAGAAAGATCAAAGTGCTGCCGTCTATTAAGACTTTCACTGCGTGCAGTTGGACCCGAACTGGGTCTGCCTTTGCCAAGCAATTCCAAAGTGTATGTAGATTACCGTAGTCGTTAACAAGTAGGCTGCGGCATAGTGACTGCCTACTTGGCTCATGTAGCCTGCATTAGTACTGTGGTTCAGAACATGCAATCAAGATTGATTTTGAATATAATCTGGCACTTAGTGAGTGAAGCATTTAGTCAATCTATCGTTCCGCCCTCAGAGCGAATTCAACTCTTTTACTATTAAGCTTCATTGGAAGTAATTAAGTTTGGTAATTAATGTTTTAAATTTTCCTGCTTCTGATGTTGATGGGTAGCCAACTTCAGCCGATGTGTCGACCAGTTTTCTTTGTAACGCAATGAATTTTAAAACAAAAGGTGACTTGAACAGAGCGTTTTCAAATATAATTATAAAAGCTGAAATTTTCTATTGACGCATTGACGTCATGGCTCTTAGACAAATATGTTCATTCATGGATTCTCAGCTGTATTTAGAATCAGTTTTGGCAACGCAATTGTTGCTTAATTATAATGTATTATATACTTATTAACTGCTGTCGTCATAATTAAAATGACAAAATACATTTCAATTTCAGCACAGCTTAGTATCCTTCTCAGCGCATGGCTCAGGAGCGAGAGGAAAGCTCCTTGTGCGTCATCAAAGAGTTCATTTAAACTGCGAAGTGCTACTTTGGCAACACTTAACTGTGCATTTGACTGTAATCATTCATACTCGTATATTCAATCAATAAAACAGCACATAAACAGTAGACATCTGCAGTTGATGTAGTCCTGGCTGCGGCGTGCCCGAGCAGCGCACGGTCTAATACACGAATAATTTTATTGGCATTTTCAAAAGCGATTTGCTTCGTTGGCTGCGAACACAAATCAAATTAAATTCAGTGGAAATTACAGACGCGATATTAAATACAGAACACGGCCAAGGCTGAAGCAGCTTGCGCAGGCGGCAGTAATGGCCGACAGCGGCAGGAGGGGAGCGGAGTGCCAGCGAAGACAAGAGTGTGCCAGCAAAGGTGATTGCGAGTGGCAAGGCCTGGAATTTATGAAATAACAAATGCCGCACCTGTTGTGCCCGCGGCTAGAAAAAGCGAATATCAAAAGCGGAAGAAAAAGCAGAACAGCCGGCGAATTAGAAATAAATAAAAGAAGAAAAAAAAAAAGGCACAACAAATGTAGAAAACGCAGCGAAAAACACGGGAAGCGGAGTGCGAGGAGAACGCAAAAAGGAAATCGTTGGCGCATATAAAACATGTTGGCAGAGCAGTCGAAGGCAGTCGAAGGCGGGCGAAGGTAGTCGAGTCGAGCCAAGTCGCGTCTCGTCTCGTCGAGTCAGAGTCAGAGTCGGAGTCGAACAGGCCGCAAGAAAAAAACTTGTAAATTTGTTGCAATAAAAATAAACAGGCAAAGCCACAAAGGCGCAAACAAACATTATGGCCACGTTTTTCTTGCTTTGTTGTTGTTTTTTTTATGTGTGTGTGTGTTGTTTTTTACATAATATTTTCACTTTTTTTGTTGTTATTATTGTCTTTTTTTTTCTCATATTTTGTTTTCGTTTTATTTTGTTGTGTGTTTTTTGGCTTATGAATTTCAAAACATGTTGAATAAAATGTAACAAAACGTACACAAGCGGCAAAGGCAAACCAAAAAAAGAAAAAAAAAAAACAAGAAAAAAAAAACGCGCACAGGTGCTAATCGAGAAATAATGCTTTGGCCAACAAAAACTCTTGGCGCGTAAGCAAGCGAAGCAAATGTAAAGCAAAAAGATTATATGCCAATAAAATTTAATAATTTAAAGCAGCCGCAAAAAACGCATAATGTAATAAAAAATTCATGAGCTTTAAAGTTGGCAGCCAGCATTAATATAAAACGTTGCCTGCTTACAGGCGCATAAACTGTAATTTCCTTACGTGCTTAAATAGGCCACGCCACTTGGCAGCAAATGACGCCACGGCAGACCATAATGTAGACACTTATTTTGAAAGCACTGCCCTCTACTTTCGCTACCCACCATTACCTGCCACGTCTGCTTCGTGCGGAGTTATGGCGTCATTATCAACACCAAGTGGGGCTGCAGAATGCAGGTAGAGGCTTGCAAATAAAACTTCAACAATCAAACAATTTATAAATAGTTACAGACCCGAGCGCCTGCGACCCTCGCAGCCGCTACTTCAACGCCATCGGGAAGTAATAATTTCCCTATACGGAGCCACTACATGTGTAATATGGAGACTTAGTCGCACTATTAATATGAGTGAGGGTATGAAAAGAAGGGTGCATCTGTTTTACGTTGACTTACCTTCTCGCAAGACTCTCGAGGTACGGGGTCACTCTATTCATCGAGAGCCACTGGGGAAAATAAAATAGAATAGATCGGCACAGGTCTCGTTGCATAATAGACATACTTGCGGTTGCTTTAGGTGGCCGCCCATGCTTGTCGTATATGCGTGTCCTGGCTATGTGTGCATGTACTCCTGTCAGCCAAAAGGATTTGCGCTTTCGTAATTTTCATAAAAATTGCATTGCTTTATTGGTCAATTGCCGTGGGTCTGGCCAGCTGGCCAGTCAGACTCGAGGCGCCTTACACTGCCTCACACTGCTTCACACTGTCTCAACTAGGCGATGAGCCTTTGGTAGCACCAGTCAACGCGCCTATCAAGTGCGCCACGTGCGGCAAGTGCGCCAATGCCTACAGTGCCTGTTGTTTGTCTTCTGATTGACAGGTTAATTTTATGATTAACGTGATTTACATAATAATGGCGGATTGATTTGTTGAGTGTTGTCTGCGACAGCCAGACGTGTATAGTTGGCAGTCACTGTGCGTGTTGAGTTGAATGTCTTGTCGACGCTGGCTGGCACTTGAATGATTGCACGAAATAAAATTACCCGACTAACATTGGCATAGTCGCCTTCGCCACGGCGGCAAGTGAGATATTTGCTATTAGAGGAGCAACACTTCATTCAGCCTCTATCAGTTACATCATAGCCACACTGAGCGCCAAAAGCAAACGTCTGTCAGTCTGTCAAACAACATAGCTTTGCGATTATTGTTTTGATTTCTGGATTTCACTGCTCTGCTATGTATAAAGTACGCAGAATAATCCGGCAATTGGCTTTATTTGCTTTTTTGCCAGCATATAATCTGATCGTCTATCGTTTGTCACCTCAGTTGGCCGCTAGACAGCCAATGCTGGAAACAAAATCACGCACACGTGTTTCTTGATTGCCTATGGCTGCCTGCTACACTTCAAGTTTTGTAAATACTCTTGTGTCCTTGTTAACTTTTGTTTATTTATGTCGTTTCATTGCGTTCATTTTGCGACTATGCTTAGAGACAAATTGACTAACACTGACAGTCAAGCAGGCAGTACGACAGACAGACTGTCGGACAGACAGTCGTTTAGTTAGACAGACTGACAACGTGTAGGCCGCAGTGGCCGCAAGATTTACGTGGCGCACATTAAAAGTTTCGCGACAAATCTTGTGTAAGAAATTATGCTGCGGAGACTTTGGTCTAAACGCTTAAGTTTCCTTTGCTTTTATTGTTTTAACTTAACACGTCTGCTAATGATTTGCAGTTACTCAAATGCCTGGCATTTGCAATGAAAGATGAAAACAAAATAAAATGCACACAGAAAAACCAGACAGCCAAAGAAAAGTTAGAAGAAGCTCAAAACAATCACAAAGGGCACAGCAGTCAAAGGAACCCACATTCAAATGATCTACAACGCATGGCAAACAGCAGCTTCTTGCTGCCATCGTGGGCATGTAACATATTCAACTGATTCTCAAAGCCTATTTACGACACAAAGGCATTATGGCTGACAGCGTTTACGCTGCGAAATATGCCTATGATGGTAGGCTTCTCTGTAGGCGGCCTGTTGGCCTTGGATGGCGAGGTTGCATGTGATACTAAGCCGAAAGGCTTCAAAGATATGCTTTTTATGTGAAGTTAGCACTGTGTTCTCCGTTCTGCAATGCAAGGAAACATGTGAAGGGCTTTCAAAAACACGGCTTTGAACAGCAAAGAGAAAACGCAAACCAAATTCAATATTTGAAAACAATATTGGCTTTGTATTCTTGTAAGTTTTCCCATAAGAAGTTAGGAACCAGAATGAAGTTTTAGTTTCTCAAAGACTTTTGGAGACGTTGGCCGATATGCGTTGATGTTTACTGATATTGAATCAAAACCAGTGGCTTAGGTCGTTACTCCAAAGGTTGCATAAAATAAAAAAAA
This sequence comes from Stegana nigrithorax, assembly GCA_037044495.1. Taxonomy (NCBI): domain Eukaryota; kingdom Metazoa; phylum Arthropoda; class Insecta; order Diptera; family Drosophilidae; genus Stegana; species Stegana nigrithorax. The sequence continues at coordinate 382,370 of JBAMBQ010003186.1, read as the reverse complement.
TAAAAAAAAAATTAAAATACATGTTAACTATAACTTGACAATTTTTCAATGTAGGATAAGTTAAGAGAAATACAAGATAGAATTATTACTATAAAATTGAAGTTATGAACCCGCATATTGGTATGTTATGGTATCGATAAAGTAATCATTCGCATGTAGAGCATGATGATTGGAAAATTAAAATAATAATAATAACAAATAAAAAAGTGAAAAAATAAAGCTCTGAAAGTCTCTTAAAACTTTATATATGCCCCATGCATTTGAAACTATTTAAACAGCAAATGATTTTTATATGTCCTTATATGCACACGTACATAACTACACGTCTATATGCATACATATGTAAAGTACAATCGAAACAATACATACAAAAGGTGTCGAGAACGATCAGTATCTTTAAATGTATGTGTATATATATTGTATACGTGAATATAAATATAGACATAAAGTTTTAGATATTTTGTTTTCTTTTTTGGTTTTTATCTATTTTGTGCAAATAAAGTTTAATTGTTGAAACCACAAACTTGGATATATGTTATATACATACATATGTACATGTAGATGGCCTTGTCGTTGTGCTTAAGGCCGTTCCAGGCATTTTTGATTGCAGCACTGTGCTCTGCCCCTCGCCGTTTGTTAGCCTATAAGATTGCCTATGCTAACAGCTCACATGGTGTACTTAAGTGGTTAGCACGTGTGCTAAGCGATGGTTATTAATGTTAGTGTTGTTGTTGTTGTTGTTGTTATTATTATTATTGTTGTTGTAATGCTTAAGTTAATGCGCTGTTATCCTTTAACCGAGACACACACACACACATATATACATGACGTTATAAATTAATACACCTATGCACATATTTACAGGCATTTACCACTTGGCACACGCAGCGAAATAAATAAAGGCTAAGCACACACAAGGATACACATGCGTATGAGTGTTTATGTGCACGGCGAGAAAGACGCGGACAAGTAACACCAACAAACAGAAGCAGAAGCAGAAGCAGAGGCAGAAGAAGAAGAAGCAAAAGAAGAAGAACAATACATATGCATGTTAATGTCAGCATATAAATCTTGGAAAGTCTTCTAACACCTGTCAGCCATTTTACAAGGTGTTTCCACTTAATACATTCATGTCTGTCGCTTTTGTTGTCTGATTCGTCTTCTGCCTGTCCTGTGAGCTGTGTGCTTTGGCTATGCCTTGCTCTGCTCTGCTCTGCGTTGCTCTGCTCTAATGCGCGTACATTCTACATTGTGCTTGCCACTGTCATTGTTGTCATTGTTGTTGTTGTTGTTATTGTTGCCATCAAGTTTATATATGACATTGCACACAAACACACGCATACATACACACATACACACATGGAATACATTGTTGAGTAACATATTCCGTGTAGTCTGCGTGTGTGTGTGTGTGTGTTGTTGCTGTTGTTGTTGTTTACATGTGTCAATGTTGCTATGCGGCATCAGAAAACTCAACTAAACTAAACTGAACTCAACTCAACTGAACCGAAGCGAACTTAATTTGACTGAATCGAACTGAACTGTGACATTGACAGTTAAAACTGCAATTTGCTTAGTCCAAGGCGATGTGCTGCAATTTGTACTGTTTGTGTGTGCCTCGGTGTGTGTGAGCATGCAGGGAGTCGCAGCAGAGTATATGCGTGCATTGTGCTCGCACACTCAGATTGATCAGTACATTTAAATAACTTTGCAACATGGCTTCAGTTTTGCGTCACTGTGGCTCTTGTCATTGCTTTTGCTTCTGCTTTGGCTTTTAGCTTTGCTTTCGCCTTCGCTTTTGGTTTCACAACGGCAGCAGCATTTGCACTGATTTGCGTTCAATTGTTCGCATGGCCACAATGGACGTATGTCGTTGAAATTGAAATGTTGTTTGTAATTGATTGGAAATTTATTGTTTGCATGCAGCTTGGAGCGATATGCGCAACAATGGCTGCTGCCTTACTGTCAGTAAAATGAGTGCGTAACTGCATGTAAGTCACTTTTGCAGGCAAGGCATCGACTTAAATGAATGCAATCGTATGTAGCTGATGATGCATAACTCAACTCAGCTCAGACTGTCTTTCTACTTTGCCGCATTGGCTGAGACGTATGCAGGTGTGACCTTCTTCGCCAGAACAATGGCTTATAATGAGACATAAATAACACAAAGCATACCGCACACGTGTAAATCGGATATGTTGGGTATTGTTGTCTATTATCGTCAAATTAGGCTCGATTCCATTATTATTATTTCGGTCTCCCGCATGGGTGCACATATCAATAGATTTGGCTTAATACCTTTATATTCTCAAAATCTGTTGCTGAATACTGCCTTCGGGTGTTTAACTCAAAATGCACCGAACAGAGTTCAACGCTTTGATTCTTTGCCACGGTGCTATAACAGCGAATGTTTATCCTAGGTTGGCTTCAGTGGAGAAACCCAGTTAAGGCATTGGCTTCTATGCCACTTAGATACTTTTTCTTTGTTTTCGCCATATATCGTTCGTTCCTACGATGCATTATTGCCAGAACAAAGTATTTTCTTATTGAATTGCTTAACCTTTTGTCGTTGCTCAGGTTAGTCAACTTGGCATTTAATTTCAAGTTATCAAAGGACTCTGTCCTGTATGCCAGCCAATTTCTCTTGGATTTGTTCTCTTTAAGCTGAATGAACTGCGTGACACTGCAGCAGACACAGGTTGGTAATTTGAAATATGTTTAATATTTTGAACAAACGCATAAGACTTTCTTGTGCTTTAGAATATGAGTGAATAGAAATCAATTTTTTCTTCAGTTCAATGTCTGCTTAAAAAAAGAATCAAATACAGAAATAATTTAAACATTTGGTCATGGACTCGCTACGCTTTTATAAAACCAACAAATGTAAAGATTAATATAATCACTGTGGGTCGTGTAATTAAATTGCTGCAGGCATGTTCATACGAATACATGCAGAGTTTATTAACATTATTGAGGTCAGTAAGGTCATGCAAGGAATTTTGTGTTTAATGAACAATGAAAAGTTTAATTTTGAAATTTTTTTTAATTTCTTTGAACACAAAAGTTACGTTTATAGCCTCAAAGAGCTCTTAGCTGCACAGGCAGTATTTTTTCAAAAGATTATTTGTTCAATAGCATTGTAGTCAATGCATTTCTGAAAAGTTGGAAGCAATATTCTTAACAACACCAATTGCATTTGTAAGATTTGCCTTTGAAGGATTTTAATATTTTCCAAATTTAAAAAAATATTTACTTGATCACACATATCAATTATCAAGTGAGCGGTTGGAAATTTGACTCGCACTACTCCAAAAGGTATAATGGCTTTTTTTATTACAAACAAAATGTAATTCCTAGGGCTTCAACTTTTTGAATCTGCATATAATTAAATTTAAGCAATTTTTATTACTTTGGATTTTTAGCTCGTACCTATGAATAGAGCAAAGCATAATTTGCCTTGTTAGAATTTTGCTTTATTGTTATTTAATTATGACACAGTTAATGTAATTTAATAAGCTTAACTAATCAAAGAGTAATTTGTTTATATGAATGTGCCCTGAGGCTAAAAAACTAAACAAGTTTAAGGCATATCACACAGGCAGTTACGAGTAACCGCTATCAATCAATAGTTAACCCCGAAGGCCACTGGGACTCTTTGCTAAAGCTGCCACAAAATGAAATTCGATTTAAAAACCCCACGTGTGCGAGTGTATCGTGAACAAAGCAGCGAAGCGTAACGAAGTCAAAATAATGTATACAAAGCCTTAAAGTATGCAACGGTTTTAATGACGCACAAAACTCAAACCGAGCAAATGGTAACGCTAACAAGCCAAAAAAAAAAACAAAAAAAAACCAAAACCCAAAAAGAATATCAGTTGGACGAACGCAAAAGCAAACACAAACGTAAACGCAAACGAGCAATGCAATGCAGAAATTTTTGGCCAACAAACTTTGACATTGATTGAACGCAGAACATAACAGAACAGAACACAACACCGTACAGAACAGCAGGGCATGCCACAGCACGGTAGAGCAGAGTACGGTAAAGCAGCGCACGATAGAGCAGAGCACAGCAGAGTAGAGCGGTGTAGCATACAATTCAATATAACGCAGCCACAAACAGGCGAACAAGCCAACAAACAAAATCACAAACAATCCAATAAGCAACTGTGCAAGCCAAAATGTATGGCACACACTCACACACACACACAGAGATATCCACACATGTATGTATATGCATACATGTCGCACATACCACGCGCTCATGCAGTCACTCATTTAGTCACCGAATCAGTCTGTGGGTTTCACTTTAATTGGCTGGACACTTTAATTGCTGAAATATTTAAATTAGTTTGTTGAAAGCTCGCCTGCTGCTGCTGCTGCTGCTTCTATTGCGGCTGTGACATGCATGGCAGGGCACAAGCGACGGTCGAGGAGAGGCCGCACAGGCAATCGACCGCCCGACCGGCTTAACTTTGTAGCTTATTTCCGTATATATTTGTGCTAAATTACGTCAAGCGAAAAAAAAAAATAAAAAAAAAACAAATATAACGAGAAATGAGCGCAGGAAGGAGGGGCAAAAAAAAAATATAAATAGCCACACGCACAAACACACACATACATGTGTATGTGACCAAGCACTTGTGCCTGTCCACACGCATACATATACAGCCGCCTGCAAGCGTATGAGTGTGTTTGTGTATGAATGCTCGTAGCATATCCTGGCAGGTAGTCGTCGTCACACTAATGCCTTAAAGAAATTACGGCAAATGCAAAGCAGCGCACGCAAAAGGACGTAGGATGTATTTAAGACGAAATAAATTGGATTAGAAACCGCAAAAATCCAATTGTCTGCTGTGGTCTCTGGTTTGAGCATGGCAAAGTGGGGGGCGGGCATGGGTGGTTGCTGCCATGTTGCCAATGTGGCGGCTGCTGTAGGCACAGTGAGGCAATATACGCCAGCAGGTGAGTGCGCATATATGGCGTGTGAGTGTGCGTGCGTGCGTGCGTGCGTGCTTGCTTGCTTGTGTATGCGGCAAGTGCTTCGCATTGTTTTGTTGCTTTTTATTAACGTGCTTGTTGTTGTTTCGTAATACTTGTGTTCTTTGTTGTTGCTCCGGCTGTCATTATGGCTGCCGTTTGTGTATTTGTAGATTCGTTTGCTGCACCCAGCCAATGCGAACAGTTCGTTAGCACAAATAAATGCTACATCTTTAAGGCAAAAACAAAAAAAAAACAAAAAAAAAGGAACAAGAAAATAAAACATTGAAAAAGGAATTTGAGAAAAAATTTAAAAGTCAAACCGCACGCATACAAAAGCCAAAAACATGCAAAGGCATAATAAATACATGTGCATACACAAGAATCAACTTTACAGTCGCAGTCGCAGCCAACGGCAGAGCAAAAGAGCGACAAGGCCAAACATGGGGCAATAGCAGAGGCAGAGGCAGCGCAAGAGACGGGGCAGTTAGTTGGCAGCAACAGTTTTGCGCCGAGCCACCTACCACCCACCTCGCGTCGCCTGCAGCTGCAGCAAACGACACAACTCAACTTTGCCCGCTGCTGCTGCTGCTCGTGTTCCTGTTCTTGCTGTTGCTGTTGCTGCTGCTGCTGCTGCTGCTTTGTTTGCATACAAATCAAAGTCTAATTGGATTTTTAAGCTCAAACTGTCAATATGCATGCGTACAACTTGCTACTGTAATTTCCATCTCGAGGTGTGTGTGTGTGTGTGTGTGTGTGTGTGTGTTTTAGACGTAAGTGTGTGCGCACACCTGGCCAAAGCAGAAAAGTTAACAAAGACGTTTGAGCTGTTGGATTTATGCTTTGATTTTTTTCCCTTTTTCGCACATGCGACTGCTGCTGCTTCTTCTATTGCCTCTGCTGCGGCTGCTGCTGCTGCTGCTGCTGTTGCTTTATTTGACTGCACAAAATCAACATGGAAACGATTTAAGCTCAACGACAAACATTTGTGCGCACAAATGCTGTGTAAGCTCAGGGACCAATGCCTAGGCAGTAGTGTGGGTCGTGCATTGAACTTGCCTTTGCTTTGCTTTTGCTTTTACTTTTGCTTTTTTCTCTTTGGTACTTTTTTATTTTTTTTTGGCTGGGTTGTTAGCAGCCTTGCCCAAACGTCTCCATGTTGCCGTCGCTTAAGGTGGCAAAGGCGGCAGCAAAGCAGCAAATTGGCATCTAATTTGATTCTATTTAAATGCTATTTTGGACAACGTTTGGCTTAAATGTCCTTTGCCACTGCCACTGCCAATGATGTTGTTGTTGTTGTTGCTATTGCTGCTGTCATTGCTGTTGCTGCTGCTGCTACTGCGTGTTTGTGTTGCTTGTCAATTTCTCGAATTTCGTGCGTTTGTGGACAATGCCCTTTATCGTTCTGAATTTCTTTACTTTTTTTTTATTTCTCTTGCGCTGTTCCTCTGCATCAACACAATGTTATGTTGTCAGAGCAACGGTGACTTAGCTTTGTGAATTCGCACGCACTCAGCACGTAGCGGAGCATTGCTCTGTTTTCAGTTGCTCTGCTGTGCCGTTGCCTTTTGCGTTTGCATTTGCCGGGTTTTTATGTCCTTGTGCTCAGTTGACAGAGGCGACACAACACTTAAGCAACAGCCAGCCTAGGCCAGGCAATTGTGTTGGTCTACGTTTGAAAAGTGTTGGCAACACGCGCCTTGTCCATGTGTGGCCATTTCCATTGCATTTGCCATCGCAACGCCTGGCAGGAGCACATATGCATGTCAAAGTTTTACTTGCATGTCAATTTTACGTTTCCTTTTCTTCTGCTTCTTCTTTTTCTAAGCACGTGTCGCAATGTCGCTAAATAATTGATTTTTCTGCTCGCTTTTTGCTTAGTTTTAGCAGCACTTTAATTTTATTTTCTTTATTGGTTTTTTTTCGCCGTACATTTCATTGCCAACGCGACGTATGCGTAATAAAAAATTGCGTATACGCGCCGTTGACGACAACGACCTGAGCATGTTTCGCATTAGCATTTTGCATAGCACACTGAAGTCAGCACATAAATAAGTAAATACACAGCATATATTTAGAACAATTTAAGTCATGTTGTTTGCCGTGTGTTGTTGTTGTTGATGTTGTTGTCGGTTGTTGCCTTTGAGCACGCAGCAGCTGCTGACGGTTGTGTGGTGCACCTGTGGATTGTGCAAGCGACACGCAGCATTGAGGTCAACGCTAGTTGCCAAGTGGCGCCAACATCGCCAACAACAACAACAATAACAACTTGTCCAATGCCATGCAAGCTTAACGTGCAGCCATAAAATTATATTGTTCGGCTTTAGTTTCGTGCCCACATAAAATGATTTTGCATTGCTGCCAACCTCGCGCTCGCGTCGCCTTCTGGCGATTTTATGTGCTTTGCTGCTGTTCCACTTTTTTTTATTTTTTTGTAATCTGTTTTTTGTTTTTTTTTTATAACTGCCTGGCAGACAAACCGACCGACGGACCAGTGAAAGTGCCATGTGAAAGTGTTTTGCTTGTTAGTCTTCTCCTTCTTCTTCTTCTCCTTCTCTCTCTGTGGTTTTTATTGCTGTTATGTTGTGTGTTGTTGTGCCATTGCATTTTCATAGTCGTCTTTTGTTGTTGGTTTTTTATTATTTTTAATTTTTCCTTTCGTTTTATTTATGATTTTTCAACTGCAATTGCAATGTTCGTCCTTGCGCGTAATTATGGCACTGCCACTTGCTGTTCTTGCTATTGTTGTTGTTGTTGTTCTTGTTTTTGCTGTTGTTGTTGTGGTTTTTTGTTATCGTTGCTGCTATCGCACTCGACGCTGCTATTGCGGTCTTTATTGTTGTGGTTTTTTCTTTGGTGTTTTGCCACTCGGCGTCGGTTAATAAGGATTGCCTGTGCTGCGTGTTCGCGTTTTGGCTCTGCCAGTTTTTAATTTCACACATAAACCAAGCAACAACAAAAGCAAAACAATGGCTGACCGCCAACTAATTTGGGTCTGCAACCTGGTTATGTTTGCCATTAGTACTGCGTACTTTGCATTTTAAATTACAATTTCTGCTTTTATTCTCTAATTCCGAAAGCAGCCAAACTAAAGCGATGCAGCTGCGCCTGCCCTAATACGCTTTAATGTGTGGCGATGCGTGTTGCTTTAGATTAATCATGACTGTGGGCGTGCATGTGTTTTCACTTCGAACTGCAATTGCTGTCGACATTTGTAGTTTTGATTGTCATTTCCTGTGAAACAGAGCTTTTATATATTTTAAATGACACGGCATTGGCTCATTGAGATCCCAGACCTGACTCTCGCAATCATTTGTGCTGTACGGATAATTTGTATGTACAAACGCTTATCGCTGAAATCTGTTGCAAGAATTATGATTTCGTAGAGAACTTTATCAACTGTGCAATGTGCACATTTTATGTGCATATGTACTTTTTTTGAAAACGTTAACTCATTCATGCATTGAAGTGTCTAAGTGACCTATTTTCTGTTTTCCATTTAAGTTAGCTAATTAGTAAATTCCATTTTGTACGTGTCTAGAAATGAGAACAGCATCAAAATGTGAACTAGTCTCGTTTTTCAAATTCACTTATTCGAGGTAGTACTGTGCGCTTTATTAAATGTGTCTTAGAATGTTTTATAAATGAAATAAGAGTGCATTTAGCAATAATAGCCGGCCCTGTGCCATCCTTTAATCCAAAATTATCAAAATAGCTTCAAAGTTAATTGATGTTAAAAAGTATACAAAAACATATATAACAAAGTGTGAAGTGCCTGCAGAAGGTACTGACTAATGCCAGCAATATGCCACTTTACCTGGCAATTCAAGCACAAACATCTAAGCAGTTATTGGATGTCCTTATAGCTCAAAAGCATAGAATTCATTCAGTTCACTTCTGATTGCTAATTTCAAAACCACAACTGGCAGCATTGGCGCCGAACTTAAGCATTGATGGAATACCTAAGCGACAATGCAGCATAAACCAAATACCTTTCAAGCAAAGAGCCAAGCAAGCAGCAAAAGAATTTCATAATTGAAATCTAGCCATGAATGCCTTGCGGTATGCAATACCTTAAAGCGCACGCATTTAAAATGTTCGTCCGTCTGCATGAGGCTTTCTTCTAATTTAGTTTGGCAACTTTTCGCATAAATGTTGTGCTATTTATTTATTTACTTATTGACTTAGTTATTTATTTATTTTGAGAGCCAACATAGATTGCTTTTAATTAAATTCTTTGCGCGTTTGCTTTGGTCTCGCCTGTCCGGCATAAGCAGCCAATTAATTTTTCATTGCGAGCGCAGACATGCAAGCGAGTCAGTCAGCAGCCAGCCAACCAGCCAACCAGCCAACCTGCCAGCAGATAGCCAAACAGTGAGCGAAAGCCAAACCATCCGCCGGTTAATCAGCCAGCAGCCAACGAAGGTTTACCTTAGAAAATGGTTGCAGGCAGCAGACTAAACAAACCTGTTTTCAATGCCTGCCTGGACTGGCTGCTGCTGATTTCTTTTCATTCCTTCTCCTCTTATTTCTGCACTGCTGCCAACGTGACTTAAACACATAGAAAGTGTAGCACACATTTACTCTATTTTGTGCCAAATATTTACGATATTTGCAGTATTCATTGCCTGCAGGTCAAACTTCGGCAATGACGTCAGCGCCTGAGAGCAGCCGAGCAGAGGCTACAAAATGCAAACGCAAAATATGCTTACATCGTTCTCAATAAGTCCTTTCTGTATAGTCGCAGTCGACGTCGCAGCACGAAGCTGCCGTTGACCACAAAGCAAAACATTCAAGGACGAAAAGCTCTGGTGTAGGTACAAAACAAAAAGTATATGCAAAATTTAAAAGAAAACAAAACGGTCTTTCTGCTTTAGGTCACTGTGGGCTGTAGTTGGACTGTGGGTCTGTGCACAACTGTCAATTACATGCATATTCGACATTAACGACATCACAACACAATTCTTTGTGGGCTTTTATCGAAATTAAATCCTCACGCAACATTGGTTTCTCTTTTTGTGCCTATGCGATACTAAAAATAGTCCCGCGCCTCTTTGTCGACTTCTGTTCGTGGTCACTAAGCTGCGTCGCATTCTTATGTCGACTGCAAGCAATGCGTGATGGCACTGGATTGGGCAAGGTGTGCCTTGAATTAATATTTTCAAGGTTTCACATAAGTTTTGGCTTTGATCGGCTTCGTTGGCTTTGATTGACCTAATTTGCAGCATCTTGTGCAAATATGCTTCGCTAAACTTTTGCCGGCAGTTATTAATGAGACCATAATGCAAAAAAATTATTATGTTCTTTGGTATGCATATTAGGAGTCAAGACAGTTTGAGCGTAAAAATTGCCCATGCGGAAATATCTCCAACCTTCATATGGGCTGCACTTTAAGCTATAATTGTCAGCTACACTTGAACACAAAATAAATGCACAGAATGAAAAGGATTGCAAAACCAATTATTTAATGGAGTGCTTGGCTATCGTAAAACCCAGCAAACATAATTTTAGACAATGCACTTAGCAACAATTAAAAACCAATTGGAAAGCCACACTCAGCAATGTCTTCTTTATTAGCTTGTCATTATTAAATTCCTATATGGACTTGTTTCAGTTTATGTAAGGAGTTTACTTTTGGAAATTGTATAGTCTATGTTGATTGTAAGAAAGAGTCTTATATATGCATTCGAAATTAGGATATACCCAATCGGCATTTTTTAGTTGTTGAAATGTAAGTGATGTGTGCATGTTCAATATTCTCAGACCTTCACAGTTTATGAACCTGAAATTTAAGCAAAATGTATAAAAATCTTAGATTTAGGACTGTTTAGAATAAAAATAAAAAAAAAAATGCAATTCTGCCTTTTTGAATTATCCTGTTGCTGAATATAGTCATCTTCTATGGTGTATTCTCGAATAAGCTGCTGTATGCTTTCGTTTTCAGTTAGTGGATTTGCGAAATACTTATGAAAATTTAGTCGTTAGAATAAATTATATCAACGAATTCATGGAGAATATATCAAAATCTTCATAATGCATTTGATTTGAACCCTCGTAGGATTTATCTAGATGGATAGACATAGGAAACTACTTTCATTGGCTGTTTCTCAAGTTGAAAATTAGTTGTCCTGTGTCCATAGCTTCAGTTTGTCCTCCGGTATCTAAGCATGCATTTCGATTATATAAAGTGACCCAAGGAGGCGCATTCCCTGTAGTTTTGTCACCTATAACAATAACTACATGTCAACTTGCATGAAATTTCGCAAAACTCAGCTCAACGGCAGATTTCAGACAAAGCAGACATTGTAGCAGCAGGAGCATGAGACTGATGCCGCAAACAAATCCCAAAAGAAATGCGCTGACCAATGACCGGCCGCCTAAAAGTAGACTATAACTATCAATAACAACTGTTTGTGTGCGACATTCCTTCGATTTTCATGGTGACATTTTATTTTGAAGCAAATCGGATTATGTTGCGCTCGTAAAATAAAGTGAAATGTGAATGAAACTAAACTAAAAATAACACCAGCAGAAGTAAAAGAAACAACTACAACAAAGTAAAAACAAAAAAGAAAAGAAGTTCAATCAAAAGAATAGCATGGAGATGAAACAGAAAGAAAGAAAGAAAGAAAGAAAAAACAAACCGAAAAGTAGGAAGCATGGCACAAAACTTTCACAAATGGTAAAATAATCCTTTTTACAACAAAATTTTTACATTTTGCTACATTTTTCGCTACATAAAAAATGGCAACGACATGCTGACGACGACATCTTGGCATTTTCGCATTGGCACTGCCATAAGCAAAAGTATAGAGCACAAACAAAGAAGAAAAATAATAATAACAACAACAATGGCAACACAGCAAACCTCAAAAGGTTGTGCAGAGTAGAGCAGCATGCGATACTCCAAGGACTTTGTACGCTTCATCCAACATTGATTCGCATGTTGAATGAAGAATAATCGTAAGATATTGACATCAAATCCAGCGAGCTATGACAGGATGTGCTAAGCAGGACACACAACACTCGCCGCTTGCACGATAATGACATGAAAAATTGAAACGAAAACAAAAAACACAACCAAGAGAAAGAGATAAAAAAAAGTAAAAAACGAAATAAGCAGCAGCATGTGCGAAAAAAAAAAACAAGCAACCGTACGAAACAAATTTATTATCTTATTTAAAAAACGAAAAAACGAAGAAAACCAAAAACAAAAAGAATGAAGAAAAAAAGAAGAAAAGGCTGCATAAGGACGCAACGCACAGTTGGTGTAAACTATACACGAGTGGCAAAACAACAAAAACACAAACATGAGAAAAAAAGGCAATGAGTGCTGCACAAAAAACAAAAGCGTGCAAAAAGGATCAAGGAGCGTAAAGTGACCAAATGTGCTTAACACAAGTCGACACTTCATCTATCCTTACGCTTCGACGAACGCAGCAGAGCCACCAAAGCTGACGCTACTTTAACTAAAGGCGGCGTCCACACGGCAGCAGCACCAGCAGAACAGCAGCAGGAATAGCAGCAGGAATAGCAGGAGCTGGAGCAGAGCAGCAGCCGGCACTCATGGTCAATGCTGTTCTGCTTCGTCGCGTCATCTTGTCAATTTTTTCATCTAGTTTTTTTTATTTATTTTTATTTCTGCTTGGCTTTTCAGAACATTTGAGAAGCCTCTTAGAGACTTTGTGACTGGTTTTTTAGAATTTTTATTTTTTTCTTCTTATTTTGATAGGCACGCTCGTGCGCGTCTGGCCTTGCGCTCTGGCACACACGCGTGCAAAACTCACTCGCACTACGCAATTATTTTGAACATAAATAAAAATTGTTCATATTTTGATCACGTGCTCGATGCCATTTGCTGCCAAGCAGGCACAGCCAAAAGCAGCTAACAAATAAGCAAACGTACACCGGAAGTGGCACAAGTGGCACAGAGCCGAACTCAGTGCGCGTGCAGCTGTTGGCCAAAAACGAGTTCTGGCCAAGGGTTCAAAGCCATATGAAAAGAGTTAAAGCTTTTTTTCTTGTTGTGTAAGTCAATTGCTTATAACTCGTTTAGACAGCCAATTGACGTTTAAGCAGCCTAAGGGAAAGAAAGGTAAGAAATTCATTGATAATATTATTTTTAAATAAGATCAGTTGATTATATCTTTTTTATGCCTTATTGAATTTTTACATAAACTCACATTCGTTAATAGTTAGTTGTATGAGCTTTTAAATGACAGCCAGCAACCAAATTTATACAAAAGACTTGTGGTCAAATTCAGAGGTGTGCCAGGCACCAAGCGGCGCCGTTTTTAATTTTGCAAATTCCTGAGAAATTATAATTTCAAAAATTTTTGCTAGTTTACGCTGAAAAACACATCCTTTGGGTAATAAAAGTATTAAAAAGGGAAATTAAGCTTTACTTAGTAAATGAATAATGATTAAGTCAAACTCATAATAATCTGCAAGAAATGGATGTCAACAATTAAAATGTTTAATTATGCTGATTAAGCAGGTCAAGGCAAAGGTTTTAGTTAAATTATAAAAAGGATTGCAAAAAGCATGTGGCTTGCTGCCTATAGAAGCACATTTTAAATTATGTGATGATTTTTTTTTTGTAAATTATTAATCTTTCTTAAAAATTCCCAAGTCAACCAGCATGTAAAATTTATTTTAATTTATCTAATAATTGATTTGATAGTTAATAAGAAAAATTCAATAAATTGCATATTTAAAAATATATTAAATCAATCAATTAAAAGCCGTCGTGATCAATTATTAAAGTATATCAAGCCAACATCATAAATATTATCCATCGATCCTCAATTCTCCATCGGACATTCCAGTTAAAGTTTCTAACAATTATTTCTTTTCATACACCTGTCCCTATGCCACCGTAATGTATTAAAATAAATAAACTGCCTTACTCACTTCGACAAGTGCTAACAAACTCATTACGAACTCAATATAACTTTACACTTAAGCAACCAAAGCTAACATCTGAATGCTGGCCGGCACCTTGCAAACCGGAAAAATAACCGCACTGACATCATAAGGCAAATGTAATTCATGCACATGCATGTGCAGCAGTCTGCTTCAGCCGGACAAGCAGCGAACACTTTCAATCAGGGCAAAACGAGCCGCGCCGAGACTTGTGCATATGCGTATGCAAAGTGATTTAAAGCCTTGCACGGGTATCCTTTATAGCCAAAGCCATACGCGTAGCAATTTCAAGAAGAGTAATGCGAACACTTAATTAAAAAAGAACGTGGCTTACACTCTCGGCCTGATATGAATAAAAACCTGCTGCAGAATAAAAACCATGGCATTGCCTTACATTTGCTTTTCTGATTTTTTGTTTTTTTTTTTTTTTGGATTTCTTAAAGACGAAAATCGATTTTTGAATTATGTGCTTAACTTCGCCTTGTTTCTTATTTCTTTTGCGGTTGCATAGCAGCTGCTGCTGTTGCAGTTAAGAGTAAGCAACAAATAGCAGAGAGCAACAACAAGCAGGAACATAATGAAAATAACATCAACAGTAAGAACAACAACCATAGCCACAGCAACTACAACAAACAGCAGATAATGGTAACGTGCCTCTCTCATACTCACCATGGCGCATACGCACAGAATGTAATTCGTCGAGCAGCTTGCATGCATTGCCAGGCATTGTCGGCTTTATCCACGTTGTTGTTGTTTGTTGTTATTATTCCTATACTGCAATGCATGCAGGCAGCCAAGCAGACAGTCATGCAGTTGCAGGCAGGCATCCATAGTCATCCCGGCAGAGCAGGCAAAGGCCCTTGGGCGCAGCTTCATACTTGGCAGTTTAATTTCGTATAATTATTGGGCCAGCAAAAAGATATAACAAAAAGAAGAAACCCCTTGCGGGCACAAGCATGTAAATTAAAAAATTCCACAAAAAATTTAATGTACTCAAAACGCATAAAATTCGTAACAAGCCAAATTGATAAATTTTAATTATTTTTTTATTTTTCGTTGTTATCGTTGTTGCAAATTTTCAAAATATTGCAACAATTCGCTGTATTTTGTCGCTGTTTGTAGCCTAACTGCTGGCTATGCACTTTGCTTCCCCCCACTCTCCTGTCGCTGCGTACATGGAAACCACAAAATTAACTCTTGGCCAGCAGAAGTTTTGCTTAACGCTTTAATGCTTTTAGGCTGCCTCTGCTTTTGCCCTGGCGCCCTTCGCCTGTCCCGTCTACAGTGCCAGGTATGACGCTACACTTTTTGTTTGCTGTTGCAGTCGACATCCTTTGCTCACTTTTTTTTAATGCTTTTTTGCTTTTTTTTGGTTTTGCATGAATTTGACAGGAAATTAAATTCGATGTATCACATTTCTGTTGTTTTGGCCAAAGTGCCTTTTGTTTTAGTGTAATTTAAAACTTGATTTTAGCCGGTTCTTTTTTTTTCCAACTATTATTGTGGTTGTTGTTATTATTGTTTTGTGCTACTGCCCAAGTGTTGAGGTTTTTTTTTACTTTTGTTTCATTTTCATCATCGTCTTCAGCGTCTTCTACTTCGGCTCTATGTTGGCGCACAATTTTATGGCTTCATCTGCTGTTGCTGCTGCTATTGTTTCTGTTGTTGTTGTTGTTTTTGTTGTCTGCACTTGTTGTTGCCGCTTGCAATAAACCGGAGATGACTTTGTGGTTTGCTGTTTTGCCAATACAAAAATAATAATGAAGACACTTTTGTGGCTCATCAAAAGGCCACAGCAGCCACGGCCACAGCTTCGTTACACTTCGCTGGACGCCTGCATCCTGTGAGGTGTGTCTGCGTACACCTCGACTCTGTCTGTCTGTATGTCTATCTATGTGGCTGTCAAGACGCGCATGAAGTCCCAATGCCGCGTACTGCTGCCACTTGTGGCAAGTTGTTAGCCAAACAGACGCTGCTCGTTCTTTCTGCTTTCGTTTCACTTTTGCTTCTGTTTGATTATTTTCTATTTTTTTGGTTTTTAGTTTTTGTTAAATGAAATTGTGCTCTTTTGTTTTGTAAAATGCAATGCTTTGGGCTGTGTTTTGATTTTGTTATTTTTTATTTTTTATTTTAGTTCCATGCCATTTACACCAGCGCAAAATATTTAGTCTATGTCGAACTGTAGATATAAGGGCGCAGCATTCCTTAGTATACCAGGTTTTGTTGACAAATATTCGATTCACACTTAGCGACACCTGGGAGCTTATACACACAGCACAGCAGTTGAGTACTGAGTGAGGAAGTTGCTTAAAACATTCTAAATAATGTTGTGTGCCAAATGATGATCTGGAAAAGAGTAATGAAGGATCGTTCAACTAAAGTATCAATTAGTCAGCAGTGTAACACTCTTCGACTCTATGTGCGATACTCGTATTACAAGGAGCGAAATTTGGTTTAGCTGGAACCATTTTGTGAGCGTGTAAGTGCCTACAAAGCTACAGTAAAGCCAGCGGCAATCGAGTTTTTTCTTTCTCACAGTTTTTAATTTTTACTTTTTCATTTATTTGCGCGGCTTTAGCTTCGATTTGGTTTCGTTTGACTTGCCTTGCCTGGGCTCAGTTCGACCGACTGCTATAAGCGCATGTGGGAATGTTTTCCTTTGCATTTGTGGCACTCTGAATGCTGGCGTACGAGTGTTTCTTCAACTCGACGGCGTACATTTGCGGTTACAGTGCCTTGCGGCAAGAAGGGCACTTAATGAGATTTTTTAATTAAAAAAACGAAGCATGTTTTTTGGTTTTTGTTTACGCTCTGAACAGCATTTGCAGGATATATGGCAGCCGCAGGGACTATTGCCTCTGTATCTTTAGTGTGTGTGAGTAGTAGGTGGAAATTTGCAAAAAAGTGAAATGTAAAACAAAAGAATTTTTGAAATAAAAACGCATGCATGAGTGTTGCTATGAATGCATTCTGAGCTATTGTAGTGTCGACAGTGGGAGAGCTGTGTTGCCAGCAACCTTCATTTGACTTTAAACGTCCAAACAAACCACTGATAAAAAAAAGCACAAGCAAAGCGGCAAACCGAACCCAAGCGTGCTCTACAAAAACAAAAAGAAAAAAACAAAAACCAAGAAAAAAAAAAAAGTGAAGGCAACTAAACGACGCACACCCACTTAAAATTCATCAAAATGAATTGATTTAAATCAAAAAAAAAAAACGCAACGATAAAGGGAAAGAAATCCTAAAGCACAGCATCAGATGCAAGCTGCAAGATTAAATGTACTGAATAAATATTTCCTTTTCATACGTTGCCTTTTTCTTTTTTTCCCCATGTTTTTTATACACAAGCAGGCAACAACGCAAGTTGTGCAAAGAGCAACAACAACAACAATTGCAACAACAGTCACGACGGCTACACAAGGTGCAACGGGGAGTCAATAACTGAGAGTGCAACCAAAAACAGCTACACACAAGTGAGGCCACTTTGGTGGAGGCAGAAGGTAACAACAACAACAACAACAACAACAATAACAACAACGATGACTGGCAGGCGCACCGAATTCAGTTCGTCAGAAACAAAAGGGCGCTGATGAGGTCTGATGATGTCTTATGCTGCGACAATAATTCATTGTCAAGGCGCAACGAGCAACAAGCAACAACAGTGATGACAACAACAACTACAACAACGACACAACAAGTAAAATGAACGAAACCAAAAAACAAGAACCTTAAAAAGCAAACAGCACTGAGCTCTGAGCACTGAGGACAAAGTTTCTGCCGGCACACAAAAGCTCTCAATGCCTGACTCTAGCATTGGCATGGGCACACACTCGCCGCAGAGGAATGCAACGCGACGCAGTGCAACGCATTGCAATGAAATTAATTTAATAAATACGAGCGCTTATACGCGTATATGTGGAAAAGATGTGCAAGCTTGCGCTGCTTACTGCTGCTGACTGCGGTATCATTACAAGCAGACAATGCCACAACGGCATTATCATTATTACTGTGAAACGTCATTAGCAGCAGCAGAAATGTCATTATCATTATCATGCAACACGTCATGCAATGCAACAATCAGCGGCGTACTCGTCTCTGTTGCCGATTCACCGTCAGTCATGGCAGTTGATGTTGTTGTTCGCTTCGCCTACGTTGTTGCAGCTGCCTGCATTGTCTGCTGTCAGCCAACACAATTCGCTTCGTTTGGCAACTGTGCCAGCGCCAAGCGAGGAGCAATGCAGTTCATTCGAAGGCCAGAGCATGCGTAGGCTCCGAAAGCTGCGAAGGTGGTTCGTGGAGTCATTGCTGCTCAATAGTGAATAGTCCAATATTTTCTTTTGTTATAAGGCTGACGAAAATTATATATATACATTGTGCACAATTGCCTTGTTCACGATAGACATCTGCGACTACTGAGCTTGCAGTTGCATAAGCTTGCAGGGGGATTTTTTTTGTAATATTTTACAACGAACTGCACTTCAACTTAAATAACTAAATTGTATATTAGTTTGTGTTGCTTTCTTCTTACACACAAATGTTGAAGCAACGCATTCATTGAAGCTTCATTTTATCCAATTAAACCAATCTATTTGCTAATAATTTAAACTAACGTTACTTTACTTCTTGACAGTTTTTCAGCAGGACCAACTTTCGATCTTCAACCTCAGTATGCATTATATATTATATTTAAAAGACTTGCAATTTGTAGGCAAGCTTGACTTCAATTATCCTATAGGTGATTTGGGAAATCGAAAAGACTTTGAGAGCTCTTAGCGTTACTTATAAAGCTAACAGCTTAGCTTTCCAATTTCTGCACTATGTCGAGCTGAGTTAATCGATTTTTTATTATTTTTTTTTTTTGCTGTAGACTTATCCAATTTCATAAGGAATGCCACAAAGTTATTGTTGTAGAATAATTTAGCTACTTACTTTGCTTTAAGTGCAGTTGACATTTTTCGAACGACTCTCGTAGACACGTAAACTATGCAATGCCTGCAGTCAACGCTTGCATACTTGTTTCATTGGCACACGTGGGCGTTCCGTTTTCATCTGCTGTTGCCATTCCTTTGCCTGTGCTCGTGGCTGTGCATATTCCTGTTCCTGTTGCCTGTTGAGGTGTGTGACATTCTTGAGAAATATAATGTGCCCGATCACAGACTGGATAAGCCAATCTTATGATTGCCATTGTAAGCGCAAAGTGTAGCAAACTAGAAAATCAAAAAGAAAAGAAAAAATCAGAGAAATAATTGTTAAAAAAGAAAATCAAAAGAAACACAGCATGAAAATAAATCGGCTAAAACTGAACATGCAGCATTGTGCTTATCTCGCTTATCAAATTGTTCGTACGCTTAATGTCCGCTTATGTTGTTTGTTGTTGTTGTTTTTATTACATGAATGTCCCTTATCATAAGCATAATTTTGGCAGCGTTTTGTTTTGCCTCGCACCTTTTGTATGTGTGATGCCGCCCTCTGCTGCTGTGCTTTCACTTTCACCTTCACGCATGCGGCAGAAGTGTTCGCGTCAAGACGCTGCTGCTATCGTCTTTGTTAGCTTTTTGGCACGTGCCACTTGGCAACCACGGTCACCTTTACCTTGCATATTGTTGATTTTTGCTTTTGTTTTCAGTTTTCTGTTTTTATCAGGCTTTTCTTTTTTCATAATATGCAAAGTCTTCTTACGCATTTATGTCACCGCAATATGCGCTTAGCAGCATTGAAGTAAAACTCATTACGCAACGTGCATGTGACATTTCTGTCGAGTGTCAGTAGTCACTCGAGCGCATTTCATGAGCTTATGCTGAAAAATAGAAAACCAAAAAACAAACAGAAACAAAAAAAAAAGAAAAAAATATTAATAACACAAAGCATACAGCGCCAAAAGTCAAGTGACAAAACTCTTGCGTACCCTAATCACGGCTGCCAGCTTGCGGTATCTGCAGTTATTCTACCCTCAAGCACAAATAAAAAACAAAAAGAATGGCCGCAACGTGTTCTCAGCACCAAAAATATTTCACGTCAATAAACGACAAATGCAAATGCCAATGCCAGCGCCATGGCGCAGGGTTTAAGTGGCTTCAAGACAAAGGCACATTATGGCATTGGCTTTGGCTCACCAAGTGCTTACCGACACTTGTCTATGCTTCGGCACACATGCGCGCCCCCCCCGCCCCTCTCACCATCACACGATTACTCTATCACGCTGTGCTGTGTCTCTGTGGCAAGCAGTAAAAGTTGAAAATGTTTGCGCAAACTACGATTTGCATGTCAGTCGCAGCTGTTGACAATTAACTTGATTTTTTGGTTGCATATCACACAAACAGACAAACCCCAGCCCAGCCCAGCCCAGCTCACCACGCAGCCGCAGCCCCAACCCGCACAGCCAATGCCAGCCCACAGCCAACAATAGACGCCACTCGATCATTCATTGTGCAACAAAATTGACAAAGTGGCTGCTTAATTTTTCAAGTGCTGACGCATGCTGCTGCCACTTGCTGCTGTCTCTTGCTGCGGCTGCTGCTGCTGCTGTTGCTGCTACTGAATGCCAAGTGTATGCTTGCCTATCAGTGCGGTATGGCACAAGTGCTTGCGATACACTACAGCATATTCAACAAAAACAACAACAACAACAACAACGAAAACACTATCAAATATTATTATTATTATGATTTTTTAAACATTTGCCCGTGTTTGTTGCTGTTGCCATTGTTATTGTTGTTGTTAGCAACCATCAAAAGTTGTCAACGACAATTTCTATAAGTGCGCTTCACACTCGAAAAACTGCACTCAAAGTCATAAGCAGCACAGGCAGCCAAAGTAGGCAAACGCAGGCAAAGCTGCAGCAGCAGCAGCAGCGAGGAATGCTGGCAAAAAATGTTCACTCTGTAAAGTCACTCAAGTGGCATAGAAAAACTTTCAAATGCAACGATATCAAAAATAATAAAACAACACTCGCAAAAGTATTTAAAACTAGTGGCAATAATGGCTTATGTTCTTAGTTTCATTCAATCCATGGTTGGTCTCCTCTGTAGTTTTCTTTTTTTTTTATTCATATTCTTTTGCTTCTTCTTATTTTCTCTTTTTTTTCCTTTCAGTTCTTTGTTCTTTGCATTTGGTTTATGCTCAGTTTCAATGAGCTGCATTAAGCCGCACACAGTGTGCGAAGTGTCAAGCGCAAGTGAGTGTACACTCTGCCTGAAGTGCTGATGTTGTGTGAGTTGGTGAGTGTGTGTGTTTGTGTGTGTCATTTTAAAGCATTGTCATTGGCATGTATGACACCTGCTGCAGACAATAAATGCGAACGACATCAGTTTTAATAAAATAAATGCAAAATTAGCTTTTGCGCTGCATCTGCAACTGAATGTGCGTCAAGTTGGAAATCTGATAGCCTGAATGGCTTTTAGTTTATTTTATTTCCCATTTTTAACTTTCTAATTGCTGCCGGATAAACTTTAAATTGTTTCCTTATGCTTAAGGCATAATTTTAATTGTTTAAGTTATTTCTGATTCTTCTGCTTATATAGCTGCCAGATATGCTAAAAGGAAATACTTTGCGTTCACATGACATTAACCTTTGGTCCTAAACTTCAAGATTTTTCGCAAACCCCTTAACCAATACAGTATTACTACTTGGTTAAAGAAGTCCACAAAGGTTTTATGAGATTAATGAGTTTCTATGGAGTGCATTTTTTCAAAAAATAATTAACGAAATAGCAAACTTAAATCATTAGCTGCTAAGATGCTTCTTAATTATGAAAGTACTCCTCTGCATGCTGTCAGCCCCTAACCTAAATTGAACTACTCAAAACAAGCTAAAAGGAAGTTAACACTCAGCTATAAAATTTATACGTCAATAATGAAAAAATAAACTACACAGAAGCTGTGCGTAGAATGTTCATTTAATTACTAAATGATAAACCATGATGAGCGAAGTTTCCTCGTTTCACATTAGTTTAAATAAACTTTAAATAAGGAATAGAAAAAAAGAAGCAAAAAAAAAAAAAAAAAGCAACGGCAGGCGCAATAAGAGTCGAAAGGTAAAGTTAGTTAAAAAGTAAAGGAAAAGCATAGAAAAAATGTTTCAAATAAAATGTACAAAGGCGACTATTGTTGTAAAATCGCCACGGAAAGTGGCGAACAAATAGGCAAGTCAGGATAAAGGAAATGAAATAAAGAAGGCAGCAATGTAAGTAAAGAAAGATGAAAAAAATAAAGGACCAGGCAGGCAGGCAGGCAGTCGGGGCAAGAAAGGATACGCTGCGCAGCTTTTGAAGTGAGTACATTAAAACGATTACTACTATTTGCCTTGACAACAGACTGCGGACACACACACACACACACACACACACACACACACAAATACATACACACAGAGGCATATAATCAGTACAGTGGAGTACAGTGGGCGCAAATCGCACAGCATTGTTAAGCGTAAAAAGCAAAAGTCAAACCAAAAAGCGAGTGGCCCGCTGGGAGTTCTTCGAGTTTTTCAACGCAGTGGCCATTATAACGCCAGATGAAGGCTGTCGCTTGGCATTGTTGTTGTACAGAAAGAAAGCAAGGAGAAAAAAGAAAGGATATGTTTACTTAACCTGTAAACCCCAAAAGCACAGAACAACTGCGGAAGACATGCGTTCGGGGCGTAGGCTTTGCTGCTCGCATATGCCTATGTAAGTCAAAAGGTAAACGTGCGAGAGTTCATTTTTAAGCACAAACGAATGGAGGACAACAACAACAAACGGAGAACAAAAAAAAGTGAAGAAGGAAGAAAGCAAGTAAACGTTTTAGCCAAATGTGCAGAACGTGAAGTTTGACGGTGGGGGTGTGTTGTTTAAAACGGCACAAGTTGCTGCTGTCGCCACGTTCCGACTCGGCGCGAGAACGACTCGACTTGCCTACCTACATAATGCTTGAAGTTTATTTTTATATTTATTATACGGGTTAAGTGGAACATGCATTTGATTAAGTTCCAAGACGAGCGGCGAGAGTCGCGGATTCTCAGTCCATTAGAAGAGAGGGGAGAGAGAGGAGAGTGTGAGCGCACATTTGAGGTTATAAGCATGATTATCGCAATGATCAAATTAAGCGTTTTAAAGTGACTTGTATATTGCAAAAAGTTTTTCGATTAGAGTTTTGCCTTCATTTGCCATTTGGGCTTGGGCAAAAGCTAACGCATAAGTTGGCCGGACAAGCTGCTCTTCTTTCGCTTTTCATTTTGTTTTTTCTTTATTGGGATTTTTTTTCTTTTTGAATGTAGCGGAACTTAATTTAATGACTTGTAACTGAGCGGGATGCGGTGTGGCAGCGGCGACAAATCAAACGCAAAGTTGCACACTTAATTTCGCAGACAGCTTTGCAGCTTAGCCCTAAAACTATTTAAAACGGAAGTCAGTTGTCGTAGACAATGCCAAAGGCAAACAGGAAGCCGGACCATGGAGCACTGGCAGCAGCAGCAGAAGCAGCAGCATCAGCATCAGCAGCAATTCAATTTAAATTTATTTGCAAGATACGCCACTCGAGTTGATTCGTTAACGCAGCAGCAGCAGCAGCGCAAGTGTGCGTAGCAAAGTAGGGAGGAGCAGCGCGCAGAGGTAAACCTAAAAAGGGTAAAGCAGGCGGCCAACAGCAGAGCAACTGCAGCCTGCAGACTGTGTACCGTATCAGGCTGATGTCACACCGTTGTGACGCTGCTGGGCTCACTGCCGAGTGCGTCACATGAGTGCAGATGACTGCAGCACTTGGCTTATAGCGTGCGAGTGCGTTGCATGCCACATCGCATTGGCCGGACTTGTCTGCTGCACAGTTGGTCACTTACACTATGGCCCAAGTGACACTTGCTTCAGTCTGCTGTTGCTGATGCTGCTGTTGCTGCCTTGGCAACACTCAAAGCTGCTGCCGCTGCTTCTGGCAGCCAGACAGGCATTGACGACGGCAAACATGCCGAGCTATAAAATCATTTCGATTTAATTAAGATTAAATGCGCTGCGTATAACTTAACAGGTGAAATTTCAATTTAATGCTTGACGCTGACTGCGTAGCACTCGAGCACAGGCCCTAAGACCAGCGGAGTGAACCTTAGCCGAAGCGACCAGCGCCAAGCTACGAGCATGGGACAAGTTTTACGTAGGTTGTTGGCTGTTAGTTGCCTGACTGGCTGCTTTGCTGCCACCCCGCGCATGCCCTTGCGCGCTTAACTGCACGTGTCCGCGTACTTATATAAGTGACTGTGTTGAAATTTAAATGCTGCGATTTCGATTGCGAGTTGTTCGCTTCGTCTGCAACAAGGCAATAAATTAAAATGAAACAAGACAAGCATGAGCAACTTTTATGTTGTTTGTTTTCGTGTGTTTCGCTTTTTTTATTACCTCCTTTTTGTTTTTTTGTTTTTGGTTTGTTGTTTTTTCTTTTTTTTTTTTGTTGTTGTTGTATATGCATTTGGCCATTGGCTTTGGGGCACGACTACACTGACTGTCGGTCTGTGACTCTGCGTGCAAATTTGCCTGCGACTGCTTTCTGCACTTGCGGAATCTATGCAAATGCCTTAATGCAAAAGGAGCAAAGTTACACAAAACAACAACAACAGCCACAGCAACACTGCAACAAACACTACAACAAGCAGCAGATCCTCGTCTGGCGCTGATGCTGTTTTTCCAGTTTTATATGCTTTTTGCTTATTTTAAGACTGTTTTAAATATTTAATTGAAAATTGGCATTGACCTTAAAATGGATGGGGCTTTCAGCTGTTTCCCACTTTTTAACTTTGAGTGAAAAGTATTTTATTTTTTTATGTATATCCCATTTTTTTTTTTTTTTTTTTTTATTTACAGAAATTAGGCGACAGTTTGAAAGTTGTTTGGGGGTTTGTGATCATGGAAGTTGTGGAATATATTTTTATTTGAATATTGTGTCTAAACTGAACGATGTAATATTCCAAAATGAGTGAGTAGGTAGAGAGAGTTATAGGAATTCTGTATATGAGAGCTGTATTTATATACATAGTTCAAAATTCACATGCATTTATTCGAAAAATGCCTTTAATATTTCGAATATGTTTTACTGCGCTGGCTCTGGTAATAAAATGAGAAATTGACGAATTTTTTCGAATACTGTATATCTCTCATCTGAAGAATCTTAAAAAAGCATGTGGTGCACTTTTCATGTAGAATGATCCCACTGAAAGAGTAATTGGAACTGCCATTAAACACGATCCGAAAGCCGATGATTTTAGTACATTTGTAATAGTCTTCAATACAAGTTCGTCCAAGTAGGTTTGGTCTTTTTTATAACAGCTGGAGAAGAATTTTGCCAGCAGTCAATTTAACATGGCGTAATGATGTTTGATTTAATTTGTAGCTTTGCAAGTGCTTTGCTTTGATTTCCGTTTCAAATAGTAAACGTTTTCATGTTTACAGAACCTGCAAACAAAGCACAAACGAAAATAAAAATAAAAAAAATAAAACATAAATAAAAAGCAGAAAAAAGAAACATAAAAGGAAGACCCAACACAAATAAAACTGGGCATAATAATTGCAATGAAACCATGTGCAAAGGAAAACAAGCAACAAAGCAAATGTTGCCTTCATACACGCTAACCCGCTGCGCCACGCTTGACTCCAACCAACCGTCGATGACACACACACAAAGAGCGTAGAGAGTTTTGTGCCCTGTGATTCGGCTCTGTGCACTGTGCCCTGATGGCTGCTGCCTGCTACCTGGTGCCTTCTGCCTTGTGCCTTGTTCCTTGTTCCTGCTCCCTGCTGCCCAGTGTCCGGTGCTGGCTGCTGCTGTCGTTCAGGCTGACTAAGAGGAAGCTGCACTGGTCTGCGTTACACAATGCGCGTAGCACCTGCCGTTGATTCATTTACTCAGATGATATTGCTGATTGTTGTTACTATGGTTGGTATTTCTGTTATTGTTGTTGTTGTTGTTGTTGATATTGTTGTAACTACTGACCTTACTCGGTATACAACAATTCGCATGCAGATGACTATGCCAATGCTATGCGCTTGATAATGCCATGCCACAGTCAGCGAAGCAGATGAAATACATTTCGAAAGCTGGTAGCTGGCGCTGGCGGTTATTGTTTCTATTGTTACTGTTGTTGTTGTTGTAGTTGTTACTATACCTTCTTCTTGTAGCACGGCATTGGCGTAACACAACTGGCATATTGGCATGGCCGTGGCCCAGGCGCTGTTGGACAAGCAACCCACCGACTGACTGACTAACTGAGCAGATGCTTTTTCCCATTCAAATTTCGTTCGTCGTTTTGCTGACATTGTTTTTTCGGGCCGCAACAGTTTTCACTTGAATTCGTTGTTGAATTATTTCAGTTACCACCAACTTGTCTATTTTTTAAACCCCAGCCAGCCGGCTGCCCATCATTAACCCAACACTCCACGCCAGCAGCCTGCAGCCAGCAGCCAGCCAAGAGTCGTCATCAGCCGCCAACCGCCGCTCATCGTCCTGCTGCAGGGCAAATGGCAATTTTATTTTTGGTGCTATGTGCGTTTTTTCTTTTTATACCCTGTACCAAAAAATGGTAAAGGGTATATTAAAGTTGTGCAAATGTATGTAACATGCAGAAGGAGGCGTCGCAGACCCCACAAAGTATATATATTCTTGATCAGTATCGAAAGACGAGTCGATCTAGCCATGTCCGTCTGTCTGTCTGTCTGTCTGTCTGTCTGTCTGTCTGTCTGTATGAACGCACGGATCTCGGAAACGGTCAGACCTACAACCACCAAATTTTGCACGAAGACTCTCTTAACCCATAGGCATAACGAGTTTATTTTGGTTTTTCGATATTCAACCTACAACATATAGCTTCCATAGGAATGATCGGCCGAAAAGCCATACTTAGCAACAAAAACCACTTTATTTTTTAAGATATGTTTACCAAATTTGGGATTTAATTGTTTTACCTAATGCCCAATCACATATCTAAAAACTATGTATATCGGTTCACTATATCATATAGCTGCCATAGGAACGATCGGCCAAAAAACAACATTTACTGGGAAAAACTTTTTTGTATATTAAGCAATCGTTATGAAATTTTGGATTTACCAATTCTAAGTAATATCCAATAATATTCCCGAATATTTTAAATATCCGTTTACTATAACATATAGCTGCCATAGGAAGGATCGGCCGAAAAACAACGTTTACTGAGAAAAACTTTTTTGTTTATTAAGATATCGTTACCAAATTTTGGATTTATTGATTCTAAGTAAACTCAAATCATATTCCTAAAAATGATAAATATCGGTGCACTATAACATATATCTGCCATAGGAACGATCGGCCGAAAAATGGCTTTTACAAAAAAAAAATTTTTTTTTCATGAGATATCCTTACATAAAGAATACAAAATATTAAAGCATCAAAAAAATATATTAAGTTTTTGCTTCGGTACAGGGTTTTCTATAGTCGGTTACGCCCGACTATAGCCCTGCCTTTCTAGTTTGTTTTTCATTTTGTTGATTCTTCTTGTTTTTTTGTTATTTTTGTTTGTTTTGTGTGCAAGCGTATGAGTCTACGCTGCGCTTATCTTTTGCATAACTTTTGCATAATAAACCAGGAACAGGTCCAATGCGTTCTTTGTCATTGTTATGCTTGCCATCATTGTATTTGTAAAGCCAATGTTGTTGTTGTTGTTGTTGTCGCTGGTAGTGCTGCTGTTGATATATGCAACACATATGCCATATACGAGTATGCAACATTCCTCAAGCCAGCCAATTCAGCCAAATCTCTTTCCACATGCATTTTTTTAATCGTTCCTTGTTTTCCTTTTTTTTTTTTTTTTTCAACTCTTGTCAGTAATGCAGTGCATGCGAGCATTTTGACTTGCATATGACGTTTGCAACATGCTGAGATTACTCGTGGTTAGGTATTTTATGGCAATAGTTCTATGCGTAGGTATTTGGTATTTGCGCTTTCCAGAAGAGATGGGAACTCTATCGATTATTTAATAACTGCGTCAACACACACACCTATTTAGGAGTGCAGCAGCCAGCGAAATCATTGATGAATCATTCAATGGAAAGAAACCTATTCTGCATTTAATATAACCAAGCAAGTTTCTTGGAATATAGAATATTTGAGAAGAGATTTTCAAGTTAATGATGATTAATTTTATTTTATTTAATTCATATTGAGAATGTATATTATTTTGCCATGATGTAATTAGGATCTATCATATCTTTTTCACAATATCTGCTTACTGCTTCAGGTCTACTGAGAGGAGTAGTGCTGCAATAATTCAGAATCAAATAAAAAGTTCTTTAACAACGGTGACTCTCATAGGTACATCTAAAAGAACTTAGCATAGTGAAATATTCAACTTAGTTACTCCTTTTTTGGAAGATTTATTTGTTTTGTCTGATATTTTTGTTTTATTTTTTATTACATTCTTTTTGCTGGCTTCTGGTTTTGCTTTTTTTCCATGTCCGCTATCCAATGCACATTCCCGCACAATGGTGAACACCGGCATATATTTTGGTTTAAGCACTTTGTGTATGTGTGTGTGTCTGTATGCGGTATATCCTTTTGTATTGTGTTGTTGTTGTTGTCGCACAAGTATCTACAGATGCAGCATGTAAATTATTCACAATGATAATGTTGACGTCGACCATGATGGCGACGACGTCGCCAGTGACGATGACGATGATGTAGATGACTACGATGATGATGATGATTTAATACAAACCGCAGACTTGCAGAGTTGAGTATTTAATTGTTTTAAGCGCGCTGAGCATCACTGCCAACACTCGGCACTGAGCTCAGCTGAACGCAACTCAGCGCAACTCAACTGAGCTCAACTGAACATGGCATTGCAATGCGTTGTTTTTTATTTTTGTTTTACTGTTTCTCCTTTTTGTTTTTTGAATTCTTTTATTTAAATTTAATTTTTTATTTTTGGGTTATGGTGGATTTCTGCTCAACGTTAACCGCTTTGAGGTCGAGGTCTCATGGTTCGGGTGTCATGGTCTCACGGTTGCTCATCCTCATGCCTGACCGCGTTTAAATGCACAAAAGTATGCAAATATTTATTTTAAATGCATTTTTTACTTGCTGCTACGCTGCTCAGCAGCAGCTTTTTCTTGCACTCATTTTGTTATTTGGTTGTTTTTGTTGAAACTTTTTTGCTGAGCATATAATTAAAAGAACTTGCTCGCATAGCTTAGCTTGTTAAGAATCTTCTGCTAATTGCTGCGAGTGCAGCTGCCACACAGACTATGAAACTGTTAATAAAATTCATGAAATTCATTCGTAGATAAACTCACTTATGCGTGAGAGACTGTACTGCTGCCACTGCTGCCATTGCATGTGTGTATAATGCGACACGTACTCAATTATGTGACACGTTCGGAGACAAATGCCCCCTCCCGCTAAGCGTCGCAGTCTCACAGCCACACAAAGATAGTCAGTCTTTCACTCTGGCTGCCACTGCGCCATGCATGAGAAATGTCTTTTACGAGTTAAACTACTTAAATAAATAAGCAAAACAAGGCAGCAACAGCAACAGCAACAGCAACAGCAATAGCGACTCCAAGCAGGGTGAATATAAACAAAAGACTCTGGCCTGGCTATGGCGACTCTGCATGTGCGTGAAAACTCATATAAAAAGAACTTAATTCGGGCATAAAGCAAAGTGCATGCGAAACTAAGTTCCTCTTTGTTGTTGGTTATGCGCCAAAGCGCTCAGTGCAGCACTCAACGCTCACGACCCAACACTCAACACTCAGCAATCAGCACTCAGCACAGCGCTGAGCTGAACTGTGCCGTGCTGTGCTGA
Organism: Stegana nigrithorax; assembly: GCA_037044495.1. NCBI lineage: Eukaryota > Metazoa > Arthropoda > Insecta > Diptera > Drosophilidae > Stegana > Stegana nigrithorax. Next base: position 352,672 of record JBAMBQ010003186.1, on the reverse strand, counting down.
GCTCAGCTGAGCTGACGCAAAATAAAATTGAGCTGATTAAAGTTTAAACGAGAAATGTAAAATAAGTCAGGCAAAATTTTAAGTAGTCATACCTTGCGTACAAATTAATTAAAAAGTTCTTGCAAAGCACAAAAGAAATGCAAATGTTGCCCATTGAGTTTTGAGACTGCAACTCACAACTCTCTATGCTGCATAAATTCTTGTTTTATGCGATTCGGGCCGCGCATGATTCTTATTTCATTTCTTCGTTCATTTGCTTAAAGTCGCAATCTGCCAGTAAATGCTAAAACTATTTCCTCGTAATTAATATATTAACTTCAGGACATTTTTTACGATTTACAGAAAATGTCTGTTGAGACTCTATTTGCACATTTTCCTATCCTTATCAGACATTTGAAAGTAAGCAAACAGATCAGTTACCAAGTGGATTGGCCATGCTCTAGGAACCTCGAATTCACATTGAATGGGAATCTACAAGGAAGAAGCTGTTCCATTACAACAACTCAATTGAAAAGACGTCGCTGTAAACTATCGAACTAATGAAGATTCCTTTAAACGATCTTTGTTCCCTAATGGAATAGTATGCAGAGCAGAAACATTTCTTAAAGACTCTTGTACTCCAAGAGAGCTACCATGTTGAATTTCGGGAGGAGCTTATATCAGCAAAAGAAAAAGAATGATGTTACACTAAAGCTGTTTTGGTAAATAATTTTTAATATTAATGAGTTCTTTATGGCCAACCAACCACGTGTTTCAGATGAGGATTTCCAACTAACCAAGTTCATATTATTTGCAATGATCAGAGCAGGGAAAACTTAAACGTTGCCAAGTATGTTTCACATATTTAGAATAATTGGAGGATGATTGCTTGATTGACGATGTCGTTGATTAAGATTATAAAACCGGTTCTGTCTAACTATCTTCACTGTGTTCGCTGTGTCCCTCGCTGATAGACTGCACAAAGTTATATATGCAACAATGAGAAAAGAAGATAAAAGACCAAAATAACTATAAAAGAGAAGAAAAAAAAAATAATTCAGAAATGTGAAATAAAATTAGTACAAAAGAGTTTTTGGCAAAAATGTGAACAAGTCGTAATACTTTTAGCACATATTGTACATAAAGCCACATGCCTGCATGTTGCCTGTTGAATATTTATGAACTCGAAGTCAGTCTACAAAGTTCGAAAAACTTGGCACCGAACAAACGCCAAAAAGTATGCAAAACTATGCGACAAAAAGTAACGCATGAACAGCTGCGCAAAAGGCGTGAAAATGCCATCAGTAGGTCGGTTACGAGGGTTACCACTGTGCTTATGCTGTATGCTGTACGCTTTTGCCATATTTCCAGCATTTGCCATATTTGCATTCAATTTAATTATAAAATAAATGTAAAGTGTTACGTGTGACTGAAAAACGACTCTGTGCAGCAGTTATTAAATATGAAAATGTGTCGTCTCGTTGTAGGTTTTTTTTTTTCATTTCACATTTTTTTCCCTTATTTTAGCTTCTTCTTTCTTGTTTTGTGTTGAATTTCATTGGAACGCCTAACACGATTTTAGCAAATCATGAAAATGGTCAAAGTAACAGCAAACAAACTATTCATCATCACTTTTGACACGAAATAAAGTAGCAAGCATATATTAGATACGAAGATACATGCTTCCTGTGTGTGTGTGCGTGTGTGTGCGTCTAAGGAGTGTGTGCATGTGTGCTTTAGTGCCGGCAAGCTGTGCACAAATGGAAAATTGTGTTGTGTTGGAAAAACGAGCTGCTATGGAAATTTAAACAGTCTAACGGACTAACAACAGCAGCAGCATATTTGTCTATGTGTGTGTGTGGATGTGTGAGTGAGTGAGTGTATGTGTTTGTGCAAGTTTGTTAACTGCATTAGTATTAGTTGTGTTTGATTAGTTCTCATGCATGGCATATGCACATACATACGTAAGTGCGTGTGTGCCCATGTGTGTGCATGTGTGTGCCTGGCTGAGTGGTTTGCTTGGTTAGTTTGCTGGCTTGCTTGCCTGGCTGGGTTGGTGTGTATCTATGGCATAAGTCCTCGTAAATGAATGGATAAAGTTTTTAGTTTTTGATTGCTTGATTGTCTATGTCAACATGCATGCATATGCCGACACTCACACACACAAACACCCGCCCATGCTAACAGACCTGCGTTCTCGCTTACTCTTAGCTTGGCTTGCGGCTGGCACCGAAGTATGCGAGTGTGCAGATACTTTGCTGCTATGCGCCCGTGTGTGTGTGTGTGTGTGTTTGTATTTATGGAATTTAATACTTTTCATTGAAAGCGCAAACAAAATATGCTAATGGCAGCTTTTCATAGTCGTATGGCTGCCATAATGGATCACCGCTGCCAGGCTGAGTCCTTTTTTTACTTGTTAGTTGCTTGTTGATTTTAAATGACTAACAACTGGCATAATAATAATAATGACTACGACGTAGCTTCTAGATACGCGCCTAAGCCAGCATTGTCTGTTCGTGCGTGTGCATGTGTGTGTGTGTGTGTGTGTGTGTGTGTGTGTTGTTGGTGGGTATGGTATGGGAAGGTGTTTTAAACAAAAGCGCTTGCCTGGCTTGTTCGCAAGTCATTGCCAGCGATTGATGACGAGCTCAAGGGGGCTCAGTTTTATCCTTGCTGGCGCTTGGGTTGAGTTGGGCCGGGGCCCACAACATAGTCCCATAGACTCGTAGCCCTTCGTTTGTCTTTGGCTGATTGTGCTTTGTAATTATGACATTGTTAGCAGGCTCAGCCGCCGACAGGCAGGCAGACATCGAATTTCATGCCTTGTGTTTGCGAATGTGGGTTTCATTGTTGTACGAGTATCTATGGTAGCCAACGTATCTGCGCTTTATTTGCGCAGCATAATCACTTCATATCAGAAACTAATAATAAGTGTCATGAAATCAAAAGTAAGCAATCCTGCAAAATGTTCAACTTCACACAACTCAGTTTAGATTAGGCAGCACATATACTCGTATATATGTATAATTGTGAAAGTTTGCCGCAATCATTTTATTATGACCGAAAAGTTACACGTTCAGACATTGTATCTTTTGGCTTTGTGCGCTTCTACTTATGTTGCGTGTCTTTTGGTTGCCTCTTGCATACTTTGCTTGTTTTATGGCCTTTTCCCCATTTTCGTTGGCTTGCATATTAACAGCCGAAATTTGTTTTGTGTTGTTGTTGGCGTTTGCGGCTGGCATGTGGGCGTTTGCGAAAGTCTGACGTTGATTGCGCATGCGCGCCCACTTGCCGCATATTTCTCTTGCGCCAGCCCACGTGCATGCGAAAATTTCTTACCAATGTTTCAAGACATGCATTTGCGCTTTTTTTTTTGTGCCAACCGCTGCGTGGGTATTGCGAGTTTCTTTTGTTTTTTTTTTCTTTTTTGTTTTTGTACTTTTCGACTTGACTTATGCGACATCAGCGCATTGCGCCTTGCATTTGAGTTGTGTGCGCTGCCGGCAAATGTTCGCTTTGGCCGCTGGCAGGAATTTCGGCTATGCCAGTTTCACACTTTGTACGTTGCTTGATCTTCATTTCTCTTCCTTTTCCCTTTTTTTTTTTGTGTTTGTTTATTTATCTGTTTTTTTTTTTTTTATTGCTTCTTCCGTTAACTTTTGTTGCCAACACAAGCGACAAATAAGCTGAGTTAGCATCTTGGCGTAGGCTTTTGCCGCTGAGTGTGGTTCTTTGTGGTTTGTCGTTCTGTTTTGTTGTTTCTTTTTTTTTAGTGGCTTTGCAGTTAGCAGCATTTGCAGTTCGATGAGCCATTAAGGCTACATGTGTGGTCTTCTGGCTTACAATTTCCGTGTGGTTTATTAATGGCTTAGTCGAATTTAAATCTCATTCTGTTGCTAGCTGGTTTCAGCATGCAGAGCTCAGCTCAGCTGTCGCCAGTTTAAACTTATAATATTATATATGTATGTATGTATATGCCAGCACATCAACTATACTATCGGCTTCAGATATACTCTACTACAGCTGCATGAAGAGTTCTAATCGGAATCTATATATAATATAATAGTTGCACAAGATCAATATAGCTGACTGTCGAGCTAACTTTGTTTACATTTGGCACAAGCATAATGATTTCCTTTGACTTTGATAAGTTAAAGAGGATGAGTAGTGTTCAACAAATATCTGTTCCTAAGTACATCAGTTTTCAGTTAGGAAAACTAAAAGATGTTTGTATAGGATATTAGTATGTCAAGAATATATTGTCACCGTTGAACATTTGACATTTCTCATTTCTACGAACACTAACAGAAATCTGAAAACTATTTCACAATAATTGTGTAACTCCACATTGTCATGATGTTAGATGACTTCAATGTAACTGACAAAGTACACCAAAACAATTTTAAACGCATGTTGCATATGTACACCCGCATTCACATCCCCACCAATGCACTTAGCCAGCCATTCACATCCTCACCAACTCAAGCTGCTTCAATGCTTAGCTAAAATGTCTCGATGTGTAGTCAAGCGTTTCTACGTTAGCTGCTTAGATGTATCTGCAAGATACTCGTACTAGCAGACAACTTGAGGAGCGGCTGCCAACCTATTCAAATTGCAGCAATTGATGACAAGCGAAGCGTTAAAAGAAAATAAAACGACTGCAGCAGGGATTACAGAAACAGACTGAGCTGATGATACGACCTGGCGGACGGACATGGCGAGCACAAATCAAGCAAACAAAGCCGATGAATGCGCAATATTTGCAGTCAAACAGCAGCAAATGAAGTATCGTGAATCATCGACGGCGCGACTAATGCACGGCGCGACAGTCGCGTGAAGCTCGCATTGGCTATGGTGTGCAGCAAATCAATTAAAATGAAGCTACATATAGGCGCAGGCGCAGACGCATAGTTATGTACAGTGAGGACACGCTGGATGACTTGCGATGCTGTTGGCCAACTAAAGTGAGAACTGTGGAGGAAGAAATTCCCATTTTAATGTATTCATACTCATTGGTCTCAGTTTAAAAATGCGAGTGGGTAAATAAGATACAAAATGCTAGCTGAAGATTATTTCGCATGATTTTGCGTTTGTTTACCCATGGTTATCTTTCACTTGAGAATAGTTAAAAATGTAGGTAATTCAGACATTCAATAATGAATTTCTATAAATCCCATTAGCCTTAATAATTTATTAGCTCTCTAAATGAAACGAGCATGAACTTTAATTAATCTCATGCCCACTAATAGCTTGGCAATGTATTGTCACATTAATTAAGGTAACTGCCATTTGTGCAGCTTAGCGTGTCTACACTGTATGCAATACATACAATTGCAGAAAAGACCGTAGCAATAATAATTTAAATTACTTTTCTTTTTTTTACTTACTCAAGTTGACAACAACATGAATGAATATTTAATTGACAATTGAATTCAGCCGACGACAATGGCAAACATTGAGCGGCAAGTAGAGAGTGGCGGGCGGTGCGTGCTTGTGTTATGAGAAATCAAAAAGAAGAAGAAAACGAAGCAAGCGAATACCATTGAGCAATGTGCATGCAGGCATGACATGACAAACTTATATGGAATTGTAAACAAAATTACGGTAGCAGAAGCCGAAGCAGCAGCAAGGAGCAGCAGCGGGAGAAGACTTACACCACCAAGTCACCAAGCAGATAATAATCAAAAATTAAACGCGAAAAGCAGATAAAGCAGCAAAATGGGAAATACAAAAAAAAAAAAAAAAAAAACAAGAAAGAATGAGATAAAGAAGCAGAAACTACATATATAATTATATGAATAGCAATGACTATAAGCGAACATAATTCATGAATCGCAAGCGAACGGTGACATATGCGCCACCCGCAGCCCGCAGCCGGCAGATCGTCGCAGACCGTGGCAGCACACATCGCGCGCCGCATATGCAAATGAAATTGAGACGCCAGAAAGCGTCTGCGGTGCGGCGAAACAGAAGAGCAACTGACCGCAGCTTGGGCGCACTTGGCTTTGTTGTTGAGGTTCCCGTCCTTGTTGTTGCTGATGTTGCTGTTGCTGTTCTTGTTGTTGTTGTTGTTGTTGTAGTGGTGGTTGTCAGCGTCATTATGTGCCACAGTGGAAGTGACAGTGGCTGTGGCAGTCGGGCTGACAGTGGCAACGTCAGCATATCAAAACCTATCCAACGGATACACTTGACATTCATTGAGAAATGCGCCCGACGCTGACGATGCTGTCGTGTCTCATGCTGGCGGCCGTTCTGCAACTGACTTTGTCCAAGTGTGTATGTGTTTGTTTGTGTGTGTGTGTCATTGTTTATGCATATTTATTTTTGTTTTAATTCTTTTGAATTTCAGCTGCGTTACAAAAGCCACAAATGACAACAGAACAAAAGCTGCAAAAAAAAAAAATGAATAGAAATAAAAAAAAAAAGATGCTGTCGTTTGCGGCTTAGCCGCTGCTGCGCCGACGACTTCCGTTGTGCGCTGGCTGTGTGCTCCAAGTATTGAGCAATGGCCCGGCTCGGCCCGGCCAGTTTGCCGCTTTGGCAACTATTCAACTGTGACTTGACTGTGGCATATACTTTGCTGTAATTATATACGAGCACAAAATATATTGAAGTTGATTTTTCTTCTCTCTTGCCTTATCGTACCTTTGCTTTACTTGCCTTGCCTGATCTGTACATGCTGCGCTGGCAAATTGCTTTGCCTACCTTTTCGTTTTGTTTTTTTTTTTTTATAAGTATTTTTTGTGCTGCTTGTGTGAATCTTTTCCGCACAGTTATTACTGCTGCTGCATATGATGAGTGCGTCATAGCCAACGCAGAGCAACGTTCTTAGGGATTTAATGCTGCTGCACACATGCACTTTGCCATAGATCCCATAAATATGCGCAAACTCATGCGCGGACTCCGAGCAGGCGGGCAGGCAGGCATGCAGGCAGGGGGCAACGTGAAAGAGAGAGAGAGTGCGCAAAGACTTTCGGTTTATCTGTAATGCTAAGCCTGTGTAAACAGACGTGCAACACGCAGCGCCAACAGAGCACGACGAAGATGTTGCCGCTGCTGCTGTTGCTGTTGCTGTTGCTGATAGCGCAAAGTGACAAGTTTCCGCATAAAGAAAATGACAGCAGCAACAAAAATAATCATAGTTACAACAATGACAACAATAACAACAACAACAACAAAGCGTAACAGTAAGTAACGTTACTTGCATGCCACACACGACACACACACACACACACACACACACACGACGCTTACACACACACACATGACTGCTGCGTTAATCGCAGCAAGCCACACAGGTATGCAGACGTCTGCTAACGGCTTCAACCAAAGCTGCGCATCCAAGCCACAGACGCAGACCGCGTCCAAGGCACTGTGACAGATTTTCCGCTAAATTTGTTGCCCGTTTGCGGTTTATGACTTATTCGACTGACAGCGTAACTGCGTAGCAACGCAGCAACGTAACAGCAATTGTCATGTTGCCATATGCCGCGTGCGCGTATCTATGGGATACAGTTTGGCTGCAAATGCCAGAAAGCTGCTTTGAGTTAACTCATACGTCGATGACGATGACGACGAGGATGACGATGACGGCGATGTTGCTGATGTGGCTTTCGATAACTGTCACGCAATGCTTGTTGCTGCTGCCGTTTGCCGATTGCCGATTGCCGCTGCCGCTGCCGCAGCCACTGCACATGATAATTCACTTACCGCATGACGTTCCGCAAAGCAAAGCCAAGCAAAGCAAAGCAAACCGTTGCCCGAAGCGGCGCCTCCCAAGCACTTCAGTCGGTTGCGTTCCCGTTTGTGGCTGCGCTTGTTAGACATTTATTACTATAACTTTTTTTTTTTTTTTTTGATTTGTTTGTTTTTGTTGCTGTTTTGTTGTTGTCTTTGATTACGTGTCAAATTGGCATGCAAAAGGCGCAGTTTATTTATTTATTTTTATGTGTTTGCTTTTCGATTTTTTTTTATATTTTTTGATTTCCATTGCATTTCACAATTTTGCATTTATACAAATTATTAAATGTTTTTTTTTTCTTGCTCTTTTTTGGCATTACTCTGTCGGCTTGGCAAGCGGCTTTGGCTTTTGTTATTTAACAATAAGATTCGCGTTGTTGTTGTAGCTTGGATTTTGATTTTTCGTTGTGGTCGGTAATTGCTGAAAACTAATTAACCCGCATTATTACATTTGTTGTTTTCGTTGTCGATGCGCTTCTCGCTTGAGAAGTTTTAAATGCGGAAATTCAAGTGAATCGTTCCAAGTCTGTTGCAACGTTGCGCTGCTATGGTCTACAGTTCACGGAGTGTGGGCGTCATATGCGACATGCCAGGGAGGGTGTGTGAAAAACTAAAAAGACAGTCGCACTGATCTCAGAGGCAGATATGGTATGGATTCATTTAATATTGTGACTTTTTGCTTGGCTAAATGAGAACATATGTTGGCAAAGGTTCTCATAACTGTTGAACAAATGGAATATTAGACAATGGAAGAGATATTTGAAGAGATATTTGAATTAAGTGAGATATAGAGAAAGGTAGGAAAAACAGTGGAGTTGACAATAAGTGTAATATATAAAGTTAGTGATAGAAAATATAAGAGGGAGTCTGCATATGCATACATATAAAGTTAGGAAATTATATTCCTAAAACTGAGATAAAGGAAAAGATAGTTGGAAAAGCACAGACAGAAAGTTAAAATACGTTTAAACAAGTTTCAAATTTCAATTGCATTGAGTCATATGGATAAATATAGTAAAGTGTAGATTAGGATTTAAAAAGATTGCATTGAGATTGAAAGTGCTTAAGAAATAATGCAAAGGAAAGTCGCATAAGACAAATTCGAAAGGAGGGAATAAATGGTGAAAAGTAGAAAGAATGTATAGACTTTTTAAGTGCTATAGAGAGTTGAATTTAGAGGGTAATAGAAATGAGAACAAAATTAGGTAGATTTAGGCAAGCATGAAAGGAGAAATAAATTACATATATGAGAACAATATTAAGTGATTGAGAAAAACACATAGAAAATACATTTAAAACGTCTTATCATTGAATTATTCCAAAGATTTCATTCTCTGTTATTTAAATGTAGCAAATAATTTCAAGGCCATTAGACAGGCAATTTTAGTAGACTTTGTTCTTCAAACAAAGATTTTTAAGTAACAATGCCATCAATATCTTTATTGGGGCTTAACATGCTAAAATGATTCTTGATAGGAGAATGGGGAGGAACAGTTAAATTCAAGGAAATCAGTTAAGTAGTCAAAGAACATAAACCTGCGCCTTACTTTGCGTAGCAATCATCCGCTTTGCACATAGGAACAATGTGCCACCCTGACGCTGCTCAGACAAAAGCGCAAACCAATGTTCCACGAAGTTAAGCTCCTAATTGAGTTTCCAAACACATTTCGCGCAAATGAACAGCAAATTTAATTTCACTCGTTCTACATCAAAGCTTAAACGAAAAGCACGCCAATAAAAAAAAAAAAAGAAAAAAAAGAACAAACAAATAAAAGCCAAAAAAGCACAAAAAAAATAAAAAACCAGGCTGATATGCAACACTTAACTGAAGTTACACACCCATTCAGCTGCATTGGACTACGCCCAAGTCAAGGCACAACCTCACGGAGCCAGAAGCCGCTGTTGCCGCCATCGTCTCCATTGCCGCCATCGACTCCACTGCTACCGCCGCCGCGATAGACGAAAATTAAGGCAACTCCCGCGAGAGGGAGCGCATAAAAACGTCGTGTAAAAACAAAAGGGAGTGTAGGAGGGAGACGCCTGTGTAAGGCAGGAAAAAATTGGCAGCTCGTGTGGCAGAGTAAAAACAAAAACCAAGCAAAATAAAAATAAGGGGAAGCAGGCAGACGGGAGTCGGCAATCGGCAATCGGCAGCGGCTGCGGCTGCGACGTTTGAGGCATGTGGGCATGTGACTGCAGCAAACGGCAAATGTCGCTTTTAATGCACAAACAAATTAAGTTTCCAGCTCGGATTCACATACAGCCTCAACGCGGTTGGCAATGACAACAAATAAAAAACAAAGCCGAAAAAGACAAATCATACAAAAAAGAAGTACAAAGATGTGACACCCACAGCCAAATGCGATTTGCCGCCAAACTTAACAGCGCACATATGTGCCAGCGCAGGGGAGGCGGGCAGTGGACAGTGGGCGAAGGGAGGAGGGTGAAGGGCTGTGCAGGGCAGTTGATGCTGGCTGTGCGGCCGGAAAATTGCTCTTACGCCTGGACCATGAAGTTAAGTTGGAAAAACCGCTAAAATACTCGAAAGTTATTATGGCCGACTCGCCTCGACTTCTTTTATGCAGCATGAGTTTAATGCTTTGTTCTTTATTGTTGGTGTTGTTGTTGTTGTTGTTGTTGTTACTGCTGCTGGTGCTGCTGCTTTCATTTTATGCGAATGTCGCCTGCTGCGCTCGTTTATCTGCTGCCACTGATGCCACTGTTGCCACTGTTGCTGCAGCCATGCGCTCTGCCTTGTGTCTGGAGAGTGCGGGCATGGGAGGATGGCAGGTTGGGGTGTTGTTGGTTAGGCATTTTTTTTTTATTTTTTTCTTTGTTTTCTGCGCAATTTTTAGTGCAACTAATTCTCACTGAAGTATCTCATTGTTGCAATGCAAAGCCGCAATTTCGTATGGCTTACAGTAGCAGCAGCAGCAGCAGCAGCCGCAGCAGCATCGTCGCCATGCATCCCTCGACACCGCATTATGGTTAGGGCTGCTTGCGCTTGGCAATTGCATTTTGTCCTGTTGTTGTTTGTATGGCGTCGCCTGACTGCCAAAACTGCTACAGGAACTTAAGCTCAGCGTTGAGTCGAGTCGAGTTGGAGTTTATTTTCTGTAGTTTGGTCTTCTTTTTTTGTACTTCTCTTGTTCTGCAGCGGAATAGCTGCGAATGTTTGTTACATGCGCTTCTCTGCAAGTGTCCTCTCATTGTCCTTGAGCGTTCAAGTGCCTTTGCGAAAAGAAATAAAAAAAGAAAGGAAAAAAAAACCAAAAGCAAAACGGAAGTTGTATGTTTGTCGCCAGGATTAGTAAAGCGGTTGCATAGTTTTTACTGCCGACATTGTTGCATTGAAATATTCATGGTTATAATATTTTAATCGTCTCTTGCCTCTCCACAGTTTTGGCTACGCAGCTTACACAGTCATTTGCGAGCGGATGCTCCTCCACCTTTGCTCTTGCATTCTCCTGCATACCATGTTTTTCTTTTGGTTTTGAAATTTAGTTGCTACTATGATTTCATTATAAATGTAAGCATTAGGGCCAGTACAGGTAAATGAAAGAAAATGGATTGTATGATCAAAGTGATAATTTGACATTCTTCGGTAATATAGCCTCTTGACTGCTTCAACGAAGATTTCCTAAAGTCCTATTTATCCTCTGGTTCCAATGCTTAAAATAGCAAGATTGTCCATCGTATGGATTTAAGTCCAATTTTGTTTTGATCTGCTCTGACGACATTTTTTTCTCACTTGAATCGCCAGGGCAACTAATCGACTTAGATGTTATCAACTACGCATTCCGTCCTTAATTCACAGTAGGGAGGTCTGATGACCTACAGAGCTGTTATTTATTTTATTTCTTTTTATTAAAAATACGCGTATAACGGTTTGATATTTGATTTTTATTTTTTTTTTTTTATTAGAATTTCACACTAAACGAATATTTTATCAGAAGGTTTGGCTCCCTAATCTAAAGTCGCATAAATATGTATGTCATGTTGGTAGCAGCCCTTATATGGCTCCTACCAAAGCCTTAATTATTGTACACGTGCATAATTTCACAATAGCGTGCAACAATTTTTTTTCAAATATGCCGATGTAACACTTCGGCTCCTTCCAAAAATACAAAACCATAATTCTCACGCAAACATGCAGTCAAACAAGAACGTTCGTGCATACTTGCGCACTCGAAATCAGAATCAATAAGAAACTGCTACAAAGAAGTTTCACATAAATAAACAATTGTGAAACATAAACCGCATCAACTCAAGGCAAATACAAATCCAACAAAAATCAAAAAGAAGAAAAGAGAAAAAAAATTATACAAAACAAATAAAAATACTCGAATTGCGAAATGTGAACACAACACTAAATAGTAAAAAATAACAACAACAACAAAAAGGCCCAACAAGTGGCAGCTGTGCCTCGACGCGTGCAAAAAAAAACCCATATATAAAAAACTCAATAATCACCGCGGGCAAAGCAGATAAGCATGAGTAGAATACAACAACAACAATTATAATAACAAGAACAAGACAAAGCTAAAGGAAACCAATTGACGCGTCTACCAATTGTCATCTCAGCAGTGCCACATTTACAAGGCCGTAGCAAGTATTTGCATTTACTCTCTCACGATTTGCCTGCCGCTCATGCATTCTGCTCATTCTGCTTCACAGTGCAACTGAGTAAAAGAGTCGACAACTGAGCGCTGCAATTGCTACAGTAATTATTACTCTCTTCGCTACGCTCGTGTGCGAATGCGCTTGGCGATCAACGTCGCCTGCTGCGTCCACTTTGAAGGTGCGCAAAACATGACCGGAAATCGATTTGATCTAAATTATTTATTTGCGTTGATGCTCAGCGGGGCCTGAGGCTGGCGGCGAAGTAGTAAACATATGCAATACCTTAGGCATTGTGCTCTGTGCCGTCTTGCTCGTTCGTACGCCGAATGCTGCCGCTCGGTTTTGTCGGTCGAGGCTTACAGTTGGCTGTTGCACGTCACTTTATGCAATCTTTTGTTTTCACTTTTTTTTTTTTTGTTTTGCGTTTTTGGGCTTTTGTTGCGTTGGGTGTGCCATTTTTTTGTGGTTTTTTTTTTGTTTTTGCAACGCTTGATTTGCGCTCGAATTGACTTTGATTGCTTTTCGGTTTTGCTTTGTTTTGTTTTGTTTTGTTTGATTGCACAGTTTTCTTTGCTTGCGTTGTATTCGTGTTTGTTTTGTTTGTTGTTGGTTGTTGGTGGTTGGCAGACAGCTGTTCAGCATTTAGCATTAAATCGCATTTTACCTCATGCATGTAAAGACCCTTGAATGCCAAAAATACAGAAAATAAAAACAACAAAAACAAAAAGCGGATATTGTCGGAATTGGAGCATGAGAAAATAATTGTCGTTAATTAGCGTTGAGCAAAAGTTTCTTATTTCGTTAACTTTCTGCTTTTGTCGTTTTCGGTTGACGTTTCTAGCAAAACTTTGACTGCGCCAGTCAGCGTGTTTAGCGCAAGAAAGGGAAAAATTTGTACGTATGGCGCACATGTGTACGTTTGCCTTGCCTCCGGTTCGACTTGTGGGCGGTGGCGGCTGTTATTAAGCTGAGTTCTGCTTCACTGTGCACGCATGACTTTCGCGTAGTTTACTTAGAAAAATGTATTAGGCATGTGTACGCGTTGTGTTGTGGCGTGCGGCTTAGAGCGGAAATATTTGTAATATTTTTTCTTTTTACTTTACTTTTTGATAAATCAAAATTGAGTGCGCGCCTAATTTGCATGATGTATTATGTAGGCCTAAAACGGTATAGAACGTGAATTATGAAAACAAAAACAAAAAATACCACAAATAGTTTTCGCAAACATATTTCACTAGAAACAAAAACACATTAATTGCGTTTAAAATGTTATAAGCAGCTAATCCAAGCATAGCCTGCAGCAAAAAGGCGTTTATTTTGTTTTTCAAGTCGAGAACTTACAAAAAATAACCCAAACAAAATATATAAAATGTCAACTAAAGCCCGTGGCTGTGATTTTACGCAAAAGGTTGCAGAAATTATAAAATGAATTAAAATTGTTTGTTTTTGTTTTGGTATGCTACACATTACCTTATCGTGTGCACGCACTAAAAACTTTTGCACAAACTAAAGCCAAGCATACAAAATTAAGTCACTCAAAAACAGCAACAACAAAAAAGACAAGCATTAAAATTGTGTTAAAAAAAAAGAAAAACAGAAATGTTGTGCCAAAATGTCTGCGGTCTGTTAGTAATGCCAGGCAAAGCAGGGCACAAGCGTTTGCACTCAATTGACGCAAAAACTCCACACAACTTAAATCAACTGGCACACACACACAACAAAAAAAAAAAAAAAAAAAAAAAATAGAAAAAGTTTAGCCTTCACAGTTTACGTGAAATGGTGCGCAAATTTTTCCAAATGCCAAAAAATAAAAGAAAAAGAGGAGAAGAAGCAGAGCGCGCACAGGCAAGTGTATGAGCGCAGAACGAAATGTTTGTGAGCCGAATATGCTGCTGAGGAGCCAATGAGAACGTATTTGCTCTTGGTCACCAACAACAACAAGCTGCAGTGCATATGATGTAGCGGATGAAGGGAGCTGGGGTGAGGTGTAGTGCGGTGTGGTGCGGTGCGGTAGCGCGTTATCTCACAAATCAAAACATGTAAGCAATTATGGCGGCATTCATACATCACACAACCCAGGGGGCGAGTGTGTGCGAGCGAGCTAGCAGGCTTACGTGTTTAATAATGCAACAACAACACCACCAACAACAACAGAAACCTAATAATAATGCAAGCAAGGAAAAAATTGCCAAAAAGTTTGCACAGAAAATTACCCGAAAAAATACCAACAAAAAAATGTAACAAGTGCAAAAAAGCTTAAAGGTAAAAAAAAGTATGTGGCCAAAAAGTTGCAACACAAAGTTATGTATTCTTTTTTTGTTTTTGTTTTAATGCCATACACAGACGTGTGTGTTGTTTATTTGAAATTTGGATGCGGTTTGCAACGCTGGCTGGGCTAAGCCACATAGCTTACAAGTGTCGGATCGTAAGTTAAACGAGTTAATAGTGGCTGCATTATTAAGCTCTACGGTCAGCCTAGCAGTTAACCCTTTATTGCTTTGGCACGCGCGCCATATGCGGAACTGGGACGCAGCTGCACATAAGGCGAAACTTTTGCAATGACACGTGGAAAATTGGAGGAAAAGCGGCAGGCGGCAGCAGCCAAGCGCAAATTAGCGCTTTTCAAGTGTAGTCAGTCAGCCGCGATGTGGACCTTTATGGGCGTCGCGCAATTAGCCAAGAAATTATTTGGCAAGCGTGTGCGCGGCGATGTTGACATTGACTGGTTTGCGGGTCGCAATTTAAAGGCCAAGGCAATTTAAGACCATTTTGATTGAATATTAAATGAATGCCGCGAAACGTTTCCCGGGAAAAGTGGCCAACAAAGACAAGCGACGCCCAAGGCAGGCAGCGCGGCAGGCAGCGCGGCAGGCGGGAAGCCACGTTTAGGGCTTAAACGCTTTGGCCCGCAGGCGGCGCATTTAATTGAGATATTTCGCTTAATTAATTCAGCGCGCGCCAGCCAGCGTTCCCAGTGCAAGCGAGTGAGCCAGTGAGCCAGTGAGCGTGTGGCTCGTGTCAGCCGTCTAAGCTTGGACGACGACACTTGACTTGTGGGCGGGTGTTGTCGCTTCTTCAGCAGGGACGTTACTTAATTCGTTATGCCGTGCTAAGTGTGGCGACGTGGCCGAAAAGAGTTGCCTGGCCAAAAGAAGTGCGACGTGTTGCATTGCTTAGTGCTGCTATGCACGCTGCTTAATTAAAATGTGAATGGCATGCACGTGTGTGACTAGCAAAAGGAAAGAATAAAAAGAGTTCCGTTTCCGCTTGCGTTTGCAAAGGACTTAGCCGACACGTGAGTGCATGCTTATGTACATGCGCCGCTACCTGCTGCTAGGCCCTTGACTACATAAGCGAAGAAAATCCCTTATAAGGCCACTTGGCCGTGTAGTGCATAGCATTACGTCCCAACCGACTGCAGCTATCCAGAATGTTAAGCAAATGAAGCGGCCGCCGCAAGTGATCAAAGCAAAGCAACTGAAGTAAGCAACACTATCGTATTTGTTTTTTCTTTTTAACATATACAGTGGAAAAAGCTTTATATTAAAAACTCTCTAGATAATTTCGGCTTATCCCGGCGTTTTTTTTTTGCATGTATATTGAAGTGAAGATTGTAAATATGATTTTCATTACAATATGCAAATTTGGTAAAGACGAGAAATATAATATAAAGTATACATAAGAGTAAATACAATATAAATAAATAACTATTTATACATTTTTTCTAGAATTTTATTTTATTAATTTAAGATGTAACCAATGCGTGTTATATATAATTGAGTCATTAGAACATTGTTGTATAGAATAGAATTTCTTTTCACTCACGTTGAAAATTGCGTTTGCAAGATTGCGTTGCCACAGAGCAGACATTTATTTATTTAGCTTTTTTCGGCAACTGAAATATATTTTCCGTTGCCAGGATTAGTTGCGGATTTCGATAGTTGAATAACAAAACCGAAGTCGTACAAAAAAGTCTGAGAAATAAAGCCGAAATAACGAGCATTAAAAATAGTTGCTGCATGCTTCTGGGCGCTGCTTGGCCACTTCAATGCATAACGTAACCTAAAGTATTGTTAACGGGAAATGACTAAAGCATAGCTAAAGATTTAATGTTTATCTAACTGCGCGTCCGTCTGCCGCCCCTCTGTTAGCGTGACGGCGTGCGTGCTTATGTATCTACGCATTTGGCGGTGCTAGGCAATGCTGCTGCTGCTGCTGCTGCTGCTGTTGCTGCTAACTGTCTGTGCTTATTGCTTGGGGTTTAGGCGCGCACGTTGCCATGCGGTTGCCATAATGAGCAACCTGCTGTCTTGCTTCCGTAACGGCTTCGGCGTAAATCAACGCGTGTGGGTGGGCGACAGCCAATGCCAGCATTGAAACGTTTATCGCGGCGACCGTTTCGCACATTTTGTGCTTCTCTTGCTGCTGCTTCAGCTGCTGCTGCTCCGGCTGCTGCTTTGAATTAAGCAACAACACACGTCTCCCAACGACCTTTAAATGTCATGAAAATTCATGTGCCAAAGAACTTTAAATGCTCCCGTTTTGAGTATCCGCGCTCAAAGCTCGCTTTTCATGGGAGCGTGCGTGCTGCACAAATGCATGCATTTAGTTGAGTATCTTCTGCTGCACGCATTGCACCGTCGCTTGAGTTGCCGTTAATTGGAGCATTAAAATTACAGTCATCAAAGTTAGGTACGCATGTGTGTGTGAGTGTGTGTGTGTGTGTGTGTGCTGGAGCAGCAGCAGCACATTGCACTTAGAGCATACAAATACGCCAGCAACAACAATAACATCTCCAACAACAACGACAAGGCAACAACAATCGTAATTAAGCGAATCAAAGTAACTTTGGCGTGGTAAAAGTTAAATGAAAGCTTAAAACATTCACAGTAGCAGAAACAGAAGCACAAACAATGCGTATTTATTACGGGAAATCATGAGAACTCGAAACGACTTTCAAGGCTAGCGGGTCGTGCTCACGCATCTGCATTCCAACCAGCACGAAAGGTTTACCATAAAAAGGGAAGGATGTATAATAGGAAGTAAGCAAAGTTTAGTGACATTTAAGTAGCTTAGAGGTGAAAACTTTCATATGCAATGTATACTATAAATATATATTACCTACTAAGGAGAGTAGTAAAAATAAGTAAATGAATGGACGACCGAATTCATTTGTATAACAAAATGCATCGAACACCTGAGCGAACAACTTCAACTAAAATTTATAGATAAATAAATAAACTGATTAATTAGTAAATAAAATAATTTGCTTCTTTAGATGCTACATGGATACATTTTTATGAAAAAATATACATAGGGATAAGAAGATAGATGCATTAACACAAAGACAAAACTTTTAATTATTGCTTCAATAATAATACTAATAAATATAACTTATTTACTTTATTTTATTACTGTCAGTTAAACTCAACCTAAAACGGGTATATACCATTGGCTTCAGTCACTTTCGGCTATATGATTAATAAATAGATGCATGATTGTTAATGCAGATAACTAAATCGATCAATGCTTTAGTATATTTTAGATTATTGATTTGTGAGTTTAAAAAGCAAATTAAGTTGTAAAAAAGCGATCAAAGAAATGGTATTTGTTAACAGAAAAAAAAAAACAACTATTTAAAATAATGGTGTTCTTACTTGGTCGATTGTATAACAGGTTCATTAGTTGGGTTTGATGATTAAATTTCTTAATGGTAATTTAATAGGCAGTTTGATTAATTTTAAAATCATAAAATTGGTTAAGTAATTATGCCGAAACGGAACTTATTGATTGATTATGTCAATATGGCAAGCTTACAAAAACTGCCGATTATACGGCATCAATGTTGACTACGTTGAGTACAGCAAAGCAAATTGCCATAACAACAATTTCTACATTTAGTGTAAATACTCTAGGCTTGAACTGAGTAACTTGGTATACAGATTTCAATACTTGCCGTTGCAATCTAAATACGAACTAGAGCCCAACACAAAACTGATCTTGCAGATACCACATTAGCACTTTGCTTGGCCTGTGCCAGTGCCTACCTTAAGGCAATTTAAGCTGCCACTTTCTGCTAAGATCAATCTGAGGCACGAACTAATTTACTGCTTCCGAGAAGGTCTGCACTATATAACACAACACGCTTTCGCTTCGGCATTTGCGAAATAAACAAACAAGCAACGGAACAAATGAAAAGAGAAAAAAAAAAAAAAATAACAATAAAAGATAAATTCATGTTGAAATAGAATTTGTATGTGCGCGAACTAGAGTCAGCACATATTTTAATTGAGACATTAACCCACTAAGAAAACAACTTCATGTGCGCGAATGCCAGCTCGCTCACTCACTCACTCATTTGCTGACTTGCTGACTTGCTCGCTCAGTCATTTGCTCATTTATTCATGCATTCATGCGGCCATTGTCTGCAGAGCCCTCTGTGCGAGTACCGTATCTAGAGCTGCTGGCTGTGTGATGCAGCGCGAGGAGCAGCAGTGGATGCTGTCTGCAGGCACTGGCATGTCAGTTGCTTTGTTTTAAATTGCAATTGTTTGCTGTTGAGCGTTCTGTGCTGTTTCATTATGTTTTTGTTTTTTCCTCTGCCTGTTTTTTTTGCATTTAAGTTTTCTAAGACAAGAAATAGAAGAAGAAGAATTGCTGTTAAGAGAGTTAAGTAGCGTATTTCCGCTGACAACAAAAACGATCGTCCCAGCCATCAAGCAACTGAGCAACCGAACGACCGTCAGCAGCATTATGTATAATTTGCGCTTAAAACTCGTTGCCAGCCACACACACCCGCCCGCCTGCCCGCATTACCACTTAGCCATGTAGCTAAACGTTCTAATAAGATGTTTACAGGAAATGATGCGAATTAAGCTTAAGAAAGAAAAAAAAAAAATAAATAAACAAAGCTACGAATAAGAAATAGCTAAAAAATATTGGCAAAGCGCTAAGAAGAAAAACGTCATACAGCTGGGCTTGCCGCCAGTGGACAGCAGCGGCAGGCGCGGGGCCTTGTGGCGTGGATAATGTATGACACATTAAAAGATTTTCTGCAGTTAGCTGTCAGTTGGCATGTAAGCGTCATTAAAGCATTTAAACTGCTTGCAACAACAATAAACTAACCGTTATATTGGCATTTATTTTTTCTCCTTTTTTTTTTCTTCTTGCTTTGGTTTGCTTTTAATTACGCCACACAACCAAACTTGAATACTGCACAGGAAGTTCCTGGGCTTCACGCGCCGCAAATGCGTTTACCGTTCTACTTAAATAACAACCTTTGCGTACTTTAAGTTACAGCTGAAATCCTGTTCTGTCCCTATTTGTAGCTGTCCTTGTCTGGCCTGGCCTATCCTGTCCTACAGTGTCCTGTGCTTGGCTTGCCTGTTACTGTCAGCACAAGTTGCGCACATAAATTGCGAATGCCTGGCTCGGCCCGCATTGCGTTACTTTAAGCGTATCTGTATCTGTCAAATATTGATACAGGATCTTATTTTTATGGTTTTTCGTGCAGACATTTTTAATGCTTCCGTTGTGTTCGCTGGCTCCAGCAGATGCTGTATTGGCCAACACAGCCAACACAGTTTGCCATTAAAATAACCGCAGGTGAATTTCGCATGCGAAACAGGAAGCAAACTTTTGCTAAAGTTTCTTTTTTTACGTGCTTTGGTTGCTTGTTTCTTTTTATTCGGTTTTGCGTTGATTTGTTTTCTGTCGTTTTCTGTTTTTTTTTTTGTTTTTGTTTTTGTTTTTTTTTCTTTACCTTTATAAGATTTATTTTTTTGGCAATTGAAATCTGCATGCGCGGGAGAAGGGTAACAACGTGCAATAAAGTTATACTCGCTTACAAAAGTAGCAAAAAGCAGTCAAAGGCAAGCAGTGACTAAGCACAAAGGCGGCCTGACTGCTTGCCCGCCTTCCTCCTCCTACCGCTCAGCTTGGCTGGAATGCCTAACGGCCTGCTTGGCCTTTCAAACAGTGCATTGACATCTGCCTGAGCCAGTTGCTCTGCAAACGTAATACTCGCACACTTATTATGTGTGTCGGCAACGTGGCAACATGTCAACGCATTCACTCATTCATGCGAATCGTTATCCTCAGCGTGCCGCCTGCTGCGTTTGCGCCTAAATGAGTTGCGGGCACCTGCACAAAGCGAAGCGACCAAGCGGCATTTCACTTTGCCGCGCGTTTAATTTTGTTTTTAGTTTTAGTTTCAGTTCGTTGCTGTAGCAAGCAATTTTTGTGGCATGCAAATTAATAGCAAAAAATAAAAAAAAAAAACGAAAATTTGTGAAAAAAAGTTAAGCAACAGAAATTCGCTACAGTGGCGCTCGCAGGTAATCACACACAGCAGGTGGCCACAAGTTGGCTTAGCGTAAATGCTGTCAGCAGTGCTGCAGCCTCTGCCCGTGCCTGTGCCTGTGCCTGTGTCAGCTACAACAACAAACGTACTTGCAAACAGCTATTCATGCTGTCATTCTTTCATTCAATCACACACTCACTCACACTCATCCTTTGCTAGTTTGTGCACAGCTCAAGTGTTCGTTTGTTGTTTGTTTGTTTGGCTTGCGTCATAAAAATAAATAAAATATTTTAGACAAGCGACAGCGGCTTGACTTTAGTTTGGACTCGACGAGTTGTAATTTGGTGCGCTTCGTTTCGCAGCTCAAGTGTTTAATTACATATATGCGTAGCTACGCAGAGCAAACCAAAAAAAAAAAACAAAAAAAAACTTGAAATACTAAATTTACTTCAGCTCATTGGGCGCCGACTCCTAATGGCAAACATACAAACATAAATACATTTATAGGTTTATGCGCTAAGTCAAGGGTTTTGGCATTAATGAGTTAAGAATTAAGCGTGAAAACGAAAAATACACAGTTGTAGGCAGATAAATTAGAATCTCAAGTAAAATGTTTATTGCGACGTTTTTGTATTTAATTTAAATCTTGAGGAAACCTTGTAATGTCATATATGTATATACATATATATCAACTCTTTTATAACTTAAGCCGCAGTTGTTTATTTCAGAAAGCCAAATTTATAACTTTGTATGAAACCACGGTAGTTACAGCTTATAAGACAGAAATAACTGAGGGAGGTGAATAAAGCTACCCATAATCCAGAATGCACGCTTCAACATAAGCCAAAAAGGCTTTTGTGCCGCATGCACTTAATGGAATTACTCAAAAAAGTCCGAAGCCGACTTCTTTATACCCGTAATTCGACAATATTTGAATCATCGCTTGTTCAAAATTTCAACATTTGTTTAGGACGCGCGCATCCTTTTGCGTGCTTAGCTGGCTTGCAATTGCCTAAATAATTTACCAATTAGGAAGTTCGGGAAAGGCTACAAAAAAAAAAAGAGACGGCGAATGTCGCACCTTAATTAACTAGAAACAAGAAATTAACGTGAAAGTCAACAGTACAGCTTGACAGTGAAGCCTCGCTGGTGTTGTTGCCTGGTTGCCTTGGTCGCGAGTGTTTTAGGGCGCAGGCGAGTCGAAAACGCTGGTGTTGAAGCCGCACTACAGGAGGCGCCGCTACTCGACTCGTTACGAGTCGGCGTCAAGTGTGTATCCTGCAGCAGTCTGTCCACTTTGGCTAAGCATGCTGGCCAGAGCCGTGTCGCCTTTGGCTATGGCTGTCGCCAGCGAAGGACACTTGAGTCGTCTCGTCGCGCGGCTGGTACTGAAATCGAAACGTCGACGCGTAAACCAAACAAGCAACTTACCTTTCATTACCTGTTTTTTCTTATCCCTGCTACTATTTTTTATCTGTTTATGCTTTCAGACTTTGCCTGCAGACATTCATTATGTGTTCTGTTGTTTTTTGTTTGGGTTTCGTTTTGTTTGTCAGCATTTCAGCAGCTTCCGGTGTGTCTGCGGTTTTCTGCGCATTGCCACTCGACATGCGACACAAAAAAAAAAAAAACCCGACTTCCCTAACTCACTCACCTCGTCCGCGGACACGACCTCCTCCCCGTCCTCATCCTTAGCGCGTTTAGCCATGCCGTGTTAAACGCTTTCATTATGCTGCATGCCTCAGTGTCGGGTTTAGGCGCGTAATGCGCACACAGCTGCTTAGCCGTTGACCGAGACTCAGTCCTCGCAGCTCACCCTGTCTTTTGTGCAATTGACTGTCCGTGGCAGCGAGACGCAGCATGTCCTGCGACTTCATTTGGCATATTTCGTGCGCACTCAAGGCCTGCAATTGGTCTCATTGAATTTTATGCCGTTGCGGCAACCATTCTATGCTTGTTGTTGTCCTTGTTGTTGGTCTGCTGTTCGCTCCTTGCTTGTCCGCCGCTTGGCTGGCATCAAAAATCGTTTTATCTTCATTTAAAGTATTAAGCCGCTTAGTGCAATCGTCGTCGCCGTCGTCGTCTCTGTCTGCGTTTACTTCTCCTCCATCTTCGTCTGCGTCTGCGTCCCTCGCGGCGTCTATTTCTACGTCTATCATCACAGTGTGAGACCACTTTTGGCCTTCGCTTGCACGCAGCAGGTCTCCTTCATGGCAAACTACAGTGCGCTGTGTGTCCTTAATGCTGCTGCTGGCCTTGCCCCTCGGCTGCCGCTGTTGCTGCTGCTGCTTTTGTTGCTGCTGTTGCTGTTGTTGTTGTTGTTGTTGCTTGGTGATTTTGTAATTATTCAAAGCGTCTAAATAAGTTAATTGCCTTTTTAAGCAGTGCGCAAGATTTTATTTATGTGGCATTTGTAAGCGTTAACATTGCCATGGCGCAGATCCTTTTGCCTTGCAAAGCCATTTATGCTGCACTTTGAACTGTGCTATGTCCTCTTAGTCGCCGTTATAGTGGCTGTTATTGTTGTTGTTGTTGCTGCTGCTGCTTTCGAGATTGTCCTTTTGCATGCTTGTGGCCTTGATTAATTAAGTTTGTACACAATGCGTGGCATTTAACGGCAAATAGCTTCACATTTGCCCTCGCCAACGGCATCTGCTGTGCTGCTGCTGCTCCAACGCCTCTTTACTCTGCTGCTTCCCCTCGCCGGACATTAACATTGGCTTTGTTTGTCTAGGATTTCAGTTTTCTACACTCACTTATTTAGGCAACTGCGCATCTGCATTTGCAGTCAGTGGCAAACATTTCTTA
The DNA here is from genome assembly GCA_037044495.1 of Stegana nigrithorax. NCBI lineage: Eukaryota > Metazoa > Arthropoda > Insecta > Diptera > Drosophilidae > Stegana > Stegana nigrithorax. Next base: position 329,220 of record JBAMBQ010003186.1, on the reverse strand, counting down.
GCTTCTTTATTTTTGTTTTTTTTTTTTTTTTTCTTTTATTTATCTACGAAATTGTCTGCACGACGTTGGCGAAGTTGACATAAATTTAAAAACCAGCTAGCCCCTTGCCACTTAGGCCTTTCCCTTTTGGCTGCTCTTGTGGTTGCTGCCAGTCGGTTTTGAAAAGCAAAAGGATTTGCCTGGGTGGCATAAATTTGAAATTTAATTGTGTTAATCAGTTCATTGCATGCTGTCAATGTCGCCGCGTTGCCTCGGAGACGTTTGTTTGCATTTTGGCTCCTAAGCCAATCTTAAAGGATTTTTCGACGTCGCCTTGCTTAGGTCAATGTCCTGCTAACGCCCAAGCAAAGCTTTGTGTACGCTTGTGATTGTATATTAATAAGTCATGAGCCTTGCGGCACGTCTATTCCAAGGGGGAATTTTGTCATAACTAATGGGGTGCGTAATACTTGGCTTAGGCTGGCCATTTGTCACTTCGTGAACGAGACATTTCACTTAAGGACATAAAGCAGTGCAAGCATGAGCTGCCTCTGATTTCGGCACTTTGCAAGAGAAATATGAAATGTGTTCATAAATAAAGCATAAGGCAAATATGTATTTCAGTTTTATTGCGTAGAACGTAGGAGTTTCTTACTCTCAGTACCCATATATATCCACATGCATTAAACTAACTGCGTATTCTTGGTGCCTAGGGTATTTGATCTCATCGCTTACTGGCCTTTTAGAGGATTTGAGACTTTTCTCACATGTTTGTACTAAATCGGCTTGTATGGCTAGGCAATTATTTTATGAAGTGGAGTATAAGCATCTTATGGAGCCTGCAGCCTGCATTTACTTGTTGCTCTGTTTAAGACGGCAGCCTCATTTCTAAAAGATCTACACGAACATGCAAGGTACGAGACATTTTAAAATTAAAATAAAATCTCAAACGGCAACTGCCGGCATAGTGCAACCTGCAGTTGCCTTGAAGCCAAGCTGCCTATAATACATAATTCCTTCTTACACGAGCGCAAAAGACTATAAGCGAAACAAAGCAAAGGAAAATCTGCAACACAAGAGCTAAGGCTGTCTGCTGCACACATTGCGCCAATAGCTTAGATACGAATTCAGATATAGTGTTCTTGAATGCGCGAGACATATGCGAAAAATGCCGCAAGGGCTTAGGCAGCACAAAGCACGGCTTCTGCATGAAGCATGGCATGCCAACTTTCTCACATGTTTATGTTAAGGCAAGTCAGTGTTGTTGTTGTTGTTGTTGTTGTTGTTGATGAATTTGTATATTTTAATTGCAATCATAATTTTTATACTTTACATCATGGCATGGCGAAAAGCTAACTGCGCTTAACCTTTACCGTTATGAAGCTGTCTTCTGATATTTTAAGCGGAAGCTGGCGGCAATCAAAAGCGCAGCGAGTTTCACCAAAACATGCTTGTGGAATATTTTGCTTGTTTATTGCTGTTGTTGTTGTTGTTATTGGACTGTTTTGCTACGCTTTGGTTTTGTTTTGACTTTGCTGATTTTTTTTGCAGATAAAACGTGGCTGCACTTAACAGCAAAAACAACAACAACTACAACAACAAAAATTGTGTTATACGTGTCTATAAGTAACTTTGTGAAGCTTAAAAGTAAACAACAATTACAGCAGATATGACAAGCTTTTGTTGTTGTAATTTGCGTATTTAAGCAGCTTTGCCGTAGTTGGCTGCCACAGCAGCAGCAGCAGCAGCAGCAAAACGCACTTACAGCAAAAGAAAAAGAAAAAGCCAAAAGCCCGCAGAAAGCGTAACGGCAGGCAAGAGCTGCTGCAGCAAAAATAAAAATAAATAAATAAAGCAAAAAATTAAATAGGATAAAAAGTTGTTAGAAAATGTTAACAAACCTTAAACAAATCACTTAACGCTTTGTAAATACGCTGCCACAGTTGCCAACACGCAACTAATTACACACAGCACACATAGCACACACAGCACACACAGCAGCGCATGAAAGTATCTCAACATGAAGTAACGTAAAAATAGAAAATAGTCGAATTAACAAAGAAAAAAAGAAAAAACAAAAATTACAAAAATTAAGTAGAAAATATTATTAAAAACGCATTACACGCAACAGCAGCCAAATGGCAGACTGAAAAAGCGACCGCGACCTGCGACGACTTCGACGACGAGGAAGACTTTCACATGCACGAGAGTAGCTCAAAGAGTTCTTTCGAAGCGGATCTGTTTGGATTCATTGAACTTTTAGTTATCAACAAACTCAGCTGCCAGCTCAAGTAAATATTTTATAATTATTAGCTAAGTAACTTACTTCCCCGGAGTAAAAGCTTGCCCGGCTTTGATTTCCGAGAGTGTAAGCTGTGACAAAATATTGTAGAATTGCACTGTGAGCGATTTCCGACTGTATATTCGTATTCTGGCAACTTCTTGACTTGCCCTCGTACTGCGATAAGTGTCTGCTGAGCGCAGCGCAGGGGCAGCAGTGGCCCAGAGTTGCCACTACAGAAATCAGCTTAGCGTTAAATGATTTCCGCAGCGTCATCGAAATTTGCATAAACTCGACGCGTGATACGAGGCGCAATATTTTTCTGTTTTTTTTTTAATAAAATTTTTTTTTATATTTTTTTTGTGCCACTTTTGCACTTTCGCTGCTTGAAGTTTGCTTAATTTTTTACTCATTTTTCCCTGCATGGCCCCAAGTCGCATATTGCTGATGCTGATGCTGCTGCTGTTGTTGCTCTTCTGCTGCTAATGCTGCTGCTGCTATTGCTGTGTATCTGAATCTTGTCTGCGCTGTAACTGTTTGTGTGTGTGTGAGTGGCTGTGTGTGTGTGTGTGTGTGTGTAACTGCCACTGGCTGACGTGGATTTGTGCATGTTAACAATTTATTTCGCTTAAATTGCTTCGTTTCCCAGCCAAGTTTTATGTTCTAGTGCGGGCTCCATGCCACATGCGTCCGTCCGTTTGTCCGTCCGACCGTTCTTCTGTTCGTCTGTTCGCCCGCAATCATATGATTTGCTTCGCTGCATTCTGTGGCACTTGGCTATTCGCTGCTGAGAGTTTCACTTTTGTTTTTCTTTAGCTTTTCTTTAATGCTTGATGTTGTTGTTGTCATTGTTGTTGTTGTTGCTATTGCTTTGCTGCTGCTGTTGCTTTTTCTCTTGCTTTGCTTTACACGCGCATAAATTTTTAATTTTATTAGATTCGCAAATTGTATGTTACGCTTGCGTATTGTTGTTGTTGTTGTGTATCATATTGTAACTTAATACGAATTGTTTATGTTCTGTACAAGTAATAAAAAATAATAACAATAAAACGTAAATGGAAAACTGACCTTAAGCAATTTGTTTGGTGTTGTGGCATAATATTTTCGCTTAGCGCTTCCGTTCTTTGTTTCTGCTGACTTACGGTTTTCGTTTTTCTTTTGCTTTTCGTTCGTCTCCCCTCTTGTTTGCCATTTGCTATTCTCGTATAGGGGTAAGTGTGAAAGTGTAACTAATTACCGTTAACGTGCATAGTTTGTGAGTGACCCTGTGGCTAGGATGTTCTCATTGAAATATGACTTAAGTTCAGCCAAAGATAACTTGGCCATCCGCATATTTAAAATGTATAGCTTTTTATTTAGCACCTGAGGGTAAGAAATAAAAGCAAAATATAAATACACATACGAGTCATCACATCACTGTGAGAGTAGTGTTTAGAAACTTTGATGAATACTTCTTGAAAGCAGAATAAGCTTGAGATGCAGCATAGGGTTGTGAGTGAATTTTAGCAGGGCTGCATGAGGAGGACTGAGTTGCTTCACTGTCACGCAGTCCGCAGGTGAACTTTTATTAGAGCAATGCAAAGTCATCGTGTGATTATACGTTTCTGACATGAACAATCAATCATATGAAATTTTAAATTAGAATGAAAATAAACAAACATTAATAAAACTTTCAGTTTGAGTCACGCATAAAAATAAATAATTTATAATTTATAATACAAAGAAAATTGCATATTAAGCAATTATGCAGGACAACAAAATGCCAACTCATGCATCCTGCTTACGTTGCTCTACGTTTTTCAATTTTTGATTAACAATAATAACAACAACAACAACAACAACAACCACAATAAAATAGTTCAATAAATAAACAAAATTCAACTGCCTGTCCCATGATGCAGTCGGATGCTGCAAACCGTACCCACCAATCTCACATGTGTGAGCAAGTGGCCAAAGGCAACGCAACCCAAACCGAAACCAAAACCAAAACTGAAGTCGAAGCCGAAGCCTATCAAGCAATAAACTAAACAAAGCAGCAAAAAAAAGGAAAAAAAAAGAGGAAAAAAAACAATGACCTGCCAAAAACTCGATTATGTTGTTTATATTATAACACACGAGTATGAGTATGAACTGCTGATCAGCGCTACATTACTTCCTCCATTAGGCTGCGCATTGCGTATGCACGGGCAATGTGAGCTGCCTCGTGTGAGCAATGGACAATGGACAATGGACGTGGCTTTGTGTGGCGGCTCTGGCGCAGACGCGGCCGCATGGCTCAGCTGCAGACGAAGCAGAGCAGCGAGCGGACAGTTGATTTTCTGTTTTGTGTTGTTTGTTTTTTCTTTCTTTGCTTTTTTGAATCATCTTTTGACTTTCGGTTGTTGTAGTCGTTGTTGCTGTTGTTGTTGTAATGATTGTTATGCAGGCATGCATGAGTCAGCAGCAAACACAAAGAAACTCAAAGCAGTTGCCATACTTGGGGACATATCGTAGGCGTTACTCAATTGAACACAGACGCAACTCCAGCTCAACGCTAAGCATTCATATTTGCCTAAATAAACGCAATGTGAGCCACTCAGCATGTGATGTGTGATGACAAAACTTGTGCTCGATTTCATAATCATGCGTAACACATTTGCAGCACGCCGTCACAATTGGTTGATGCAAAATTGTTACGTAACTGTACTTCTTTATGCTCACTCACCTCACTCACATAAGCCAAAGTCAGAAAAAGAAAATTTGAATTAAACACTTTCCATAAAGGCTTCTTTCCGAGTATTGACTTAGGTAACTGAAATGAAATGTTGCCAGGAGCATTCTTTGCATCTTCTGCTGCTTTCAACTCAACTGTGAATGACAGTTTTTTAATTTAAGCAGAGATTTTCTTGGGCTCGAACCTGTGACCTTCTTAAGCAGCGGAGTTTAACTCAGCAACTCTCTGCCAACAAGGCGGCAATTTGTTGGCCTACCTCTGCTGTTGTTGTTGTTGTTATTGTTTTTTACTGCTGTTCTGCTGCTCATGTGCTTTCAAATGTTTTTATTTATTTGCAATTTATTTTTGGTTTAACATTTTGAGGCATATCTTTTCCGGCTAACAACATTTGCGGTAGAATACAAAAAGAAACACAAACAACCCGCAACAACAACAACATCGGACAGTGCAGAGCGCAGTTAGAGCCATAGAAGCATCCACTGAAAGAGATGCAGTCACAGACATAGGTACAGATACAGATGCAGCTACACTTATATGGCCGCAGCTACGGAGACTGGGCGCAGCTGTAACTGAACCAACTGAATAAGCAAAGCTGGAGCGTAGCCTACATAAAGCGCTAAACTAATTACCTAAGTGACGGCAGACGGCTTGAGCATACACACACACACACACACACACACACACACACACACGTGAGCGCACAGGTTTTGTAAAGAAGTAAGATAGTCTGTAGCCGGGTTGGCACTATTATGACTTGCCACTGACAGCGGCGGAGGCAACAGCAGAGGCAGCAGCTAGACGTGCAACACATGACTGCAGTCGACAGGAAATGCGCTGTGCGGTGCGTGGGGTGCGAGGTGTGCGGTGTGTGCTGAGTGTGTTACACGTTGAATGAATCAAGTTGCGTTTTTCTAAAAGATGATAGGTTGCTGTTGCCAGTGTCTGTGTGTTCACATGTGTGTGTGTGTGTGCGTGTGTGTGAGTGTTATGTGTGTTCTGTTGAAGTTTTTGTAACAAGTGTAAAGTTGCTGCCAAGCAGCAGCCACAATGATGTATCTATGCAGCTTAAAAGTATCTCAGCATCTGTGGCCGAAGACTACTTCACAACTGGCACTTCTAATTGTTAACTTCAAGTTGCTCTGCATTACACAACTGCCCGCCCCCCGGCACCAGCCAGCTCGCCTGCCTGTCCGCCAGCCTGGCTGGGCCTGAGCTCTTGCAGCAGTTGCTATACTTCATCTGCGCCAATATAGAATTTTCCGGTTTTCACACACGGCGGCGCGCAGAGTGCCAATCTGCTGCTACGTGTGCTGCAGCTGGCCGAGTTTATGTTTGCACAGTGTCTGCGTTTGTTTGTTGTTGTTGCACTTGTTATTGTTGTTTAGTTCATTTTCCTGAACTACGAGTGTGCACACACACATGTGTGTGTGTGTAATAGCGAAGCGAGTTGAGCGGAAACTGTTTCATGTGCAAAGATAAACGTGTGGCATGTGCATGCCTGGGAATGCGAACGCCTGACTGCTGCCTGCCTGCCTGCTGCCTGCCTGCTGCCTGCCTGCTGCCTGCGTCATCCGTTGTCCGTTGTCCGTCCCGCTTTGTGCGCCGTGCGCCGTCTTCTTCGTTGACAGATACACGCTTTGAGCATGAGTTGAAATACTTTTGCCAGGCCGGTGCAGCATGCGGAGTATAGCAAAGAATTAATGAAGTTGCGCCAAGCTTTGCACTTCGATTTTTCTTTATTTATTTTTATATGTTCTTTTTTTTATTTTTTATATTTTTCTTTTTCATATATATAGTTATGTTTTTTCTTTATATTTTACTTTCTTCATGCACTATTGTGTATTTTTTTTCTATAAACTATGTTCTTTCATTTCATTTGCCTTTGTGCTTCGCAAGTTATTTGCTCAGTTCGCAATTGCATTCCTCGGCTGCGCTGACGTGCCAACCTGCGCTTTTCGCTTTATGAATTGCCATGAAATTGATTCGCTTTAGCTGCCTCTCCTGCCCGCTGTCCGCTGTCCGCCTGCTCGCCTGTTTAATATTTTATTTGCTGTTAAGCTGTGAAAATGTGTACGTGGGGAATTAGGATTTGTCAAGGGTTTGAACGTTTTGCTCGCAATTTGGCACGTTGAGCTGCATTTCATTTTGTTTATTGTGCGAGCATAATTGGCTAATCAAAGTTAGTTGGCAAGAGAGATAGAGAGAGAGAGAGAGAGAGAGAGACAGAAAAAGAAAGAGGAAGGGATTGCAATATTATGTAAGTATAAAGTCAACATTTACAACGAAAAGTGCAGACCAATATTTGATTAAAATTTGAAGTGCAGATGCGGTTCGTCTGATCAATGGGATTTATCTATAAGCGAACATTCATTTGTGCCTGTCTTAGAATAGAATATACGAAACCTTCTTCACTGACTGCGAGTTCCTGTTTCATATTTTTAGTTTATTGTTCAGATGCAATGTGAACCCACAATCATCTGACTAGACTAACTATGGGATCAGTCCCATAATATTACATAAGGGAATCCCAAAGAGTTTTATAGAGTGAAACAATTGATTTCAATTCGGAATAGAGATTTTCCTGCAGTGGTCGGTCATACGTGAATTTAACTACATTTCTTTAGGCAATAAGTTGCTGACTCGCTGGCTAACACTTGGCTGTGCAGGTCTCCATGATTTTAAATCAGTTTCTTTGCACATTGGTAAGCGTTTAATGACCAATGAAGTTTTTTTATTACTGTTAGGGGCCCATGGGCAAATTAACATTTCACTGCTTTAGACATAATTTGTTGGAAATTGCAGAGTCCCAAGACGTTTTCACACATATATTCAACACCTTGCGAAGCAACGCTCAGCCGGCCAAAGACAATTAGAAATCTTGTTGGTGAATGATCCATAGGCATGGTTAAATTTTAGTTAACAATTTATGTGCGCGAACTGTCTGAGTGTTACACAAGCGTTTAAGCAAATAAATTAACATTTGTATTTTTATGTTTCTTTTTTTGTATTTTTTTTTTTTTGGTTTTTGTTTTTATGCCGAAATTGCCACTAATTAGAGACACTCTCAGGCAATTAAATGAAAACCATGTATGTGGCAGTCATTATGAACTTGAAAGAACATGAAAATAATTTCTAAATAAAGTTCAGTTGAGTTGAGTTGAGTTGAGTTGAATATGGGCAAAATTCATTAGCTGCCAGCATGGGTGAATAACAGAACAACTACAACTGGAAACGGGAGCTAAAGAGGCACAAAAAAAGAAAAATGAAATAAAATTAAAAAAAAAAAAAATCATAAGAAAAGAAAAGAAAATAGCAACGAACAGATAATTCTGGCAGCACTATGGGCAAACAGTCGTTAGCAGGCAAAGCCAATGGCAAATAGGCGAAAATGAATACTGCGCAGACGCAGCAGCAGCAGAAGCTGAAGAAGCAGCAGCAGCAGAAGACAAGACAACGCAAATGAACATAAATAAAAATTCTGCACACGCAAAGCAACACTTGACAATGTTAATGAACATGATGATGATATTGTTGTTGTTATTATTGTTGTTGTTATTGCTGTGTCTTGCTGATCTTTCGCTTCATTAGACGCGCATTGGCTTTTGGCTCATGGCTTTTGCTGTTTTGGCCAGCAGTGTCCCACGGCTTCAGACTGTTTCTTACTAAATTTTATATTTTTGTAGGCAAGCAAGAGCCACAGACAAACAGACAGACAAGCACACTGTCAGCTGATCTCTGGCAGTTCATAAAGTTGCCCACGGAAGTGCTGCTCATGGATTTAATTTACTTGTTGATTTTAATGTCTTTGTAGATACTTTATTACACACATGTGTGCATACCTTTGTAGGAACATGCACACGCAGTTACTTGGTATAGCATTTCCATAGATTTCTATGTTCACAGTACTGCCTAGATAATGTGCACCGTTTTTTTTTTTGCTTAGATACAGTAAAGCAAATATGTAAATAAAAATGTTTTGTACGGAATTTATGGTTTAGTACTTCGAATTGATTAGTATATTTTCCTATTTTTGCCGTATAGAAAAGTTTTTGAAGGAAATGAATCGGAAAGAAAACCTTATCGTATAAAATGAAGGCATTTATATAGTAGGTACTAAAATTCCTGCTGCTCATTTCGATTGGCTGCAAATGCAAAGCCAAGCAGACATGCCTGTGCCAGAAATTTGTACTGATCCAAAACGTGCATGGGACATGTTTTTTCTAGTTTGGCTTTATCGTGATTAGACTGTATTTCTTTAGCTGCTTGCGCTGCTGTGCTGTTATTGACACACCGCTGTCTGTCCGCATGTCCGCCAGTTGAAACTAGCAACGCTTCGAACAGCTAAACGAAATATTTCGTGCGTTTTTGTCTGTGTCTTGTGTTTTGTGTTTTATTACCCCGGCTTTGAGTTTGGTTATGAATGAGCGACTGTCCAACAACAGCGTGCAGGTATGAGAGGCGAATTGACAGGCAGAGAGACAGACCCAACGACTGCTGGACGGACGCCGGTAGCCGGTCTGTGTGAATGTATCGCATGAATGAGTGAATGAATGAATTAGCGTGCTGCGCTTCAATGAAGTCTACTACGCGGTCAGGTTCGGAGCAAAATTTTCATTTAGTTTCTATTTTGGCTTCACTTCACTTTGTCTCGCTTGGCTTCGCTTTGCTTTCTTTTCTCTTTACTGTTTTTTTTTTCCAGGTTCTTAAGTCCAATTTTTATGCATCATTATTCTGCATTATTTGTACTACATTTCGTTTACCTGTTACCTCTTGTCTTTTTTGTGTTTTTTTTTCCATTTTTTTTTTGTTTTTTTTTTTTGTTACCTTTGCTGGCCATTGTCTTCTTCCGTTTCGTTTACTGTTGTTGCCTCTGAGGTTTACTGAATTTTGCTGCTCTGCTAAGCTGCTTTGGCAGTCGCTCGCTTTCTTCCCCGCTCTTCTTGCCTGCTTGTCTTTCTAAGCGCTTTGTGTGGCACTCGCTTGCGTTTTTGCTTTTGGGGTTTTACTGCTCTACAATTAAATTAACTCGAATTTCATCAGATTTTCGTTTTTCAACTGTTTTATTTTATTTCTTTTATTTCATTTTTTTTTTTTTTTTTTTTTTAAGAAATTTCTAAGCCGTAACGCATAATGTCAAATGTCGTTTCTACTTTGCTTTTGTCACAGACCATGCATGTTGTTGCTGCCTTTTGTTGTTGTCTTTTGTTTAGAGGCAAATGCAAGCAACGGCTTAAAGTGGTTTTTGATTTGAAAGCTTTTGGCTTAGCTGTGCCCTGCATTGTTCTGCAGCATGATTGTCTTGCCTTGTGCATACAATAGAAGTGAAGCTGCAAGTTGAAAGGCTTTGGAGCCATATGCTGCCTGACAGTTGGCAGGCAGACGCTTGGCTTAGTCATAAGTCACACACACGACACGCAGAGAAATTAGAAACTCAAGAAGTTGTTCATACGCCACATTTGGAGACACATGCGAAAGGTATTTTGGAACACGATAAACATATAAATAAAACGATAATTCTGTCAACTTTTTGAATGCACATAATAATGATTAGTGGTCAGTTGAATCGAATGCTATGCGGTGGCAAAGCTAAAAGCCAACGAAATTATATCCAAAAGTAATTGACTTGTTTTTTGCGATTCATTTTTAATATTAGGAATATTCTTGACCAATGAAACTTCATACCTAATGTAGGTGAAAAGCCAGTAGAACCCAACTTCATAGACTGGCATTAAAAACGTAACTAATTCATTGACCGCAGATGTACATATGTCAAATCCAAATTCTTTTGTTTCGACTAATTTCCAATTGTAATTTATTTTAGAACAATATATTTTTATAATATATATACTCTCTCTATAATCTACTTTGACTGCTTTCGTTGGCTCAGCAAAGCAATGAAAGTATTTTATGCCTACCGCAACATGTAACAAACTGCGCAGCCTACTTCACCTGCCAACCTGCCAACCTGCCAGTTGTCATCCATTTGAAACAAAAACAAAAACAAATAATAATTAGATCACCGTCAAATGAAAATGAAAATTTCTGAAAACTGAAATTCACACAACGGAAATGGCAACGAAACGTGAAAAATTTTAAGACGTCGTTTGGTTTTTTTTTTCCATTTTTGCTTTTACTATTGCTTGGTTATTTGATTTAAATTTGTAAATTGGCGTGTCTCAAGGTTGTTGGCATTGTTCGGCGCGAAAGGAAAAGCGGGCAGCATGCGCATGGCTCAAATGGTAGATGGAAAATCGTGACAGGCTGTCTTAACTGTTTGCCTGCTAATTGGTTAAATTAGATAATTGCAGCAGTTGGCATAAACAGCTAATGAGCGGACAACTCGACTTGACTTAACTCGACGCGCCGCGACTCGACTCGACTTGACTTGACTTTGACCACACCGAAATGTCAACAAGAGACGATGACAGGCTGACGCATTCATTTCCTGTTGCTGACAAACCCACAACGCTGCTGGCAGCCATGTCTACATTTGTTCACATGTGCCATGTTATATCCATCCATATGATTATGCAGAGTAAGGGGAGAAACCAAAAAAAAAAAAAATACACAAAAAATCAAAGGCAACAAAATAGAATAAATAAAAACAGAAAACAAAAAACAAAAATAAAAATAAGGCACAACAAGAAATAGTGCGTTGCTTAAGTAAACATTAGCACAAGTGCCACACAGCGACTCGAATCGCTGACTGACTGACTGACTGACTGACAGATTGAGTGACTGATTGGGTGACTGATTGGCTGAGCGTGTGGCGGCGCTGATAAGCAAAGCCAGGCGGGCAGACAGACGGGAAGAGCAGAGCATGCATGAATGACCGGCATGAGTGCAGGTGTGTGAAACAAAAAAAAAAAGAAAAACAAATATGAGAAGAGGCAAAGCAACCCGCATGCATGCATTAAACAGTCAATAAGTCAATAAGCAGCACAAATCATCACACAGGAGAGTTGAGTAGCACAGTTAAGCAGTTCATTAATCAATCTTAATTAACACGAAAGACGCGCCCGCCCAGCAATTGCATGAAGTACTTCGTGTACGTCGCATATTTGCAAGCAAAAGTACTCTAGAAAATTATTCAATTAGTGGACGAGAAGCGAGGCGACGTGACTCGGCGTAGAGCAGACGACGACAGAGGCAGGCGTGCAGATACGTAGGCAGGTAGGCAATCAGTACGGCCGCTAAGCTAGGCTGCAGCGTGTGGGTGTGACTGCAGACATTTAAACAACAGCCGCAACAACAACAACAGCATGATAATCAGACAGGCAACGCACAACGAGTCAATGGCCACCAAGTGCAGGCAGACAGGCAAAGCAAAGGCACCAACGATGAAAGAGTATTTTGTGTAGCAGTCATAAAAGAAAACGAAAATAACTGATATATTGTATATGACCAAAATTTGTTGACGCCGTCAAAAATAACAATAACAGCAACATCACAGAGATGCCTTCAATTACTTTATACATATTAGCTAGAAACAATTTCCAGAGCAACAGCAGCGACGTCAGCTGAATGAACCACTTCAGATGCACGCTGCACGGGACAATGACAAGCGAAGTGCGGGCGTGCAGGCAAACGTTGAGGAAGGGACCAGTGGCAAAACCAAGCAAAAAACAAAAAAAACCTTTTCATCAAATAGATGAATTTGTTGTTGTTGGGACTTTAGCTCAGCTGCTGCAATTGCTTCATATTCCACACAATATTGTACTAATGCTGTATTTATTTTTTGTCTAATTTCAAATTAAAATCGGCAAGAAATTAGTTAATGGCAAACCGGTTTCAGTAATTGCAGTCAATATCTTTTAATGGTTCAATTGGTGTTCTTTTTGTTTATTCCAGGATTGGGTTTTGTTGAATCTGCTGTGGCCACAAAGCAGCATGTTGACGCAACATGTCGTGTAACGGTTTGCTGTGTTGCGAAACGGTTAAGTCGGCATGTGGCTGGCAAATGGAGTTTTTGAATTTGTTGCAAAAATTCAGACTCAGCAATATGCTTATGGCTACAATGTTGCTGATTTAGAATTGCTTCGATTCGGTTTTCAATGAAACTTATCAGTTTCGTGGCTTTTTTAAAGATTGCCCAATGATTGCGATACAGCTGAAAGTCACAGATTTATCAGTTTTAAAAATTGCTAATTTATGAAATAAATGCAGCGAAAGAAACAAATATTTCCTTAATTTTACTCATACAAAATGCATTCCCATAACCGGACAGTTCTTCTAACCGGATAAAACTACTGCAACTGTTGGTGTCCGGTTATTATTCTGTGAGACGACAACATCAAGCCAGCAACAAAAGTCAACAAGCAACAACCTGCAACAACAACATGTAGCTAAACTCAAACGTCTATCGAGAGACAGTTTGCTGCTCTACCGCTCTCAAACCATGAGTTGTGTTTGTCAACGAACTGGTCAAAACGGCTTTTGGCAATTTTCGCTCTTTTTTTAAATTACAAAAACAAATGATACACGGGTCTGAAAAGCAGGTTTTTCGAATTGAAACGGGCAATTTGAGCGAAAACTTGCAAAAACCATTTTGACCAGTTCGTTGCCAAACACAACAATGTATTGAGAGAGCTCAGATACTGAGCATAAGCTATGCTCTTTTGAGAGCGTCTTCTTACGACTCTCTCATATTGAGAGAGGACGATTGCGGCACTGTTACCTACACTTACACACTTGGTGTGTGTGGAGTCAGCACGGATGTTCGATTCAGTCAATGTCGATAAACGATGCAGAGCGGTCGACTGCTGCGCTGGTGCGCTTGATGAAAAAGTAGTAGGCAAGTGAAAAAAGCAGAAGCAAAAGCATATATAAAAGTATTTCATTCATTTGTGAAAAGTCAAAGCGAAAAAGTTGAATGTGCATGAAATAAGAAAATTTGCTCAAAGTGTATAATTTTAATTAAAATAAAAAAAAAAGAAGAAAATTTAAATTAGATAAACCCAAACGAATTTCGTGTGCTTGATCGTGTGAAGTTGTGATTTTTTTATTTGCATGCAATCTGCTGCAACTTGCATTCATTGTGCGTCCACGAGCTGCGAGCCGAGTGTCGCGTATGCGAATAATAGTGACAACAGTAACAACAACAACAACAACAGCATCAAAGACAACGATAGGCGGGCATTAACTGTGCAATTGCTAACGTAATATTACTCCGCAGTGTGGCAGCAGCCCGCGCGGCAGACGCAACGCATTAAGCAGAAGCCAGAACGTGCCGAAAATTAAAGCATTGCGTGGCGCAAATCGTCAAGCTGGAAGGACCAACCAAATAATAGTAAAATATAAAGCAAAAAAACAACGGTAGACCACAAACGTTTGTGCGGAAAGCAAATAAAATAAATAAAGAAAAAAAATAAAAATCCTCGCGCACAGGAAATCCTAACGGCGACGAAGTTGCGTAAACTTGCTACTCGCCGCCACTCGTCATTCGCGTAACAGGAACTTAACTTCGGCGCGGCGCGTTCTGCTGCTCGTCTTGCGTTGTCGACGCAGTCGTCGTCGTCGTCGTCGTTTCCGTCGTCCTGCGTCGTTGGTCGTTTGTCGTCGTTTGTCGTGTGTGTGCGAATTGGTCAAACGTCAAATTCGCGTGTTGCGAAAATAGCAGAACAACAACAAACAACAAACATAGAAAGTAGCCAAAGTAAAAGTAAGCTAACGTGTCGTAATGCTTAGCAGCAAAGGATTATCAGTGAACGTGTATGCGCTATAAATTACGCGTGAGCAGGCCTACGCAACGTGGCGCTAATTACGTCAAAACATGATAAACGCAAACGAAAACATCTAAACAAAATAGCAGCAAACAAAAGGGGAAAACGAATAAAGCAAATAAAACAACAGAAACAACAGAAAGTCAGTTCACATACTGCACAAACAAAGGCCAACAGCGCAAGAAGTCAAATCGAAATAGGCAAATAAAAATAGAAAAGTAAACAAGAAAGGAAAACGAAAACGAAAACAACAAAAGTAAACAGGACATAGCAAGGCTAACGTGGCGAGTGAAAATAGCAGCAATTAATCAATTTTCCGGCTACTAAAAAAGTGAAAAAAACAAAAAAAAAAGAAGAAAAAAAAAACAAAATACAAAGGCAAGTTATATAAAACCGGGCTAAACGCGTGGAGCTGTCATAAAAAACATGTAAGGCTATAAAAGCGGCCACAACAGTAACACACACAACAGTAACTATAAAAACAGCAAAAATAAAGCAACAAAATCAAATACATCAACAACAACTAAAGAAGCAACATGCCACACGCTTAGCTTATGCTTTTTTTTGTATTTATTCTTTTTTTTTTTGGCCCAAGTGTGAAAGTGTTTTGTGTTAATTAAAAAGCAAAATAGCAAAAATATCACAGGAAAAAAATAAAGTAGATGTGTTAAAATACATGCAAAAAGGACATGGGCAAAAAACAAACATTAATTATGGCTGCCGCTGATTTCGTCAAGCCTTTTTAGCCACAACAACAGCAAACCTTTTTATATATGCTTTTTATATTAAATTAAATAGAAAAGAAAAACAAAAGAAAATAAACAGAAAAGAAAGCAGAAAAAAGGGCAAACCAGACAACTTTGATTTATATGACTTAATCGCGTGCGTGTGCCGCAAAGGACATTTGTCTGCGCGACAGAGCACTGGGCAGCGCACAGCTTAGCAATATCAGAGCGAACCTAACATATGAGCCTTTGCATATCCGAAATGTCCGAGCGCGTTTGCCAAAAACAGAACTGACGCTTACGCAGCAAGGACACAAAATACAATTCTCAAGCAGGAAAACCGTATACACACTAAAGTTAGCAACAGCCAATAAGATAAGTAATACAACAACAACAACAATTAAAAATACAGCTGACTGCAGCACACATATCAAGATGCGTAAACAAAAGCAGAACCCGAATCAGAAACTGTTGCACTATAGAACAGCAACAGCCACAGCAGCAGCAACAACAACACTACTGCTGCTGCTGATGCTGACGCTGCCACCGACAGCTGACGGCACACATGCCACACGCTACAATCGCAACGGCCAAGCCCCGACTGGCTACCAGCACAAGACGCTGCCAGCGCACAGCAGCAGCAGCAACAATGACGTCTACTCGATTGCCGACAGCCAGCCCATGACGGAGGACTTCATGGCGCACTATGCGCACACCAACGGCATCGGCAGCTCCTCCTCGGGCCAAGCAGCCGGCTCCGGAGCGGACAACACACTCATTGTGCACCAGCAGCAGCTGAGCAGCTGCCAGACGGTCTGCGCCTGCAAGTGGAAGGGCGGCAAGCAGACCGTGGAATGCATCGACCGCCTGCTCATACAGATACCCGAGCACATCGACCCCAACACACAGGTGCTGGACATGTCCGGCAACAAGCTGCAGACGCTGTCCAATGAGCAGTTCATACGCGCCAACCTGCTCAATCTGCAGAAGCTCTATCTGCGCAACTGCAAGATCGGCCTCATCGAGCCGGAGACCTTCAAGGGGCTGACCAATCTCGTCGAGCTGGACCTGTCGCACAATCTGCTCGTGGTGGTGCCCTCGCTCGCCCTCAGCTACATCAGCTCGCTGCGTGAGCTCACGCTGGCCTCCAACCATATACACAAGATCGAGGCGAACGCCTTCGCCAGCACGCCGGCGCTGCACAAGTTGGACTTGTCGCATTGCGATATACAGACCATATCGGCGCAGGCCTTTGCCGGGCTGCAGGGTCTCACGCTGCTGCGCCTCAACGGCAACAAGCTGAGCGAGCTGCTGCCCAAGACCATTGAGACGCTCAGTCGCCTGCATGGCATCGAGCTGCACGATAATCCCTGGCTCTGCGACTGCCGACTGCGCGACGCCAAGCTCTGGCTGATGCAGCGCAACATACCGTATCCGGTGGCGCCGGTGTGCGCGGGCGGGCCGGAGCGCGTCATCGACCGCACCTTTGCCGAGCTGCATGTGGATGACTTCGCCTGCCGCCCGGAGATGCTGCCCATATCGCACTATGTGGAGGCCACCATGGGCGAGAACGCGTCGATTGTGTGCCGGGCGCGCGCCGTGCCAGCGGCGGTGATCAACTGGTACTGGAATGGGCGCCTGCTGAGCAACAACAGCGCGTTCAGCTCGTACCAGCGCGTGCACATGTACGAGGAGGCGCAGGGCAACGGCGGCTTCGAGAAGCGCTCGCGCCTGGTGCTCACCAATGCGCAGGAGACGGACTCGAGTGAGTTCTATTGCGTGGCCGAGAATCGTGCGGGCACCGCGGAGGCCAACTTCACGCTGCACGTGAGCATGCGCGCCGCAGGCATGGCCTCGCTGGGCAGTGGCCAGATTGTGGGCATCAGTGCGGCGCTGGTGGCGCTCATCATTTTCGCACTGGCGGTGGCCATGTGTCTGCTGATGCGCGTCAAGCGGCAGCCGTATGTGGATAGCAAGACGCCGAATCATCTGGAGGTCATCACATCGGTGAACCATCAGAATGCCATTACGAATAAGACGCAGCCAGCAACGGGCAATGGCGGCATTGGGGGCGTGGTCATAGCCAATGGCGCCATACCCAATTGCATTGACGGCAACGGCAGCTGCGCGGGCACACTGGAGCGCAAGAGCAGTGCAGGTGTTGGTCATGGCGGCGTCGGCGGCGTCAATGGCGCCAAGGGCGAAGTGCGCAGCGCCAATCCCGTGCAGAAGCCGCCGCGACTCACGGACCTGCCATACACGACCAGCGGCTATGACAATGCCGGCTCAGTGCTGTCCACGGCGCCGTGCTTCATCTCGCCCACCGCGTCCGCAGGCAATAATCCGGATTTGATTAACGACACCAAACGCTTTGGCAGCGACGAGTTTACCGATTTGAAAATATCCGGCATACTCACGGCCATCCCGGGCGCATCCGAGCTGGGTGGCACAAGTGGCGAATACAGTCGTGCCGGCGGCTGTGATTCACTGTATCCCTCGGGGCTGTGGGAACACTCGACCGCCGTCGCCTCCTCCGCCGATGATCTGTTCATGAAACGCTACACCGACAAAACGCCCATCATGGACTCGAACCAGCTGTACGATCTGCACGAGCGCACGGGCGGCGCAGCCGACTACTTCAGCAAAACCTTCCCGCGCACCCAGCCACACTACACCAACGTGAACTTGCAGCAGAGCAGCGCAGGCGGACACGCAGCATCAGCAGCTGGCACTTCCGTAGCATCGGCGCTGCTGCATGGCGGCCGCTCGAGCACCTCGACAGCGACCACAAATCTGTCGGCCGGCTCCTCGGGCGGCGCTGGCGCAGGCAGCATCAGCGGCGGCTATCCGAATGACTATGGGCTGCCATTGGTGCCCGGCGCCGAGCATCAGCACAACCATCATCTGCAAATGCATCCGCTGCAGCAGCTGCAGCAGCAGCTGACGTCGACGCTTGCCAATGCCAAAGCCAATGCCAACGCCAATGCCCATGCCCATGCCAATGTCAGTGTCAGTGCCAGCGGCGCAGCTGGCAGCACCCATAACAGTCCGCACTTCAGCAGCCGCACGCTGCCACGACATGCGCACGAGACGGCGGTCAGCGGAGGAGGCAGCGGCAGCGGCAGCGTGCATTCCAGTTCGTCGGTCGCCTCTTCGCCCATACCCGCCAACGTTGCGCCCGCGAGCTCCAGCAGTGGCGCCATTCTGCCCAATGGCCAGCCCGTGAACGCCAAGACGATACGCGTGTGGCAGAAGGGCGGCGTCCCGGTGCTGCCTCCGGTGACGGCGCTGAAGCGTGCGCTCATCAGCAGCAGCCGCAATTCGCCGGACGAGGGCTATCAGGAGGGCTGCGGCACTGATGTCTAAGCGGCCAACCACAACAGTAATGACAACAACAACAACAACAGCAACTAACCCAAACGACAACGCCCGCACAGCATAAGAACATGAAACACACAAAAACAAAAAGGAGAAAATCCAACCTAAGTAAAACTCAGCATTTTTTTCTTAAGTTCCTTTTCTACTGATGACGTTGGACGTGGCCGTGTGTTGGGCGCAACTTGTACTGATTATGCGTATTATCTATACATATAAAAGGAAAATTTTAATAAAAATTAAAAATGATGATGCAGCAAGGCACTGTGTGCTGCAGTAAAAAAATGCCAAATGGCAGTAAACACAAATAAAAAAAAAAAACCAGAAAATGAAAAAGGAAAGTAAAAGCAAAACGACGAAAACAAAGAAAATACTTAGTAAAAAACAGAATGTGATAGTGTCTGATTAAAAAGATAATGCATGACAACTGAAGATAATAATTTGCAAAGGCAACACACGTAAAATGCAAAATATTTAAAGTATACTTTTAGGTGTATGTAAAAAAAATGAAAACTCACTTGTAAATAATCAGAAACAGAAAATATTAATAAAAATACTAATATAAAAAAATGAAAATAACTTAAAATAATATAAAATATAACTAAATTCAATTTATCTGCATAGTTCTAAATGTATAAATTAATTATAAAATAAATTATAATTAATTATATACATAATTGGCAAAGCATAAATCACAAAAAAAAAAAAAAAAAAATAAATAATAATAAAAAAGCAACAGCAAAGAAGTGTTTCAAACATGTGAGCATATTTAAATGTAACTGTAAAACAAAATAGATTTTCAAAGAAGAATATAAAAAATTAATAAGGCATTGCGTGTAAAAAATTGCGTCAATAAAATATTCATATACATATATATATAAATGTCTAAAAAACCAAAAAGAAACTGCTTACAACAACAAAAAAGAAAATAAAATTAGCCTGTCTGTCTGGCAGCGCCAAAAGTAAGTTAAAAATGCATTGCGAGCATAAAAATAAACAATTAAACTTACAATTTGCATATGAATCGTCAAGTATTTTTGCCAATTGGCTCTAGGTTTTACATGTTTTCCTTTTTATATTCTTGATGTATACAAAAAGTTGTCGCACTTTATGGCCAAAAAATATATCGTGCTTATGTCTTATGAAGCTCTCAAATCTCTTAAAAAATGTTCACATTAACTAAAACATTATATACATGTGCCACCCGACCTATGACAAAAAATAATTGTAGTTCAACTCAGATCAGTTTAGATGCATTTTTAAAAAATTCAGCTGTCACCCAAACTAAGCAACAAGCGATTTTAAAATTTACTTGTTCTTATGGCCATCACACATTTTTTTATTTCATGAAAACGTATTCTCAAGCGTTTAATAAACATATTATTACAATTTCTCTTGCGTTTCTTACGCATTTTTTAAACAAAATGCATGCCTAGAATTTCCTTCAAACCGTCAGCCATAAGAAAACAAAAACGTTGCTCTTCAAAATCAATCAAAAACAGATAATTGTTTCATTCAATCACATTCTATTTCTATAATTTTTAAAATATTTTCATGTGAAATGCCAAGAACAAACAACAAAATAAAAAAAAATAGAATAAAATTACAAGAAATAAATAAAAATAATAATATTAAAAATGCAAAATAAGAAGTCAGCAGCTATAAGCATGCCACAAAAGTATTTGATTCCTATTACTAATAATTAAATAAGCCACATGCAACTGACAAAGAGACAGACAATTTGCATGCCTGTACTGCATTTTTTTAATATTTATTGAACAACTTTCACTTTGTAAACATTTTTGTAAAATAGTTTCTGAAAAGCCAACCATAGCGATTTTACCACGTTTATTATATTTTAGCAAAAAGTACATGCTTGTGCAAAACAAAAGCAGGCATCAGTTGCATTTTATTGTGTTTTCTTATATGCGTGCGTAAATAGGTAAAAAAAAAAAAACCAAACGATTTACTATACACAAAAAAAAATTTAAGTAAAGCAAAATTTAAGCAAAAATATTACTGTAAAATCCGAAATATTTCATATAAATTTAAATAGCATAAATGTACATTAACAAAAGGAAAAGCATAAACATAAATTACATACCTAAATAAATGGAAAACTACATGAAAATTAAACAAGTAAATACAGTAAGAAAAAAAAATAGTAATTAGCCGTCATATACGTGTGTAACCTTCTTGCAGCGCATATAAACAGCAGATGAAATGTAATTAAATGTGTAATTAATAGCTAAAAAAAAAGAAACAAAAAAAAAACAAAAAAAATAAACTTCAGACGTGTAAAATGTAAAACTAATTAGCAAAAATAAGTTTCGCTTACGCATGAAAGACACAAACACAAAAAATGAGCGAAAAGGCAAGTGAAAACATGAAAACAGTACTTGCAAAAAGTAAACCACTAAGGCATGAAAAAAAAAAAAACAGAAAGAAAATACCGAAAGGAAAAACCAATTAAAACACAACAGAAAATACAGAAATCATACATTAGGAAATGAGGCAAGAAAAATGTTTGTGCAGATTTGCTGCTGCAGTAAAGCATTATATATCTAAGCATTATACATATATACACACACTTACACATATTGAATCATACATATTTAGGCATAGTTAAATAAACGTACATATATATACTTACATATATATACATATATTGTTTAATGGCATGTATTTATAAGGTAAACCAAAGACTTTTTTCTTTGCAAATAAAACAAAAGGGAAAAATAAAACAAAATAGCTGGAAAAAATACAAAAAAAAAAAAACAAAAAAAAAAAAAAAACACAAAATAAATGTATAAGAAATAAAAGGAAAACTAAGAAAAATTAACAATTAAGTAAACCATTATCATTATGTAAGTATATATGAGCTGTAAGTAACCATATAAAAATAAACTAAAAAAAAAATAAATATAATTGTAGGAGAAAGTAAGTCGATACAGCTGATGTTGGTGTCTGGAGCTGAAGAATGAATTGAAAAATATATATATAAAAAAAAATTAATACAAATATGACTTTTTTTCTAATGCTGAACTGTGAAATATATTTGCTTTTTTCAGAGGAATTCTGCAAGCGACAGCTATTTTTCAGCTTACGAAACCAGACCTAGTGTCTGTTCCACAGCTTATGCCTAAAGAGTACATTAAATGGCGTTTCTATTCATGTGGAATGTCTGTCGAGTATCTGCGTGTATCATCTTATGTAATATAGAACAACTGTCAGGCTATTTATTTTTGGCAAAATACGTAGCGAACTAGATATCCTTGCAACGTAACGGTGACGTTATACATAATAACAGTATAAATTTGTAAATACTTAAGGTATTACTTTGTTTTTGTATTTTAATTTGATACACAAACCAATTAAAGGTAATTAGTGCCTTTATTTTCATCAGAATATCTTCAGTATGTGATGCTTATTAGCAAGGTCCTTTGCAGTTAATAATCAGAAAAATATTCATCAGCGTTTTGCGCAGCATTGTTATATAAGATAGTAACCATTGGTTTTATATTTTTTAATTCGATTTAATTAAATTTTTTCTTTTCTGAATATTTATTTTGACTGACAAGCCTAGAAAGCTTAACAGCTTACACAAATGTTATTTTAGTGTAAGATGAAGTAAAAAACGTTTCTCATTTTATTTTGCGGGCCACTTACGCAGTTTTTTTTGCTTTTTCAATTGTTTATTAAAAAACAAAACACAACATATTAATTTTTTTTTTTGTTTTTTGTGATATATTTAGCATTTTATATTTCCCGCAAACCAGAAGCTCTTGTCCATTGTTTTTTATAGGAACAGTTTTCTTTCAAGCGATAGGTCAAGGCAAAAGTAGGATATTCATATTAATTTCTCACATTGCACTCGCTCACAGCATTATTTAATAATCTTCGGTTAGATTACTTAGAACACATTTTTCCAAAGATTGTCAAATTAATTGAAGCAAGCACCTATAATGAAATTATGTTTGACACATTGCGCTATGGCAGCCTTTAGCAGCAATTGGGTATATCAGAGCCGAAAGTATAAGCAAGATGTGGGATTATTTATGGAACGTTCACTGAAGAAGACCAATGCAATGGCAGGCAAAATGGTTGCCGTGAATCTAGAAAAGTTCTTTTCTACGCTCAAGGCCTATTCACTATTTGCTGTCTTACTGACAATGCGCAACAGAAACTAATTTTTAATTAATTAAAACTATGTTGACATTGGCCAATTACTGGCAATCACTCAGTCTATTTTAGATACCTTTGTTTGCTGTCTCAGTAACAATTAGCTGCATTTTAGATAAACAATTATTAAACTAATTAATTAAACGTTGCATACTTTATTTTGCGTATGTGTGTGTCGCAGTTACCGCCTGCAGTATCAAATGGGTCAGCAATATTCAGAAGGTTCATGAAATCAATCAATGGTCTGTTAGCACAATGTGTAGCCAATATAATTGAAATAATAACTTAATTTCAAATGGATTAGCGGAACTGTTATCGCATTAAAGCAGCACACATTAGATCGCATACCTATGCTTATATGTGCATACACAAACCGATAAATAGGCGTGCATGCATGTTTGTTCCTCGCGTATCTGGCGATGGCTGACATTGACAGCTGGCATGAAGCAGATAGTGCACACATACATACACTTACACACAACACACACAACGTACACTGCAAGAAATCACACAGTCACATGCAATCGCGCTGCCGGTACATGCAACCTGACTTGCCACATTGCGAAGCTTTTGTTTACGTCAAATTTTGCACCATAGACGCACGTTCGTATATCGGTACTTGCATACATATACACATACATACATACATGAGTAAATGTTTGCTGATTGATTGGCTGATTGACTGACTAGCTGACGAACTGACTGCTTGACTTTACTATTTAAAATGCACGCTACCACAGCAGGGGCAAGCAGCGGAGCCCCATGGCAAAACTAAGCGAAGCGAAGCCAATCGCTGCTTAAACGTGTCTACGCGAACGGACTCGTGGCAAAGTCGTTTCAGCTGTTTAGTCGTTTGTTCGCTTGTTATTAAGGTTAAATCGTCTAATCGCTAATTGTGCAGCTTAATTGCTCGAAGATATATACAACCATAGCGACAGCAACAACAACAACAACAACAATAGCAACAAACAGCAGCACAATAGATAAAGCCAAAGCGTGTGCGTAAATGTGTGCGAGAAAGAGAGAAGCAGCGGGAGGAGGGGCAACTGGGCGAGAGATTATGTGTGCGATATGCAAAGTTAGCCACTTGCATAGTTTAGACGTTATACGTTACACTTTATACAGGCGCTAACGTTGCCCTACATCATCATCGCTGGCAAATAATCGATAGACAAGCTCTAAAGGGCGCATGTGGGCGGCATGTTGTATGGGGTGGGGCCATGCCCTAGGCCTGGCGTACTTAACACGCGTAAATAAAAAAACACGTTATTACGCCTGATTAGAGCTGAGGCAAGGCAAGGCAACTGAAGTAACAATAAAAAGCAACTGCAACAACATCAACAAGAATAGCAAGAGCAGCCAAATACAGAAACAAATAGTAGCACAACTTACTTGGCTAGGCAGCTTGAAATTTGGGTTGAGTTTTGCAACAATAAGAACCGAAAAAAAAGAAAAACATAAAAAAAGAAAGCAAGAAAATTCGACTACAAAAATAAAAAAATAAAATGCAAGAGAAATAAAAAGCAGCACATGGGACAAAACACTCCGAGGCAGGTAGGTCGACAGGCAGGCAGTTGGGTAGTTTAGCAGTTTGTTGCACAGAGGACAGGAAATAAAAGTGTAACAAAGCATAACAACAGCAACCGGCAACAAGAACAGCAACAACAACAGCAACAAAAACAACAACACCAGCAACAACTGCGACAGAACGAGCATGCGAACGAGAGTACGCGCGAACATTGGCACAAACGAGTGAAAGTGAATTTCGTTATGTTTAAGTTTATTACGTATACGTGACGTTGTGCGAAAAATGCAAAACTTGTTTGCCTGCACGCTTGCTTGCTTAGTTCGTATTGTTGTTGTTGCCACAACTGCTGCTTTTTTTGCTGTTATGTTAGCATTGCGTTGACTTTAATTTGCGCACCTTTAGAATGGTTTGCCTTTTGGATTGTATATTTTTGCCTTTTTAGTATTTTTGTTTGTGTTCTTTTCATTTTTTTTATTTTTGTGGGCTCGACTTCTTTGCATAAATTGAAGTCAATGCGTGCATGTCAGTTGCGTAGTCAGAAGAACTCTTTTGGGGGTTTGAGTTTATTTCACCGCAGTTTTTTTCATTAGAACAGACAGCAACACTTTCATCAGCTGCACCTGCCTTCGCTGGCAGCTGAGTTCTACTAATAGAAAGCTGGGTATGATGCAGGGCCTGGTGGAGATGCACTAAAATAAAATTTACTATCAGCGTTAAATCGATGATTACGCATCAGGCTCAGTAAACTGATTACAATTGCAAGCAGAATACAAAATTTCATATCGATTCCTTCTGCATTTAACGTACCTACAAATTTGAAGTAAATTAAAATAATATATAGCAGCAAAGGATATGGTATATATGGTTTTAAAGACATCTAAAGAGACCTCTGAAATAAATAGACCTGATGAGGCCAGTGTCCCTGTAATTATGGTTTCCGATTTCCATTTCCATGATTCCCTGGTCATGTGCCAGTCTACGCCACTGAAGAACGTTATTTCGTTAAAGATGTGTTGAAATCAGGTCGGAAATTGGTATTGTAGCCACGCAAAAAAGTTTTTATGCAAAATCAATGGCGATTGCTGCCCCTGTTACACGAATCACACACACTCTAAACGATTTGGCCAAAAGCCAACTTCAATGCAAATATTTGGACAATAAATGCGCGCAACAGAAACTGCATACGATTTGATGTGGAAAGCACTAAAAGCGAATATGTAAGCGGCTCACAGCTTATGCGCATCGTATGGTAAGTAAGTATAAACTGCGTCAGAATTTAATCAGCCGCATCATATACGTATAAAGTGCAAACAATTTGCCAATTGGCCAAATGTGTTGCCATGATACATGCCAGGCAGCATAAGCAGCAGCAGTCTGAGCTGGGAATTTGTCAGGCATAGTAGCTACTTAATTGAAATACATTTAAAGCCATAAATGTTTACTTTCACGCTTAGATAAACAAACCAAAACGCAATGATGTCAACGCCAAGCTCTGTGTGCCATGTACAGTGTGGGTTGCTTATGCGGGAGAGTGCGGGATAGTGCGGGAGTGTGCGACATGAAAATAAATGAAAATTGTCCTATGCTCGGCACTGCTCTGGGTCTGTTGTTAACTAAACGAACTATGCTAACTTAATAATAGCAAAAGCAAATAAAGCAAACGGCCCTGCCAGGGGGTGTGAAGAGTATGCGACATGTAAGTAGACATAAATTTAAGGTGACCATATTTCATTATTACTTCCCAGTTAAACGCTTCATTTGGACACTTGATAAATGACACAACAGCATGGCAGGCGAATAGGCAGGCAAGCAGACTGGTGGGTTAGCAGTTTGGCGGGCGGGTGGGCAAGCAGGCCGGGAAGCAGTTGGGCGGACAAGCAGGGTGTGTAAACTGTATGCTAAGACCCGAGCAGCAGCAGCAGCAGCGACATCAATGATGGTAATGATAATGGCAACAGCACTCGACTGAACTGAACTGAACTGAACTCGACTCGACTCGAGTTGGCTGGCAATGTGAGCGCAGCAGCATAAGCGCTGTCAGCTTGAGCCTTGAAACTTAGCATAGGCAGGCACGCATAAGTGTGTAGCGACACAAGGACATGCCATGGCATAATGTATAATTGTGTCTATGCATGCATGCGTGTGTGTGTGTGTGTGTGTGTGTGTTTCTGTGCTACTTGTAAATGATGACAACGTCTGTGACAAAGAGTTGCCGCAATAGAATGTTGTGAAGTCATGTCTGCGTTTAGTTGAATAACTCGCAATGCTTTGGGACAGCATATGTCTGTGCTTACATGTATGTGATAGTTGTTGTTGTTGTTGTTTTTGTTGCTATTAATGAATAGTTAGTATGTTTGTGTGTATGTTGTTGTTTTTGTTGTTGTTGCGTATTTAATGGCCTCATTAATTTTCTATGCTAGCCTTAAATTATTTTACTGCCACTAATTCTGTTGTGGCTGCCTTGCCAGGTTTAACATGCACACGCACACGCACACACAGACACATACGCACACACACTGTTTATAGGCAACTCAACACGGTGTCAAATATCGCTTCCACGCATTCGCACACATGCACATGCAAGCACACACACACACACACACTTTCTGTATTAACGCACACAATAATTAACATAAACTTAATTGTTTTATTTAATCAATAAAATAATTAAATGTCATGTACGCGAGCGCACGTCGAAAAACATTTTGCCTCACTAATAAAAACAAATCGTTTTTATTGTACAAATGTAAATTACGTTGGCCTAAACAAAAATGCCAGCCAGGCAACATGTGACTGGCAAAAAACTAAAAACCCCAAATAAACAGAAAAAAAAAATATAAACTGGCAATAGAAATAAAAATGTAAATAAATAAAATAAAAGCCAATGCAAAAATATATACAACAGCAACAACAACAAATTTGAATAATTAAGCTCGTATAGCAACGAGTTAGCATATTTAATTATAAAGCCAGCTCCCTTGCATATTTCATACGAAAGACACTCATTAGCACACAGCCGAGTCTGGCCAACTGCTGTCGATTGTGTGTGTGTGTGTTTGTGTGTGTGGAAATGCCTCATTTTGGCAATTTAATTGAAACGCTTCGTCTCTAACTAAAATCACCACAAAATGCACAAATATTCAATTACTCGCAGTATTGCATTTAACACTAATTTGATTTAATTTGTGCGCTGCAGCTGCTGCATCGGCAATGGCCAAAACCAAATCAACCGAAAATTATGCAAAATAATTTGTGATAATCAGTTGCGATAAAAACGCACGACTGCTGTGGGCATTGAAAACTGTAGAGTACCTTTTACGAAGGAATGGGCGTGTTGAGTTAATCGAGCAGTCGCTGATCAATGGTTTGTGCCGACACGTGTCTTTTTTATCAGCCGAAATTAGAATGAGAACTTTTTAGAGTATCATTTCAACTTTGCTGTTCTCAAAACGAGTCGTTTGCTAACGAATTGTTCTGATTATACGCTAGCGTAACACAATATTATTTGGAAGCTACGTCTTCCCAGACTTGAAGCTATGAAGATCGAAAATTGAAAAAATTTCCAAAATCTAAGCTTTGTGATACCTCTAAGAGACTAAAGAGACCAAAAACGTTTATTTCAAAGCATGGCAAAACATTGTTAATTAGAAATTGGAAGGAGCATACTTTGCTGACATAGCCGCTAAAGTAGCAGAGCCTTGTAGGTATTCAATATCCCTGCGCATGACAACAAGGACACTTATATGGCGGAAAAAGTATAGCAACTGATCCCAGTTATTATTTTCTTTTACTGGCATATGACTAGATACTATTTTCTCTTTTAATAACATTTTTTGTGTATATTTTTTTGTTTTGTTTTGCAGTGCTGAGAAAATTGTATGTAAAAATCAATAAAAAAAATTTATATGTTGAAAACAAACTGGAGCAGGTTTATGTATAAGAAAGGCATATGATAACTATGCTCTGGTTTAGCTAAAGCATACAGAAAACACTTTTTGCTTTGCCATATGCAAATTTACAATTATTATAAAAAGCAAAGGATATCATAAAAGCACAAGCGCACTTGGCAAAGCAACATTTTACTTGCTATTCCCAACGGCAAAGCAGCGGGCGATAAAGTAAAGCGCAGACTGTAAAAAATAAACAAAACTACAAGCGAGACAGCCAAGGCCTGTTAGGCCTGATAAATGCAAAAAGGCAACGGGATAACAGGACAACATAAATACCATGAATATTAAATATGCATGCGCTGCCACGGCCGAAAGTTCAACAAACTTAAAGAAAAAGTCGGGAGAGAATGTAAGACAAACATTGCAAAGTAAATTTAATGAAGAAAGATTTGGGCAAAATATTTCATATTTATGACAGCTGCAAGGATTCATGTACACACATAAACAAACACACAAACATGGATATACGCATGTCAATAAGTAAGAAAATCAGTCGAAAGTGCGCACACATGTGCTGACAATTTCCTTTGACGAAAGAAACTTGCGCGGAATTGGCCAGTCAGTGAGCCAAGAAGTCAGCCAGCCAAGCAGTCGGAGAGCTAAGCACTCAGCCAAGCAGACAGCTAACGAAGCCAAGCTGGGAGACAGGCAGCATTAGAGCGGCGCGTGTATGCGCCACATAAAAATTCATTAAAAATTCAATAGAAACTTATTTGCATGGCAGGCGGCAACAGACACAAACACAGAAGCAGCATTCGCAGCCGCAGCCGCAGCCACAGTCACAGCAGTACGATATTAGGTACAAAAAGAAACAATGAAGCGTAGCAGAACACAGGCGCACATTTCCACAAGGACAACGCACAGGGCACATAGTGCGCAGCTTTACCTGCCCGCCTGCCTGCCTGTCTTGCCTGTCCTGCATGCCAGGTCCGCCCGCCTGCGTGCGCTGCGGGCTGCGTTCATTATTTCGTTTGTATTTACGCAGTGCAAAGCAGAAATAGACATTTCAATGCAAATCAAATCAAAATATTAGCAAAAGGCAAACGAGATAGAAACGAAGAAAAAAAAAAAGAAAAGAAGAGCAGAAAAGAGAAGACAAGCCACAATGGCAAAATTGTCACAAGCGTAGCGCAAGTCAGGGGGTGGCTCGACGGGCGTCAACTCTGTGTGTGTGTGTGTGCGTAGGCGTGGGCATGCCGATTGTTGTTGTTGATGTGAGTGCTGGTACATTAGCATAGTGTAGTCACCGGGGTGCGTTTGCGGTGCTGGCGCTTTGGTATCGATATTACAATTTCAATTGCTGTCAGTTGTTTTGACAAAGGAAGCGCGCTCAAAAGTATGCAATGATATGCTAACGTCGGCAGCTATTTAAACTCAAATAACGCGCGTGCAGTTGTTTCTTTTTTCTTCTTCTACTTCCTTTCGTTTTTTTCTTATTTTGTGGTGTGGCTGACTTTAAGGCGCAGTTGCTGTGGCCTATAGCTGTGGGAATTACTTGCTGTAGCGATAGAACGACCTACTGAGAGACCTACAGACATTGGGACAGGCAGCACGTCACGCAAGAAAGACAGCCGGCAGGCCTGGCAGGAAGTTGGCTAACAAGCGATAATAGTAATTTGTTTTATTTATTTTATTTCTTAGTGTTGCCGTTGCCATTGCTGCTTGTTCTGCTGCTGCTGCTGCTGCTGCCGTTGCTGCTAACGGCGTCAGGCTTGTCATGTTACTTTGTTGTTGTTGTTGTTGCTATTTTTGTTTTTGTTATTTACACACCCTATACGCCCTTTACGCTTCAACACAGAAATCGATTTTCAATATTTGTGTAGCATAATTTTGGGCTGCGCATTGAAACGCGCAAATGAAGCTGAAACTGTAAGCCAGGTAAGAAGAGCGTCAACCAACAGCCAACAGCTAACGTGCTGATAAGGCCGGAAACTTTTGTCGTGCGCGTTGCTCTCGTTGTTGTTGTTGTTATTGATGTTGCTGTTGTTGTAATTTGCTAGAATTCTGCTGCCGTGATTTTGATTTTTATGAATTTCATGCTTATACACAATATTTGTATACAAAAAAATAAAATAAATAAAAATAAGGTAAAAATCCTCGTAAACAAGCAAAGCAGTTACACAGCTGAGCAGCAGCAGCCGCACAAAACGCGCAGCAGCGCCAATGTGCCGAAACAAAAATAAAAAAAGAAGATGTGTGAATATGTATGCAAAAACAAAAAAAAAAGGAAAACAAAAACAAACTTTATGCCGCTGCCGCACGTCATTATGCGCTTGTATATATGCTAAATAAATTCTTTTTTTTTATTTTTTACTTTATTATTATTATTTTTTTTGTTTTTTTTTTTCTTTTTGGTTTTTGTTGTGATGCTTCTATGCCGAATTTCACGCATGCCTTGTCTTTCTGCCTCGTATATTTTTTAGCAACGTTGTTGTTGTTGTTGTTTTTAGTCTGCGCTGCTGTCGATTTTATTGATTACGCTTTTAGGCTTATAGGCAAAAGTTAAAATTTTCTGTAACGTTGGCGCAGGCGGACGGACGACAGCAGCAACGTATTTCGGCATGCGGCATTGCGTATGAATTATGCGACCTTAAAGTTAAAAATATAAAAACATAGCAAGGACTTTATTAAATGTTACGCTATGCCGTGAGTTTATTAATTCTGCACGCCCTCAGCCGCCCAACAATGCCACGTCGCTTGGGAGAAATAAGCATAAAATTTATGTAGCCTTGGTTGCTTATTCGAATTTTTTGTTTTTTGTTTTGTTTTTGTTATTTTTGTTTTTCTCGTTTTGGTTTAGCTTAACTGAGGCGGCTGATCGGCATTGTAGGCTTATTACAGCTCCTGAATATCAATTTAATTGCCAATAATAATACAAAATATTTACTGCATTTATCAAAATAGCCAATTGTTGCTGCCCATGTTGTGGTGTGGCTGCATGTAAATTACTTCATACACAGCGACAAGGACAACGCCATGCATGCGTAATCACATTATCTGCTTTGTATGTGTGGGTATATCAATTATAATTATCTTCATATTTCATGTGCTTTTCTCCGCATGCAAATTGTTTTCGTTGTGTTGCTCTGTTGCGTCTCTTCACATGCCGGCACACAAGTTTTCGTTGACAAATTTGTGTTAATGAGCTATCGTTGATATACACAACAGCCGTCTGTCATGCTTAAACATATTACGTATATATTTATGTATTTATGTATATATGTATGTATTTAGGTACATCTGCACCGTCGCCTTTGCGCATTTACTGAATTCAACGCAGCCATCCATCAATGATTGCAAATGTTTTGATATATGAGTTTATTAATTCGTTTAGCCTGCGTTGTTATGCTTATAAATGGCTTCTAATTGGGTTAGGTTCGGGTTTTTCGGTTAGGTCAGTTTATCGATTGAGTTAAGTTGCTGCCACATTTTGGCAAGCATTCGGTTGTGGTTGACTGCCATGCACATGTATGGCATGATTGTGCTTTGTGTAAGTGGCTTCAAGCGCAGCCATAAAAGCCAAACAAAAACAAATGAAAAAAGCATAGCATACTTTGATGCGCGGCGCTTAACAAGTCTAAGGGACACATACTCTAAACATATGTGTGCTGCATATTGCTCTGTGGTTAGCTTTTTAATGCGGGGAAAAAGGTTTTAGATGTTTGTTTTTTTGCTGTCTGCCTTGATAAGTAAAAAGTGAGCATAGTATACGATATCGTGAATAGTAATGTGTAAACTCTTGGCATAAAATTTTTCAAGTAATAAAAATGGTACAAAACCATATGATTTTTCAATGATGTTGTGTTGAACACTATATTGTTGTTGCTATTGTGCCAAGCTACTGCGACTATTTCCATTTTTGCAAAGATTTTCTGCCAAGTTGAATGCAAATCTTAACTCCATCGACAGAGCCAAGCATAACATGTGCACTTTTAAGTCCCGTTATGCTAAATCACTGCAACAGTCATGGTTACTTTCTGCATCTTACGTCTCGTTGCAGCTGCCTATCAGACGTGCTGTTATCCTTAAACACAGCAGCACTTCAGCTTACTTCTGCCTCCGCTTGCCAGACACATTGCCATACTAAATTTGCGCAAAATGACGTTTAACATGTTGCCGCGCATTTCAATTCCCAACTGTGGCTGCCTGTGGTCTCGCCTGCCCGCACCAGGCACTTACAGCCGCGCCACGCATTCTAAACCATCAGCTCGTGTGCCTCTTAGTGCGGTCGTGGGTCGTTGCGCGACTCGCTGGCAGCCACAAATCTTGCCGCCATTGACCGTCATTGGCAGACGTGTTTGCCTGCCCCTGCAGCCGACTGCCCGGCCGATTCTGCCAATGCTGCTTATGCCAATCTCTATGGCAATCCACTCCATTTTTTTGCTTTACACGCTGCCATTAGAGCCTGACACATAGACATGTGTACATATGCCACTTCCTGCTGTAGCTGTCATGTGTGTGTGTGTGTGTGTGTGTGTATCTGTGGCAAACACGCGGCATGAGTGTATTGCTGAATTTTTAAGATTTATCGATTTTAGCAGCGCATTTATATACTCATATGTCTGAGTGCCAGCCAGTGTGTGTGTGAGTGTGAGTGCTTGCAGGTAACTGAATGGAGCAGAGCAAAGCTGAAGCGTAGCAACGTAGCATCCTTTGCGGCGTGCCTTGGTTCTTTGCATTTAATGCCCGAATATACTGCCGAATCATATAGTCAATGCGTTGTCAGATTTCTGCTCTACCCACTCATATACATACATACATACATACACATTTTTCCGACAGTACATCTCTCAGCTCCTTTATATGACGTTTTGGCATTTAAAGTCTTCTTTATATGCAGTATTTGTGTGTGTATATGCGTGTGTGTGGCAATAAGGTGTCAGAGGAGCTTGATGTGAAGGTTCTTGTATGGATTTCTTGGAATTTTAAAAGCATTGAAAGACGGCAGATGGTCGATATGGCAAACTGTAAGTAGGAACGCAATCACTGCGGAGAGAGATGCCCGGCTTTAAGGTCGGTAAAAGGAAGTGCAGCTGAAATAGCCGCCTAAGTGTGTAAGTGCTCCCGTTACGGTGTTTACCGATTCGCAGAGGTTTGTCTTCTGAACCAAGGGCACTTAAGGCTCACTTGGCGATTTTTGCAGTATGTGACAGAGCAGCGTAAAACATTAAGGAGATTTCAACATTGGATTTTATGAGTTAAGCGTGCCGCCTCCTGCTCTTATAAACTAAAGTCTCACAAGGCGTGGACGATTATAGTGCTACGATAATGTAGGGAAAGGGATTGCAGTTAAGCTCTGCGAGGAGTCCAAACCTCTTTTAGGATTTAGTTAAATTTCTTGGCGCTGTCTCAATTTCGAGCGTGTGATGCTAAGTTGGTTGTTTCTTTAACTTGGTATTTAACTGATCCGGATAAACCTTTGATTAATGTACGTTTATGAACCTGCTGAGACTATTGAATAGTGATATATCCAGATACTGCGTTCAATTATTTTTATTATTCCATCGTCTTCAAATATAAAATAATACTATTTTTCTCTTATAGATATATACAACTTTATAATTTCAGTTGGAAGTTGCGCTTTTGAGCATTTAAAACTCTCAATCACTTAACAACGGTATTATTTTCTGTCAGTCTTTGTAGATAAAAATAAAATAAAAAACATTTTTTTTTTGTTACATTCTGACACTATTCTGTGCTCATTAACTTTGTGAAATTAGTTTGTATAGGCCAAGCATGCTTTGTGGTTCTACCACTTTATGCTATCTAAAAATAAATTAAACTTTAAAGGTCTACATAGTATCCTGCTTATTAAGTTTTTATTGCAACCATAAAGGCACTTCACTTCACTTAGCTGCTATGCATGCCACGAAATGCCAACAGTTGAGCGCAGGCACATCAAAGTCAACGGTGTAGTGGCTTACTTTTAAATAAAACTTTATATAGACTCGCCATATGCCACCGACACGAGCCGCTGGCATTCAACAACAAACATCTGCCACAGACCTTGCGTAGCCTGGCAGCAATGATCCTGCAGCACGTAATGCCAACCGTCACAAAAAGTGCTGGGCAAAAATTTTCCATTTCGTTTATTTTTCTTGAAAACTTTTTAATTGGCAACTTTAATACCTAATTTTCACATTATAAACCATAATCAATAAAAAAACGAAAAAGAGAAACACACTCGTCTGCAATTTTTGTACATTTTTATTTTTATTTTTCGTTCGTCGCAAAAATACAGAATTGGCACAAGCCAACAATTAACAGACGTGCCTTGACGCTGCTACATGCCAATTAAAGAAAAGTTTTTAAAGAATTTTGTTGCATAATACACAAACCGGAAAGGTCAAAGGTTCATTTGACCCATTTATGCTCTTATGGCCAAATGCAAAAGCAAAACAACAAAATGAAAAGAAATTATAGCAAAGCAGACGAAGCAATTGAAGCAGATGAAACAGCCAAAGCAGCCGAAGCAGCACAGAAATCAGCAGCAGTCAGGCTGCATGAGAAATCATAAATAGTAAATTATTAATGCATAAATATTTATGAGCAATAAATAATAAGTACCAGCATATACCATAAAAAGCGTTGAAAGGCGCCTACGCTGCAGCACGGGATGCGGCATGTGCGCTGTCCCCGTCGCTGTCGCTGTGGCATGTAAATGGGCCAATAGCAAAACTAGATTGCATAACACGCAAAATGATATGCGGACGTATGCTCAGAAAAGTGTGTGCCACTCAAAGCAACTTCAGCTTGCTTGTACGTTATAATTTTCGACCTAATTTCATTCGACAGCAAATGGAATAACAACAAAATGAAAGAAAGTTGAATAGCACAGCGCGGCAGCCTTAAGCGCGTTATGGCAAATTGCAAAACATGTTCGAAGCAAATAAGAAAAAAATAAATCAAATTGCGGATGCTTGGTCAAGGAATCGAAACAAACAAGTGATGAAGCATCATTAGTTGAAAGGACTCTCTGTTGACATAAAAACACTGAATGAGTGTCTCACACGTAATTTGAGTCTCACACTCAGACTTCATTCGAATTAGTGAACCAAAAAAAAAGATGATACTGCTATAGTTAAGTTGCCTCTGAATTTGAGTTGCATTCTTTGCTGATTGCAGTTGAAAGTTTTGAATTTCATTTTTAATTTTGGTTCAAAGCAGAATACACAACAATTAAGCTTCACTTTTGCTGCTTCCATTGTTTTTGTGTAAGTTTACCTGCTTTTTTATTTAGTTATTTTTTCTGTATTTGTGCAGTTTGTTTTAAACATCAGTGCAAATAATTATGTGACAATATTTATAAGAATAATTATTTGTGTTGGCGGATTAATGTTGTGTATTGTAAATGAAATCTTTCAAAAAAGATGAAATTTACATATTATGATATAAATTTTGCACTCAGTTGCTTTGGCTGTGTGCTTCTCAGTTCGATTCCTTCTTGCGGCAAAGGTTCTTTTTGTCTGCTTATATATGTTACATCATTTTTTTTTATTTGTATTTTTCTTTGGTCGCAGTTTTCATTAATTTGTTTTTTTATTTTTTTAACTATTTTATTTATTAAAAAAATATAAAACAAAATGATCGCTAAATATTGAAAAATATAAATATTAAATATTACAGACTCTGGCTACTCTTATACAATTCGAAGGAGAATCTGCGAAATAATTGGTTTATGTTTAAAATTATACCAAAACTTGCCGTTGAGTAATCTTGATATAGAAAACCAAAGATATGAGAAAAATTTGGCAGATTTATTAGGTTAAGAAAATGCATCTGATCGATCTGTCTTTTATCTGAATTCGCGTGCCTGGCGTCTGGCTGCTGTTACCGGAGGCACTGCGCCGTCAATTGCAGTCCACAACTGTGATGACGTATAGCCTTCAAACTTTGTGCAACTAAGCTGTTTACAACTTTGGCTGCGTAGACGTGGCCACTTAGGACGCCCCGAGCTGTACTTTGCCGTAGAAATAGTCCTGCTTAATTATTTATGAGTTGGCATAACAAAAACCGAAAGTACACACACTTCGCTTCTTAATGACTGGCAGCACGAGTGCCAGCAGCGAAAGTGCTGGCTGCTTCTACTGATGCTGATGCTGCTGCTGTTGCATTTTCACTTTGGCTTAGTGTGCCGTAGAGACCGTTTCGAGTGCATCAACGTCGATAACTACTTTTGTAACTCAATTAAAAGTGAAATACGCCATGGCGTGGCTGCACTTCCGTACTTGGTGGAAAACTTGTGGCTGTTGTTCTTGATGTTGTTGTTGCTGTTGGTGTTGCTGTTGCTGTTGCTGAGTTGTTGGCTCGAAGTTGCTCCACGAGATGGTCGCCAATAAGCGGGACAATGACTCGCAGTGCACTCCGTTGGCCTGGCATTGGCGTTGGCGTTCGAGTTTGCATTGCCTCTTGCCTGCGCCCTAACCTGCCCTGCGCTGCGCTGCACTGTGCTGCACTATGCTGCACTGTGGTGTGCTGTGCAGTTAATGGCCCGGCTTTAATATTTAAGCGTAAAGTTTTTAAGCAGCATGCAGCCGCTGGTGGTGGGTGGCCCGTAGGCAGGTGGGCCAGCTGCGGTTCACAGCCGTTTGAGCCGGCACGTTGCGCCTGCATTTGCGTTTGCCAGCCAGGCGTAAAATGCGAAAAGTGGAAGTTGCTGTTTAACACGAGTGCTTAGCGCAGCCAGCAGCGAGTCGACCGCGACGATGGACTGCGGACGGTGGGCGGCGGTCGACAGAGGCATGCGCAACGGCGGATGTCGACCGCCATTTTCAATTGTCTGTTGGCAAAAGTACAAACCCGCCAAGTCTCATTTTCATTTGCGACCGCAACAGCACCAGGAAAAAGTTCTTTACCCTTTCGCTTTTACTTTGTGCGCTTTGGAGTTGCTTTGACTGCTGCTGGTTGCGCTTTCACTTCAGAGTGCATAACTAACCGCAACGTTTGCCTTTAAGGTATGCTCAAGCCACATTTTGCTGTTTGGAGCACTGACCAAAGAACCCAAAAAAGGAAATAAGAAAAAAAAAAAAAAGTACAACACAGCAAATAAATGTCAACACGATAGGCAAAGTAAAGTAAACCTTCTGCTTCTGCTGCTACGCCTGCAAGGCAAATTGGCAGCATTAATGGGAAATTTACGCATTACCGGCTTGAGTGACCCAAAACAAGTTTTGAAACTGCTAATGAATGCAGCAAAAAAGCCCAAAAAATTGTGGCCAATATTGTGTGCTTGTGTGTGTGTGTGTGTGTGTGTAAGTGCGAGTGTGAGCAAACGCTTTGCTGAAAATCATAAAATCATCAGCAGCATTAATTCTGTCAAAAGGCACACACACAGCAGGCAGGCAGACACGAAGACAGTTACGCAGACAGGCAGACAGGCAGCCAACTTGCATTAGGCCAAGTGGCAAGGCAAAGCAGGCCAAGCTGTTGTCCGGTTGTTTTAGAATCCTATTGTGCTCCTTGCACATGTGCCTGACATGCACACGTGCAATTTTCATTTAGTTCGTTCAAAAGCAACATGCAACCCTGGACTGTGGCAATGGTTTGCATTGGCGTGTTTGAGTGTGTTCTTAATTATGCATACAGCATGAGGCACAAACAAAGCATAGGCAGAAAAATCGAAAACCAAAAGGACATGCGAATATGTACATTGAGGCAATATTTGCCAGCAGCCTGCAGCAATGACATGAAACATTTTTTGTTGGATTTTTTGGTTTTCCTTTTTGTGTTTTTATTTTTTTTTTTTTTTTTTTTTATTCTTGGGCATTTTTCGAGTCTAATTGTTTTGGAATATGCTATAAAAAAATATTTGCTGCAGTTTTGGAAAAACTTTTCTCTCAAATATTTTCATTTGATTGCACGTAGAAGTGCTTGCTCTTGTTATTTGTAGTTGTTGTTGTTGTTGTCGTTTTTGTTTATTGTTATTATTTATGCTACAAATATTGGCCGAGTATTGTTTTTCGTGCTGTTGCAATTGTTGTTTTCATATGCTGTTGTTGTTGTTTGTGTACATTTTCATTGTCCAGCAACTCCAGCAGTATATTAGCAATGTATATTTTTTTAAATTCAATTGTCAAAATCGTTTTGCAAATGCCAAAATGGAAAATTGTTTTGCGAAAATGAAAAATTTCAACTGCAATAGTTTACACTGGGTGAGCAGCTAACATGCATTGCGGCAACTACAATTATTGTGAGTGCCAATCGGATAACATTGAATTACTTTTCGGTTTACATTTTTTATGACATGTTTTAGTCACTCTAATCTATCACTTAGATGCATTCAGATAATGCTTAAGCAATGATGTCGGCATCTGATTGACATCTTTATCGAAGCTGAAAATTCATTCAATTCAATTCATTGCCATCGCCATTAAAATTCTA
Source organism: Stegana nigrithorax (assembly GCA_037044495.1). NCBI lineage: Eukaryota > Metazoa > Arthropoda > Insecta > Diptera > Drosophilidae > Stegana > Stegana nigrithorax. The sequence continues at coordinate 290,385 of JBAMBQ010003186.1, read as the reverse complement.
GAAATTACCTGAACGGCGGCACAGTTTTATTATAAAAGCCAGGCCAAAAAACGATGAAGCTCAGCGTTACGTGATTACATACGAGATTTCGTTAATTTAATGTACTGATATAGATTAATATACTGTGATCTGTATGGCCTTAGAAAGTCGAACTCCTGATTGCGCTTAAAGAACCGCATTATTTTTTCTATCTTCTGTATTTCAACTCGACACGTAAAACGTTCTGTACTAACAAACTTATAACTGACTTGGCGTTGCCCTTCTTTAAAGCACTTCTGCAGTTTTATTTGAGTGATGTGAACTAAGCTACGCAGCTGCAAGTGTTTGGCTGTTAGGAAAGGCATTCTAAATTAAAAATCAATCTGCCACGCAGCTTTACCTTTGAGCTGCTTTCTCAAGCGCACAGCAGGCCTCAATCTGCTTTGTTTTTCCCTCTCTTTTTTTGAACTAGGGCATGCAGGATTCTATATTGCATATTGATGAAAAGCGTTCGATTGCGCCTAAAGGAATTTTTTTTATGTGTTTTTGCTGTTTTTGTTAGACGTAACACACACGGTGTGCATTCACAGCCTGCCAGTGCTTTTGCTTTTGCTGTTCGCCAATTGCTTTTACAACACGAAAATTGTTATTACGGGGCGAGTGCGATGTGCTTTTGATATGCAAATTCATTGCAGCACTTTGCCGTTGCATATTTTTTGGGGCATGCATGCAATATTCGCTGAGCAAACAATTCCCAATTGCTTTTTATCTGCTTTGCACTATCTACTTTTTTTATGTTTTTGCCGCAATAACAAAATTGAAATCAATCGCAATGCGGCGTATTTAATATTTTTATAAATTGTAATATTTTTTTAAAGTATTTTTGTTTTTAAATTATATTGCGTTTTTTTTTTATTTTTATAATATTTGTCTATGGCTCAGACGTTTTGTTTTAATAATTATATTGCACGCTTGCCGTTTAATTTCAGCCAAAAATTTTATGACCACTCAAGTGCTGACCGCGCAATCAAAGCATTTTTATAAACAGAAACCTAAGCTTATGAAGCGAGCATAACAACAGTAAATTAGAAATAAAACTGAGAGTATAAAAATTAAAACGAAAAGCTTAAAGGCAGCAGCAGCCATAACGACCGCATAAATCGCTTATCACGCGACATTAAAACAAACAAAAGCGACAAAACAAAACGTGCTGCTGCCAGTAAATAGAATTTATATACTAAAACACGCAATACGCGCCAATCCAACACAACTTAACTCGAGCACAACTCAACGCCAAAGCGAAATAAAACATGAGCGCCGCAAATAAAAAGCAAAAGGAAAAGCAGCTGAATTGCCCTGGCACTGGCAGTTGGGGTGAAGCAGAGCCAGTTTACATGCAAAAAGTTGAAGCTGCTGGCAGCATAAAAATTAAAGCGCCATCAAAATGCAATTAAAAGGTAAACAACCAAAATGAAAACGAGAAAAAGAAAATGTGATTGTCATGACATTTTGCGTCTTAGCTTTTCTATAGCAGCACATGGCCTTAAATGCTGCCTCTAAGATTTGGCAAGCTCAAGGTACTCAGCGAAGTACTCTAGCTAGACATGGCCACTGGACACAATATCTAAAGATAAATGGATTTATTGCTTTTGTCATTATTAAATTTGTTGCCCATGCAACATAATAAACAATAATAAACAATAATGAAAAACGAAAGCAGAGCAGAGCAAAGCCAAGGCAGCAGGCAAGCAGTCAGGCAGGTCAGGCAGCCAAGCAGCCAGGCAGGCATATTGCAGCAAAGCCTTAACCCCTGAGTGTCAGCCATATTTTTCACTCGTTGCGCGCAGAGGGCTGCAAATTTGATTGTGCAAAGTAGTCAACGAAAACTGTTAACACAAACAGGCAAAACCAAAAAAAAAAAAAAAAGAAGAAGAAGAAAGGCACAGGCCGAAACAAAGGCAAAAGCATATAAAAAATAATGAAAGATATTAAAGCAAAAATATAATATTTTCGCAAGTGCAAGCGGCAAAGCGCACAAAGCAGTAAACAAAGTGGCAAAGGCAAAGACGAGCCAAGTGCGCCAACGTTGCTGAGACGCAAAAGCTCGTTATTATATTAAGAAGTATAATAATTTAAATGTTTTCTCATTTGCGCCATGCAGTTTTTTTTATTTAAATTTTTTTTATTTCATTTTTTTTTTCTTTTTGTGTTGTTATATGAGCAAGCAATATAAAAGCTTAAAGACAATCAAATAAGAGAACAAAAAAATATTAATGAAGTCGTTGCAAAGATTGTTTTTTTTTTTCCTGTATATGGGGCGTTGCAACGTTTTAAGCAAATATAATTATTATGCTATTCCGCTGATTGTAGACGTAAAACGCCATGGCTGCGGAATTGTTTGCAAAGACCATGATGGTTATCGCACACAGCTTTGCTGCCCAAGGCGATGCAACTTGCGCGTAAGCCAACTTAAATCGGCAAAAAAAAAAAAAAAAGAAAAGAAGAAAATGAATGCGAAAAAAATGAACATAGAATAAAGGATTTATTAGGAGGAAGTCAATGCATAGCCAAACTAAAGCAAAAATGCGCGAAATAAAAGTAAAATGCTGCTGATAAAGGTATATGAAAATTTAATTTCTCAAACTGCCTGTCCGCACGTCTGTCTTCCCTGCTGCTCTTGACTGGCTGGCTGGTAGGCTAAGTGTAATCTTAGATTGCCAACGCTAAGGCAACAGGGAAGACGCCGCTTTGACAACCAAAACGACAACGACAACGACAACGACAATGACTATGGCGATGAGGATGAGGAAGAGGAAGAGGTTTGCGGATATTGAGCATGTTGAGGATGATGGCATTGATAAGGACTACTCAGCGCAAGTCAAAGCGACAGGCAGCAGCAGCAGCCGCTGAACTGAGCTAAGCTGAGCTAGGTAACTGGTCCGCAGCGTTCATGTCAGCAGTTTTAAATGTTGTTATGTGAAAATTTGTTGCTGCAATTGCGATGAGTATATGAAAAAAAAAAAAAAAAAAAAAAACTTGACAGGCAGTAAGGCAGACAAACAGACAGACAGAGAGGCTGGTTGGTTGGCAGGCAACGACAAAGCAACAGGACAAGCTTGTGACAAGCTGTACAGGAGCCTGCCAGGATACCATGCAAGGCGCACAGGACGTGTGAGTGGCAGCACAGCAGACTAAATGAAAGTGTGGGAGGGAATCAGTGAAGGAGTGTGCGTGCAACGGCTTGCTGCAGCTGACATTGACAACAAGCGACAGGCGACAAGTACTGGCGGGCAGGACCGACTTAAAAGACCAACAATGAAAGACTGGCAGTGTATGTGTGTGTGTGTGTGTGTGTGTGTATGTGTGTGTGCTAACTGACAGCTTCTGTCATTTAGCTGTGATGTAAGTAAATCATTTCAAATCGCATTAGCATCACCAGAGTGATACTCAAATTGTTGTAGGGGTTCATGATGTGCGCATTGCCGACAGTTACAAAAATTTGCTTATTAATTAAAATACAACGCCAGCGTGTTGAACAGCCAGCCAGCCAACACTCCAATCAGCTTTGCTTGGTTTATGCGTTTCCGTTAGCATTTGGCATGTGCGCATTTTCTTATGCTTTTGCTTTGTTTTGCTTTCACTTTGCTGCTTGGCTGGCTTGCCTTGAGTTTTGCATTTGCAAGTGGCGCATAGAAATTTTTGCACCTTTACTTGGCTACTTGGCTGCTGTTGGCTGTTGTCTGTCTGTCTGACTGTCTGTCTCTGCTGCTCTTGTTGCTGCGAGTGCTTGCTCGAAATAAATATCCTGTCGCAAAGCAAAGCAAAGCAAAGCAAACAAACAATCAGGCGACTAAGTAAAGCAGGCAGCGAAAGGCCTCGCAATGGCAAGCAGACTGAGAGACGGACAGTACGACAGACAGTAGGAGAGACAATGAGGGAGTCAGTCAGTTAACCGCGGAAGTTTGTGCAGCAATGCCGTTGCTTATGCTTCCGCTCGCATTGATGTCGCCTGGCGTTTGTCGTTTGAGGTTTGGTGTTGCCATTTTGGCATTCAGCGTCTTCAACGTCGCCATTTGCAATTCAATTGTACGAGCAAATAGTAGCTGCGCTGCCACTCAACGCTGCCGCAAAGTGTGCGGAAATCGCTTACCGCACAGTAACCTGAAGTGGCAACAAACCCAACGGCAAACCGAAAATGTCATCTTGGCAAAATTAAGACAGCGCAATTTCTATGCAGCCGTCAAGCACACGAAGTAGCAGCAACGCTGAAGGATAACGAAAACGTTGCCAGTTGCCAGTTGCCAGTTGCCACTTCTTCTGCCTGCCTGACAGTGTGTCGTGTGCATTGGGGTTGGCTCTTGGGCTTTGTAGTGCCTTTGATGGATTTTCGATAATGATCATTGCATAATGTGGCATAAAATTAACCTTGCATTAAGCTACAATTATGTAAAGTTATTAGCTTGACCTTTACAATAGGTCAACAAGCTTACAGTACTGGCCATCAATTAAACTCAGCTCGTGTTATTTACAGTTATTTTGAAATCTAACAGAAATGTTGGATCAAGCTTATCATGCTAAACGGAGACTTTGTTGCAATTTAAAAACTAATTACACCAAGGGAAATGTATGTTTTACCAATTTGCTTTTAATGACATCTGTGCTAAATACGTGTCCAATGCTGTAGAAATTATATTACGCATACGCACTGTTCCACACTTGTGTTATTTAATTGCTATTTTAATTTCCAAATGCAACTTTAACTGCTTAAAGCCCTTGGCAACAAATAAATAATGTCATTTCGAGCATAAAAGCTATTTAAATTTAAGCAACTTGGCAATAAATGCAACATATAAGTGACTTATGCAATATTACGCATACGCACTGTTTGCCCATAAACAATGCAGCAGAGCAGTTATTGCCATTATGTTGCTTGTGCACAATGGCTATCTGAGCAAATAAGCCGGCAAACGTCCAATGAAGCAATTTACGTTAAGAGTGCAATGCACACGTTGCATTATATTTATTATTTACTGTTTATCCAAGTATTTGGTCAAAGAGCAACGAAGATGAGATGACGATGACGACAGCGGATATAAGTCGCTAAGTTGCTTCTGCTGCTGCTGCTGCTGCTGTGTCGTCATTGGCTTCAATAAAAATGCAAGTCAATTAAGCAGCAAAAATGGTTGAACGCATTTTAGCAAACAGAATTTTATTGATTTATGAGTGCGCAGCGCAAGGCCAAGCGGAGTAAAAGTAAGACTGCAGCATCAACGAGCAGCAGCAGCAGCAGCAAGGAGCAGATAGCAGTTAGATTGACGAATTGTTGGCAGGCAAACAGGCAGACAGGCAGGGCGGCAAAGAAGCGAAGCAAGTAAACTGAACTAAACTAAACTGATGCCTCTCGAGTTAAAATCCAAAGAAAGAAAACTTCAAGCGTAAATTGAGCCAATTTGCAAAATGGGTTTAAGTGTGTGCGGGCGGCTACTGTTGGCTGCTCGGTTGTGCTTGTGTGCAAATATACAGTCTATACAGTCAGATACTATGCAGCAGTGATGCAGAATAAAGCCAAAAATAGAAGAAAGAGAAGGAAATAATGGAAGAAGAATGAATATATGCTAGCCAAGGCTGCGCTAGGCCATGCCGGGCGTGAGCGTGTGAAAGCGTATTAAAATGGATAAAAATTGCCAAGCAAAATAAGTTGTGGCACACGGGGACAACGGTTGGGAGGGAGCTACAAGGAGAGAGTGAGCGAAAGTGAGTGAAATAAATATGGGGTAAGGGCTAAGAAGTTATATAATACAAGTGGCAAAAAGTTTTAGTTGCGCATACTTGACAGCATCAAGCGTGCACTCGAGTCACGCATAAGCGGTTAGAGTGCGCGCAAGCAGCAGTATAAGACGCACAACAGCAACGCAGCAACAACAAAAACAACAACAATGGCAACAACAAGACGAATAATAACATTGGCACGCATAGTAAATTGCAAGAAGCGGCAATTGCGAAAGAAGACGCACACTCAAGTATCTTGCAGCCAATAATATGTGCGCCAGGACACCCTTACACAGACTGCTGCTGCTGCTGCCGCCGCCGCTGCCATCGTAGAATATGTGCGCGCAGGCATGCCACCACAAATGAAAATGGCGAGCAATCAATTTTGTTTACCCCGCAAGCGACTAAAGTGTTGCGGGGCGCGCGACTTGGCATGCAGGCAGCAGTGAGTTGCTTATGTATTGAATTGAATTGAATTGAATTCGGGTCGGGGCCGGTGCCGGTGCCGGGGCCGGGTTGATTTGGGTTGGCAACGCGCTTGCCAGCAAGGCCAGCGGCGATTAACTTATGCTAAGCTGAGCTCAAGTCAAACATTGAATGATTGTTTTTCGCCAAGGAATACACTCATCAGCGTGGGAATACATTCAGCACTGATAACTTGTAATCCATCTGCAGCCGAACGAAACGCACAACGGGGTAATGGCAGGCGATGGCCGACGATTGCCAACGGTTGGCAATGGTTGGCAACGGTTGGCAATAACAACGCCAGCGTCAGCGTCAGCGGCAGCTTCAGCTTCAGCGCCATCGTCATCGCCATCGCCATCGCCATCGCCAACTTTGCTGAGTGGGTTGCCACTCAGCAAACACTCGTCACATATTTGTTTGTATATTTTGCAATCGAGTAAAGCAGCAAAAGCAATGAAATAAACCGAAATGAAAACGAAAACAAAAACAAAAGCGGCAGCAGCAACAGCAACAGTATAGCATAAAAGCAAGAAAAAGCCAGTAAATGCCAAGTCAATAAAAAGCTCGCGGCACAAATGCCAGCAAGCAGGCAGCAGGGACATTCGTATGCCACAGTGCAGCAGTGTCCTTGCCGTCCTTGCATACCGCCTGCTGCCTCGCGTCTGCTCACAGCAGTTAAGCCTTCAGTCATTGCTTAAGCGACCAGAGTTCAATGAAAGAAAAATAAATGTCATTGCAAAATTTTTTCCAATATTAATAAATGAAAATATTTTTTAATGACACAACTGCCAGCACAGCACAGCAAAAGCAATAACGACCCTGCACACTGCATCGCACTGTGCTGCATACCAAATTAATATTAAATTATTTAATGTGCGCCGCGTTATTTATGGCAAATCACAGCAACGTATATGCTACATATTGCAATATACACTTCGCGAAATAATATAATGAAAGGTCGGTATAATTTCTACTTAAAAAAATTTATTTTATTTTTATTTTTTGCTTGAATTTCATTTAATCAAAGACTGTATTTGTTGTTGACTTTGTATTAGTTTCAATTGAGAAATAGAATTGTTTAGATTACATTTTTACATAAATTTCAAAAATTAAAAAAACTTGCTTTAGGTTGGAATAACATGCCTACAAGAATTCTATCAAGTTAAATTGTAGTATATATATATATCTAATAAAAAACGTATCATGCCATATAACAAAAAAAAAATATATAAAATAAAATAATATAAAATCTGAATTATGTAGTGTGGATACCATCTTCAAAAATCATAAATTTAGTTATTCCACAATAGTGTCAATTTTTAATATATGGTGGACCAATGGACCTAGGAATACGTTCAATTCCACTTTAAAAAGTTTCATGTATTCGAAACTCAGAGACATCTAAATAACTTGAATAATTTTTTAATTTATTACCATTATATGAGTTTTCCAGTGTAAGCATAATGCTTAAATTGTGGGTCCTTTTAGACTGCATTGTATGTGAGTAAGAATGTGTGTATGAGGTTCAATTTTGTTGGCTTTGCTTTGATTTGCTATGCGCTAATTTGATCGAACTGCAATTATCGTTTGATTTTGATGCACGCGACACTTGAGCACTTGGCTTTGTATCTAGCTACAAGTGCCGCTTGTCGTGTTTGTCGTGCTTTTGTTCTGTCGACTGCGTGACAGCTTGCAATTGAGTCACTTGCGTGGCAATTTTTTATTGCTGTCGATAATTAATTTGAATTATTTATTGCGCGCGGAAAAATTGACGCTAATGGCAAACACAATTGTTAGCCTTGCAGGCACTTAAACGCAGCTACCGGTCAGGCTTACACACAGGATTCGCATGTTGCTGACATGCCAGTAACAAATTGCCGTGACTTTATGAAATATTTATTGAATTGTAAGGGCCGTTTGCAACTCAATCAAGTGCGATATCTAGTCAAGCTTAGCATGTCCTTTGACATTCTTCTTCTACACAGCAAATTCACTGGTTCAAAAAAAAAAAAAAATTACAATTGCTTCTACTTAGGTTCATTGTTCTGTTGAGAATGATAAACATATCTTCTGGACTCTGGTTGGCTAAACGTCATAAATTATATCATATTAAAAAAATTATATATATTAAATTAAAACATAAAATCAAATGAAAAACCAATAAACCAAATAATTTTTGGAGTTTATATTTCTGATCTGATTTTTTAACATCTTTATCTTCTCCATTTATTGGCCTTGCACCAAGAATTATATTTCCATTTTTCACTCTCTCAAGCTAAATAACTTTGAGGGTACATCAGAAGCATAAAAACGTTTTCAAAAGTATTTTACGGTTGACGGGTTTTGTAGACACGAGCGTATGTAGCTTCTTAATTGTCTTTTTCATATTTGATTTCAATTGATAGTTACTGCCCTTTTACATTGTTGTCTTTTATATTTGTGAATGTCAACTTTTTAATATAATTTTCTAAAAAGACACTTTTGAATCAGATTAAGTCACTTGCAAACTTATCCGTGTCTTTAAACTCTTTTTAAATATTTTCCCTGTTGCGGCTACTTCCTATTATTGAATTGTATTTTTGTATACAATTATTTTTTCATTTCTTATACATACTTTGATGATTGTTAATATCAGAATTTTAAATAAAATAAAAACAAAAAAAAAAATTTTTTTTACAAATATGAATTTGGGAAAGCCAATTACAAAATTCAAAGTTTTTGTTATATTGTTATTGGGATTCCAAACATGCGCTATAGCTACATTTGAAAATGTTCCCATCTTCACTAATGTCACAGCAGTGGATTTTCAAGACCAAATAGTTAGGCGACGTGACACCAAACGCAACGACACAAACGATTTCGAGTTCCGCGTCACCGGCGGATATCGACCTGCGGACAAATCTCTGCTCAAATACCTCGTTTCAATACGTTCTCGCAAGGAGAAAAAATTCTTCGGTGACAATCATTTCTGTGGCGGTTCAATAATATCGAAAAGAGCCATACTTACTGCAGCACATTGCGCTCATAAAAAGACACCGGACATGATCCGCGTTGTTACTGGCACACCCAAACGTTTGCAACGTGTAAAATCCACCCAAGTGATCGAAGTAGATGAAATCAAAATGTATCCAAAATACAGTTCAGCTACTTTACGCGGCGACCTTGCCATCCTGAAACTAAAACAGGACATTAAAATTGATGGCACGACTTCGGATACAATTGATCTGCCCGATAAGTCACCAGCTTCTAATACTGATTGTAAAGCTATTGGTTGGGGCAAAATCATGCAGGTGAGCAAGAGAAAACTATTAATTAAAGTTTATATTATACTATGAAATCAGACTTTATTAACAGAATGGACCAATTCCCGATGAAGCACTTTTCGGTGATTTGACAGTTCAGTCAAATTTTTTTTGCCAACAAAGGACTACAATGTACGCAGGCATGTTCTGTGCTAAAAATCCAACAGAGGAAGTGATTAACATTTGTCAGGGAGACTCGGGTGGCCCATTGATATGCAATAACAAGGTGACTGGCATTACATCCTTTACTTTCAAGGGCTGTGGCCACAAGGACTCATTAAGCGGCTTTACGGATGTTTATTATTATCGTGATTGGATCAAAGAAAATTGTGCCAATACAAGATTCCTTTGGCAGTTCCATTCGGTTGTTGCTACGATTATAATTTTCAATTTCATTTAGTGGATCGGTGATGTTGATAGTTTTGCACGAAGTAGGGCACATAAGGCTCTTGATGTAATTATTCGAATAAGTTTGAATGTTATGAATTTGCACCATTGCGTTAAATGAAGAAGTCATAAATGTCTGCTGCGCTGTAAGAAGTCTCAATCACTCTTTGGAAGTAACACAGCGAGTGGCGCCGTAAGTCAGCTTGACGTGCGCACTGCATGTTGTGAATACTAGAGAGCGTAAGCTGTCCTCGAGAGTACAGCAAAAAAGCGTTAGAAACAATAAGCTAGAAATCAGAGAGCTAAGGTGAATCCAGATAAAGACAATGTCACAGATAACCGATACACACAATAGACAAGAAAAAGCATATCTTCGAGGTTCAACTGTTAGCTTGCCCACTCCGCCTCCATACATTATACTCGCAAACATTTGCGTATAAAACACTATCGTCTAAAATTTACAGTCTCAAATTTCGTTATGAAGTAGCCGTTATGAATCGACGTTAGTAGGCTGACTGTTGTCAAATATTTTGTTTTAGTTTAACTTCTTTGATTAGTATGAACATTTCATACTAATTTTTAAATTCAAAATTTCTAAGTAAAAACATGAACTCGATAAAATCGTTTACAAAGTTCAAAGTTTTTGTTATTTTGCTACTTGAATTGCAAACCATATATGAAACTTATGCTAGAGCTATATGGGGGATTTCAAATTTCGCTAATGGCACAGCAGAGGATTTTGTGGAGCGAGCAATGAGGCGACGTGACACAACCATAAACAACGACACAGATGATTTCGAGTTCCTCATCAGCGGTGGATATCGACCTGCGGACAAATCTGTGCTCAAATATCTCGTATCAATTCGTTTAGAAGAAGACTCAGATATCTTCGGTTACTATCATTTTTGTGGCGGTTCAATAATATCGAAAAGAATTATACTTTCTGCAGCCCATTGTGTTGAAAAGAGGACACCGGAAGAGATTCGCGTTGTCGTTGGCACACCCAAACGTTTGCAACGTGTAAATTCGACCCAAGTGATCGAAGTAGACTCATTTAGAATGCATCGAAAATATAAAAAAGCTAGCAATAGCTACGACATCGCCATCCTGACACTAAAACAGGACATTGAAATTGATGGCAAGACTACGGGAATAATCGAGTTGGCCGATAAGTCGCCACCTTCTGGAACCATTTGCACAGCAATCGGTTGGGGTAGAATTGTAACTGTAAGCAAAAGTGCATTAGTATATATAGTTTATAATTTTATACTAGATTAAATTTATTAACAGAAGGGACCAAGTCCCGATGAGGCACTTTTCGGCGATTTGACAGTTCGGAAAGATTCCTTTTGCAAGAAGATTGTTACGTGGGACCCTGGATTATTTTGTGCTACTGCTGATGATGGCGTAAGCGTTTGCAATGGGGACTCCGGTGGTCCATTGATATGCGATAATAAGGTGGCTGGCATTAGTGCTTTTGTTTCTAACGAGTGTGGCAACAGAGAGTCAGTTAGTGGCTTTATGGATGTCTCTTATTTTCGTAATTGGATTAAAAACAATTGTGTCATTAACAAATCTCATTGGTCGTTCCAATCGGTTGTTGCTTCGATTATAATTTTCAGTTTCATTTAGTGGATCGGTGATGTTGATAGTTTAGAATGAAGTAGGGCACTTAAGGCTCTTGATGTAATTATTCCAAATTACTGTTGTTGTTGCCATAATAAATTTTCAAATATAATTTTGGCGTTTGATTCTTGCTGATACTTAGGAAGGAAGTAAAGTAATTATTTGATTGCGAACAGAGCTACACCAATAACGCATCATTTTCGTGGAGCTTTTTAGGATTATACAGGATTCAATGGGATTTTAATACGAGCGTATTATGCTTACCGATCGAAAAACCCAACGAACATTAAGGTTACAATTTTTTTTAAAGATTTGAATAATTTACGAATTGTAGAATAAAATAGCTTTTCACTTCGAATATAAAAATTGGAACACACCCGTTACGGCTAATGAATTTCTTCTTTTTATTTTCACTTGGAAAGTCAAATTATTTCATTACTTAAGTGAAAATTCAATAAAAACTAATTTACGAGAGGTAAATAAGGTGACAAACAAAGCAAAGCCAATAGCCAAATTTCAAAAAGGTACTAATTATAAAACTTCAGCTTTATCACTGAAAAATTGTTCTTCCCTTTGCTGCCAATACTTATATTTTAATGTCAAAATTTCTCTTTTGTTTCAAAATTGTTTTCGAAATAGATGGACTGTAACGAAAGAGCGGATCGAAAACCATGAAATTGATAAAGGAATGCTTACGGCTAAAGCCTAGTTCGCTGAAAGCTAAGGAGTTAGTTGGTTATAATCTTAGTTGCAGATTTGATTTCAATGCGGATCTTTAAGGTTCAAATGTTAGCTTGCCCACTCCGCCTCCACATTCTTAATTTCCTTATGAAGTAGCCGTTCTGAATAGACGTTAGTAGGCTGACTATTGTCAAATATGGTGTTTTAGTTTTACTTCTTTTATTTATATAAGCATTTGATATCAATTTCTGATTTCAAATTTTCTAAGTAAAAACATGAATTCGATAAAATCGGTTACAAAATTCAAAGTTTTTGTTATTTTGCTACTTGAATTGCAAACCATATATGAAACTTATGCTAGAGCTATATGGGGAATCAATCCTAACTTCACTAATGGCACAGCAGAGGATTTCGTGGAGCGAGCAATGAGGCGACGTGACACAACCATAAACAACGACACAGACGATTTCGAGTTCCTCATCACCGGCGGATATCGACCTGCGGACAAATCTGTGCTCAAATATCTCGTTTCAATTCGTTTAGAAGAATACTCATTTACCTTCGGTTACTTTCATTTCTGTGGCGGTTCAATAATATCGAAAAGAATTATACTTACTGCAGCTCATTGTGTTGAAAAGAAGACACCGGGAGAGATTCGCGTTGTCGTTGGCACACCCAAACGTTTGCAACGTGTAAATTCGACCCAAGTGATAGAAGTAGACTCATTTAGAATGCATCGAAAATTTGATACAGACAGTCTTAAAAATGACATTGCCATCCTGACACTAAAAGAGGACATTAAAATTGATGGCAAGACTACGGGAATAATCGAGTTGGCCGATAAGTCGCCACCTTCTGGAACCGATTGCATGGCAATCGGTTGGGGTAATATTGTAACTGTAAGCAAAAGTGCATTAGTATATATAGTTTATAATTTTATACTAGATTGAATTTATTAACAGGATGGACCAAGTCCCGATGAGGCACTTTTCGGCGATTTAACAGTTCGTAAAGATTCTTTTTGCGATAAAATATCTAAAATGTACCCAGGAATGCTTTGTGCTACTGGCGATGGTGGCGTTAGTATTTGCGAGGGGGACTCTGGTGGTCCATTGATATGCAATGACAAGTTGGCTGGTATTCATTCTTTTATTATTAATGAGTGTGGCAACAAAGAGTCTATTAGTGGCTTTACCGATGTTTATCACTTTCGCAATTGGATTAAAAACCATTGTGTCATTAACAGATCTCATTGGTCGTTCCTATCGGTTGTTGCTTCGATTATAATTTTCAGTTTCATTTAGTGGATCGGTGATGTTGATAGTTTAGAACGAAGTAGGGCACTTAAGGCTCTTGATGTAATTATTCCAAATTAATGTTGTTGTTGCCATAATAAATTTTCAAATATAATTTTGGCGTTTGATTCTTGCTGATACTTAGGAAGGAAGTAAAGTAATTCTTTGATTGCGAACAGAGCTACACCAATAACGCATCATTTTTGTGGAGCTTTTTAGGATTATACAGGATTCAATGGGATTTTAATACGAGCGTATTATGCTTACCGATCGAAAAACCCAACGAACATTCAGGGTACAATTTTTTTTTAAGACTATAGCCTTGAATAATTTACGAGTTGTTGAATAAAAAGGCTTTTCACTTCGAATATAAAAGTTGGAACACACTCGTTTCTTTAGTGAAAATTCAATAAAAACTAATTTATGAGAGGTCAGTCAAATAATATAACAAACAAAGCAAGGAATAGCCAAATTTCAAAAAGCTACTAATTGTAATGCTCGAAACAGACATGTATTTTTTCCGCGCGGAAAAGAAAAATTCAATGTAGTGGAAACCTCGTTGAATTCGTCAGCCACATGAAATTCTTGAAGAATTTTAGTTTGTGTTATTGGATACAACTGCAGCATGTCAATATATTGTTGTTGCGCTACTAACAGTCAAACAGCTAATTTTAATTTCTTTTTGCGTTGCGCATTCATTTTTACACAAGTTTTGAACCATCTTCACCCGATTTGTTGTCTGTAATAATAACATCCATAACAAAATCAACAAGTTCCAAATAGACGCAACCTTAAATTCAGGTGCGTATATGCATGTCAAAATTTCACTTCTGTTTCAAAATTTTTGACGACAATATTGTTTTCGAAATAGAAAGTTTGCATTGAAAGAGCGAATCGAAAAACAAGAAATTGATAATAAATATGTTTGACTTTGCATATGTTATGAACTTTTGAATTGTTCTGTTTCGTTGAAATCTTCGAATAAGTTTAAATGTTATGAATTTGCACCATTGCGTTATGCTAATGAAGAAGTCATAAATGTCTGCTGCGCTGTAAGAAGTCTCAATCACTCTTTGGAAGTAACACAGCGAGTGGCGCCGTAAGTCAGCTTGACGTGCGCACTGCATGTTGTGAATACTAGAGAGCGTAAGCTGTCCTCGAGAGTACAGCAAAAAAGCGTTAGAAACAATAAGCTAGAAATCAGAGAGCTAAGGTGAATCCAGATAAAGACAATGTCACAGATAACCGATACACACAATAGACAAGAAAAAGCATATCTTCGAGGTTCAACTGTTAGCTTGCCCACTCCGCCTCCATACATTATACTCGCAAACATTTGCGTATAAAACACTATCGTCTAAAATTTACAGTCTCAAATTTCGTTATGAAGTAGCCGTTATGAATCGACGTTAGTAGGCTGACTGTTGTCAAATATTTTGTTTTAGTTTTACTTCTTTGATTAGTATGAACATTTCATACTAATTTTTAAATTCAAAATTTCTAAGTAAAAACATGAAATCGATAAAATCGTTTACAAAATTCAAAGTTTTTGTTATTTTGCTACTTGAATTGCAAACCATATATGAAACTTATGCTAGAGCTATATGGGGGATCTATCCAAATTTCGCTAATGGCACAGCAGAGGATTTTGTGGAGCGAGCAATGAGGCGACGTGACACTACCATAAACAACGACACAGATGATTTCGAGTTCCTCATCAGCGGTGGATATCGACCTGCGGACAAATCTGTGCTCAAATATCTCGTATCAATTCGTTTAGAAGAAGACTCAGATATCTTCGGTTACTTACATTTATGTGGCGGTTCAATAATATCGAAAAGAATTATACTTTCTGCAGCCCATTGTGTGGAAAATAGGACACCGGGAGAGATTCGCGTTGTCGTTGGCACACCCAAACGTTTGCAACGTGTAAATTCGACCCAAGTGATCGAAGTAGACTCATTTAGAATGCATCGAAAATATAAAAAAGCTAGCAATAGCTACGACATCGCCATCCTGACACTAAAACAGGACATTGAAATTGATGGCAAGACTACGGGAATAATCGAGTTGGCCGATAAGTCGCCACGTTCAGGAACCGTTTGCACAGCAATCGGTTGGGGTAATATTGTAACTGTAAGCAAAAGTGCATTAGTATATATAGTTTATAATTTTATACTAGATTGAATTTATTAACAGGATGGACCAAGTCCCGATGAGGCACTTTTCGGCGATTTGACAGTTCGGAAAGATTCCTTTTGCAAGAAGATTGTTACGTGGGACCCTGGATTATTTTGTGCTACTGCTGATGATGGCGTAAGCGTTTGCCAAGGGGACTCCGGTGGTCCATTGATATGCGATAATAAGGTGGCTGGCATTAGTGCTTTTATTTCTAATGAGTGTGGCAACAGAGAGTCAATTAGTGGGTTTATGGATGTCTCTTACTTTCGTAATTGGATTAAAAACAATTGTGTCATTAACAGATCTCATTGGTCGTTCCAATCGGTTGTTGCTTCGGTTATAATTTTCAGTTTCATTTAGTGGATCGGTGATGTTGATAGTTTAGAATGAAGTAGGGCAGTTGAGGCTCTTGTTGTGATCGTTCAAATTTATTATTGTTGTTGTAATAAAATCTTCTTATTTTATACCGATATTAAGTTTGTTATTCCCGTGCTGCATTAATTGTAGCACTTCATGTTTTAATGGTTATTTGGGACTTGCACATAGATTTTACTTATATGAATCCGTTGCCTGTGGTTGGAGGTATGTGTAGAAACAATATCCAACACTTCAGCATAGTGCACTGTGAAAGCACAAGCGCTTTTTTCAATAACTGTAACCGATAATGGTCAAGAACTGACTTAACTCATGAGATTGGTTGCAACGTGATTTTTCAAAATAGTTTTATATATTCATTTGCATAGTTTCACGATCAAATTGGAGTAATTCATTTTTGTTACTGCTTACAAGGTATCCAGATGGTTGTCTCCTCAATGTTAAATGTCTGTTGTGTGTTTGATTTTGTAAGATGTCCACGAAAGCCAAATAGAGATGAACTCCATTGTCATCGTGCAATAGTGCTGTTTACGGACCAACTTGGCGATAAAAAATGTTTATAAATATGTCATGTTAAATCGCTGCGAGTAAGCTGTTTTTTTTAAATTATCTTGTTTAAGTTTTGCTTTACTTATTTAAATTAACATTCACAACGTTATAATTAATGAGGCATGAATCCAGTTAAATCGTTTTCAAAATTCACCGTTCTTTTAATTTTGTTGATCGAATTCCAAATCATCCATACAATCCACGTTTTAGCAACATTGGATAATGTTTCTGTCGTTGCCAATGGCACGGCGGAGCCAACATTGAGTCATTGTGATGCAACCAAGAACAAGGACAAAAACGATTTCGAGTTCCTCATCACCGGTGGATATCGACCTGCGGACAAGTCTATGCTCAAATACCTCGTTTCAATGCGCACAAAAAAAGAAAACAGATACTTCGGTGACAACCATTTCTGTGGCGGTTCAATAATATCGAAAAGAGCCATACTTACTGCAGCCCATTGCACCCATAAAAAGAAAGCAGAAGATATCCGCGTTGTCGTTGGCACACCCAAACGTTTGCAACGTGTTAATTCAACCCAAGTGATCGAACTAGATTCAATTAAAACGCATCCAAAATTTAATAGAGCCAATCTTCAAAATGATATTGCTATCTTGAAACTAAAAGAGGACATTAATATTGATGGCACCAATTCGGATATAATCATGCCGGCCGAAAAGTCACCTGCTTCTGGAACCGATTGCACTGAAATCGGTTGGGGTAGAATCATGGATGTGAGCAAAACGACACACTAAATACATTTTATAATTGTAAGACATATTTTATGTAATAACAGGATGGACCATTACCTGATGAGGCAATTTTCGGTGATACGACTATTCAGAACAAAGCTTTTTGCATGAAATTTAGGACTTACCATACAGGCAAGTTGTGTGCTAAAAATTTTGATAATTATGAAGAAAGTTCTTGCAAGGGAGACTCGGGTGGTCCGTTGATATGCAATGGCAAGGTGGCTGGCATTGTTTCTTATGGTCCCACGGTTTGTGGAATCAAAGACTCAGCGGTTTTCTATGCGGATGTAGCTCACTACCTCAGTTGGATTAAAAAAAATTATGCCAGTGCAAGGTGCCATTGGTCCTTCCAATCCGTTGTTGCTGCGATTATAATTAACACTTTCTTTTAGCGAATCTTTGGTGTTGATTAAAGAAAGGTTTAAAAAAGAAAAAAACTACCCAACGAGTAGAAAAAAAAAAGAAAAACACAAGAAGGCAATTTGTGGTGGTACGCAGTAAACACGATCTCGGTAGATTGGAACAAAACATTGGCGGAGCATCGAAAGCATCAAAACGACATAAGTATGAGGTGTTCAATGTCTTGTTTTAAAACTTTTGCTTTAGTTTTCAATTGATAATTTGTCAACTTGCCAATATAAGTTTGTAATAAAAAAAAAAAAAATAAAAGTAACATGAATCCTATAAAATTTTATGCAAAATTTTGCGTTTTTGTTATTTTATGGCTTGGATTGCAATGTATTGAAGAAACGAGTGCTTTATCTTTTTTTGATCGAGTCCGCTTTATTGGCAAAGCCAATGCAAATGATATAATGAAGACAATAGTGAGGCAACGTGAGAGAACCGAAAGCAACAACGAAGACATCCTCGACTACATCATTGCCGGTGGCTATCGGCCCGAGAACAAACTTTTGCTCAAATACCTCGTTTCAATACGCACTGACAAAGAAACCGAATACTTTGGTGACAATCACATCTGTAGCGGATCAATAGTATCGAAGAGGTCCGTACTCACTGCAGCGAGTTGTGTTCACAATAAAATTGGCTTGATACGTCGACCTGGAAAACTGCGCGTCGTCATTGGAACACCCAAACGTCTGCAATTCGTGAACACAACCCAAGTAATCGAAGTGGAAAAGGTGAAACCGCACTCGAGATATGGAGACTTAGATTATCGAAACGATATTGCCATGCTGCAACTAAAAGACGACATTAATATTGATGGCCTGAGCTCTGATATAATCCAGCTAGCCGATTACTATCCGACTGAAGGCATGGAATGCACAAGTATCGGTTGGGGCCCAATCATAAAGGTGAGCTGTGCCCTTCAGTTGAGTGTTGGTTCAGCATTAAGGCAATTGCTTTTCTATGATAGAAAGGACCAATGCCTGATGAGGCTGTTTTTTACAACAAGTGGATTTATGGAGCCTCCAGTTCTTGTTCATTTTCTACAATTTGTTGCTATGATATTTTGAGAAGTGATAATTGTCGAATGGATGGGGGTAGTCCATTGATATGCAATGGTCAGATGGCTGGCATTTTTCCAATTACTAACTGCCAATCTTCTTTGAGTATTTTTATCAGTGTAAATCACTTTCGTGATTGGATTAAAAAGAATAGCGGCAGTGCAATACCAAATTTGATTTTCCATTTGGAAGCTGCATCGGTTGTGATAAACATTTTATACTTAATATTACTTTATTGAAAATGATTACCTAGCAATAGAGTAACGTAGTTCTGACTGTTTCTGTGGTGTTGCAGGTGCTTTTTTAATATCAAAACATTTCCATAAAAAATACTTTTTACTGCTTCGTATAATTAGACTCGAACGGCAAGCAGCAAAAGCGAACATGAGCTGGAATCTGATAGACCAGTCTCGAATTATAAGATTCAATAGAAATATTAACACCATAAAAAGTATGACTTTATTAGATAAATGTTTGTGTGTGCTGAGGAAATAGATTTGCAATATTTTTGAAGTTATACTTCTTATGGGACGTCTGAGATAGAAAAGAGTGAAAGGACTTTTACTCTTTTGTTTTCGTCAATTTCAATGTTACCAACCTTAAAACACTGTTCAAAACGACGCTTTCAGAAAATATATTTAATTGGAATTAGTATTTATGTAAGTTATTTATGTATAAGAAGTAAAACTTCTACAGACTGTGCAGGCACACGCTATTTTTTTGTTTTTTTTTTTTTTCCTATATGTATATTTAATTTTATGTAATTGAAAATGTTATTACAAATAAATATTTATATCTTGTAAACAAGAAAACTGTAAACAATATGTAAACAATCATAAAAGGCAATTTAGAAAGAAAAAATATAAAAATAAGAACTTAAATAGCGTTGAAAATCTTTATTGTTATACAATTGTTTGAAGTCTCTACAGATATGAGGTGTTAAAGAATATTATAGGATTTTAACAGTGAATAGTTCTAAATAGCTGTTGAAGTGTGGCTCTGGCAGGCTTAGAAAAATGATAATGATGGGCCATAAATCCATTTTTATAGCCACTCCTGCAAGCTTCAGGGGATGCCAAAGGTGTAAGACAAAGCCTTTGTTTAAATGACCAAAGAGGATGATCATGGACCCAATTTAATTGACAAAAGGCAAAAAGTAAAAATTTGCTCTGAAGATATTCTTAATTGTTCGTTGCATATCGCAAGACACCAGCAGATGGTCTTGGCGAAGAGATTTGGCGAAAACAGAGAATAATGAGGGAGTAGCTCAAGAGAGTGTCAAAGCGTGCGAGTACACGGCAATTGAACATTGTTTTGCTATTTAACTCGAATACACATTGCTGTAGTTTTGAACATTGTAACAGGATAACAGTAACGGCACACGACTGTGTATAATGAGCGCACAGGAGAAGCTCTACTAGGTATCTGGCTGGCAACAACATGGAGCAAGTAACAGACAAATAGCAACAACAAAGTCTTAATTCGCATACAATTGCAATCCAATCAATGTCAGGCGTTGGCTTGCTGGTAACAAAATGGCGACGACAGGACAACGCATTGCCGCCAGCATCAGCATCGGCATCGACATCCGCTTCGGTAACGGCATGAGACGAAAGTGTTGCGACGTTGCGCAGCGCTCATGCGAAATTGTATCCGGCAGTAATTCCTTAGCGAGAGCGACTTAAAACAACTTAAGTGTTGTGCAAGTATAAAAGCAACGTGCAGACGAAACGAACAGAAAAGCAGAAGCACAAGAAAACAAACCATAGTAGCGTGAAAAAGGACCAGCACATCAAAGGGGGAAATACATTGTAATTGCAAAATCAAATTGAACAGGCAGCCAAGAGTAATGTCGTCGCCAATGTCGCCATCCCGATGATGGCGAATCAACGCCATCATCGTCCTGGCAACAGCAAGACATCAGCACGTAGCAAAGGCAGAGGCACAGCCGAGGGCATTGGCAAAGGCAGAGACAGAGGCAGAGGCCCAACATAAGGCAGCAAAAGCGTATCATGCTGCGGACGATGATGATGAGGATGTTGATGATGCTCGGCAGCATGTAAGCGCCAGCGCAGGATTTCCGCATCCGGCAAATAAAAATAAATCCGGCAATTGCTGCAGCTACCGCGCGCGCCCTCTCCTGAGGTTGTCAAGCTCAATCTCAAGCTCAAGCAACAGCAAGCCGTGCCTCACTCGCATGCGTTATTTATTTCAAGTGTCGCGTATTTTAACACAACTCCATCGATGGCAACAACAACAACAACACGCAACCAGAACGGTAACGGCAACGGCAACGGCAATAACAACGTTAACGGTAACAGGCAGGGCGTGTGTCCTTAGCAGCTCAGCGCGCATAGCTCAACTAAACTCAACGCGATGCGTTGCCTTGTCTTGTCTCGCCCTGCCATGTCTCGCCTTGTCTTGCGTTCGGTCGTGTTTCGATTGGAGTCACCTCAACTCAACTCAGCTCAACTCAGCTCAACTCAACGCAACTCAACTTGGCTCAGTGCTCAGCGTGTAATTCTGCTCGCTCTACTCAGTTTTGTTTTGTTTGGTTTTTTTTTTTTATTTTATTATTTTCTTTAGATTTTATTTCATTTCAGTTTTGCCCTTTTGTGTTTACTTTTTATTTTTCTTCTTCTTCTTCTTAGCTGCTTCCTTTTACACTTTGCCGTTTCAGATGGTTTCTTTGCATTTTTTTTTATTTTCCTCCTATTCTGGTTTGCTTTAAAGCAAAGGCAATAGCAAAATGTGATTGAAATCAGCTTCCACTTGTCAGTGTTATCCTTCCTTGTTGCTGTTTCTTGCTGACTGCTAATGTTTTTTAATATGTTGTTGTTGTCTTGGCTGCTGTTGTTGTTGTACACGTACTACTGCTTGTCGTCGACGTCGTCATTGTTGTTGTTGTTGTCGTTGTCGTTGTTTAGCTGCCGCGCATTAGTTTTATTTTTATTTGTATTCGTATTTGTATTTGTATTTTACTGTTCCGCTCTGCTGTTACGTTTCACTTTGATTTAGCATCCACGCTTCACTTTGCAGCATAATTCGTTTTGTCAACGCCAGAAATAAATAGTAAGGAATTTCTTGTCGCTAAGGCGGCTGCGACACCCCTGGCGCCTTCTGCTCCTCCTCCTCCCATTGCGGCTGCTGCTAAAACTTCTATTCCTGCTCCGACTGCTGCTCAGCCTGGCAGGGCTCTGTCTGCCTAAGCTCTTGTTGTGTTGTACTGCCTGGCTTGCTTGGCTTCAAAAAGGATTAACAAATTTCCTGCAGAAAATGTCGGATTTGCTATTATGTTTCCTTATTTTTTTTTTTTTCCATTTAATTTTTCTCCTCTCGTAGCCATGAAGCATGTTTTTTCTTGTTTGCTTGTGCGCAGAGCTTTCCTTTAGCCAAATGCTTGGCTAGCTTTCTTGTTAAAAGTAAAATAAGCACAAATGATTAATATTTCATTTTTGCCGCATACAAATTGAATTTTCATTATTTTTGTGCGACTATTTAAGGCTTAAACTGTTTTATATACAGTAATAGTAACCATGCCCATGCCCATGCCCCTGTGGTCCTGTACTCCTGCACCATGTCGACGCCATGTTTCAGGCAACTCATCGTGCTGAATGCGTTTACGCCAATGGCCAAGCTTCAAAATGTTTGTGCTGCCACTCACTATTTTTAATTATTAAATAGCTGTCAGCTGACAGGCAGGCACGGAGGCAGGCAGAGATCCAGGCAGGGAGGTACTCAGGCCAACGAAGCCAAGCCATATGAGTTTGGCGCAATGATGCCAGCATATTGTGTGCCAGTGTGGCTTTTACTCGCAGTCTTACTTCTTTAGGCTTTCTTTGATGAGCGCTGAGCAACTGATTGAATTCGGCATCCTTGCCCGTCACATGCCGCCACATGCTATACGTACGTTCTGTACGCTTTGTGTTCATTACCGCATGCCCTACGTCAATTTCATAGGCAGGCTGTGGCTCCTGCTGCTATGTCTGCTACTCGGGCTATGGCTCCAACTGCTCCCTGCCCAGTTTTGCGCTATCGTGTGCGCACACTAAAGTATATAATGATTAATGAAAGGCTTTTTCGAGGCATTCGTCAAATGGCACATGCCAAGGCAATGCAGGCCACCGCGCGCCGCTTCGGCCTTGCGCACATGCATGCTACTCAGCGCAGGATTTACTTCCTGCAGCAGTCCTTATAAAATTGCCTACCAAGTGGCGAGCGAACGTACGAGCAACTGCTATTAATTTAATGTGCGCACAACTCGCTGAGTCGCAGGCAGCACAGCTTGAGCTTGAGCTAAGCCGAAGCTGGAGTAGGCAATGGCTAAGGGGAAGTTGGAGTGCGAGTCATGCCGTAGGAGTATTAGGGCGAGTACGAGTGCGAGTGCGAGGTCCTGGCAGACAGACTTCGCTTGTCATTCATCATTATGAAAATTGGCAAATGCAAACCGAAATGTAATGAAGAGCAATGTACCTCGTCCGAAACTGACAAAGTCGCCAGCGTCCGTGTCCACGTGCTAAGCGTCACATCCTTGCTGCTGCTGTCGCTTAGCTTTATAAGGCTTTGCAGTTGCCTATTTATTAGCAAATAGCTAAAGCAAGTTATCTACTTATTTCCGATATACTATACACGAGTGTACATATCGAGCAGGACTCTTCAGGCTCACAACGGCAGCGCATTGAAATTAGTTTTACATAATCATAATGTAATGCCATGGCTATGGCGCTGCATAAATTCGAAGAATTTTCTTATTAAGCGGCCGCGCTGGCAAGTATTTACAAACTAATCATAATTTGTGAGTCGTGTGCTGACAGATTTCCATTTGGCATAAGCAGCAAATTAAGTTGGCGCAGCAAGGACACACAAGCAGGCAGCCAGGCAGGCAGGCAGCAGGCAGCTAGGCAGGCAGTCGAGTCAGTTAGCCTTGCATGGGCAGTTAGTTTGTGAGTCCTGCTGCCGTTTATGTGCTGTGTGCTTTGTGTTGTACGAGTGTATGTGTGTGTGTGTGTGTGTATCAACACTTGATTGGTGCAGATCCTTTTTGGCAACTAATTAATGTTAATTTTCATGCTACATTACGTTCCTGGCACACGCGTGTGCGTGTACGTGTGCGTGTGCGCTTGCGACTGCGTGTCTCAGACTTAGTTTGGCGCTGTCCTGCCGCCATTGCCTCGTGGCCATCAATTTGATGAATGGTGGTGCAGGCCAGCAGCGGCAAACGCAGACGCTGCCTGATTGGTATGTGCCAGAAAGGTTCCTGCCTGTAAAGGATTAAGCACATTTAATACGTGGCATGTGCTCTTTTGCGCCAAGCTGCCGCCTTTGATGTTTAATTCGTGTCAAATATTTTAAATAATTTTCACTCGGTTTGTTTTTCACAAATTATTTGTGTTCTGTCTGGCACACGTGTTGCCATGTCCTTGTGCATGTGGGTGTATTTCACGCAGATGCTGTTACTGTTGTAAGCAGTTTAAATATTTAACAAGGCATCATTTCCACCATATGCAGGAAGTGTCGCAAAACAACCGAACTGCAAATTGCTGAAATGCTGAAGTGGAGACAAGTCAGTGGCAATTCGGTTAGCAGCCGTCAAGGTTAGCTGCACTCACAAGTTGGCATGGTTAAGCAATTACTTAAACTCTATGTTATGTCAAATTCTAGTCGCATTATTCGCTACATATACATACATATACAGGCTTATACAGGGTGACTTAATTGAACTTCAGTATGTGAGGGCAGTGCCGCCTGAATCTAAACCCAATTTAATATGCAAACGTGCAATTGCTCATTTTCAAGTAAAAAAAAAAATAAATACAAAAAACCAGTGCACCGCATCGAGGTCGCGGTGTGGTTCGCCACGCACTGCTTGGCCACAACTTTAAAGTGCAAGAAGCAGCGCAGACTGACTGTCTCATTGTTTGGCAAACTTAAGTAACAAATCCAAGTAGTACAGCCAAATGTTTTTGAAACTGAAAACAAACACATGCGAAAAATCAGGCAACGATTTCTTTTTCTTTCTTCTGCCAGTTACAGAACTGGTTTCTCACATTTCCTTTTCCTTTTTTCTTCTTCTCCTTTTGTTTTGGGTACTTCTTACTGAAGTAAGTCTGGGAAAGCAACACGTGCGTTTTATGCGCTTATGTCATACGTTTTTTATGCCAATTATATTTGTTTGCTGTGCACATTCCATTTTTTTTTTCTAGCTTTTGTTTGTGTTTATTTTGCCATAAAAAGCGTACCGCAATGTGTATAGCAAGAACACAAACACAAAAAAAAAAAAAAAATCAAAAACTAAAAAAAATATATAAAATACTGTATAAGCAAAAAATTAAAACTTAAAAAAAAAGTTGTTAGAAAAATATACAAAAAGATGAAAAGGAAACTGAAATTTGAAAACAACATTTAAACTTTGCCATTTGTAAAATAACAACAACTACAACAAACACACAGAGACTGATTGCCAGCAAGTTTCATTTTGTAGTAAAATGAAATGCTAACACACGAAAAAAGTTTAGTTCTATACTTTTTTGGTTTATTGTTTCTGCTTTCGTTGTTGTTGTTGTTGTTGTTTTTGTAACGTTGGTTGCTGGTGTAGTATCAGACACAGTTAGCAACTTTTTGGACGACAACAGCAACAGCAACAGCCACAGCAACAAAATGCAAAAATGCATGAAAAGCGAGCGGAAAAACCACGCTGATGCGAATTCATTGCCTAACCGCAGCGATTTTCGCTTTGCCGAATGTGCATTTGATATCGAAATCAAAGCGAAAGCAAAGGCAAAAGATGTAATGCCTTGCTTATTGGCTTTGATCAGCAAATTAAAATAAAAACCGCACTGCCATTAAAATTAGCGAAGAGAAAGAGAGAGAGAGAGAGAGAGAGAAACAGGCGGACAGAGGGAGAAAGAGAGTGCTAATTTGGCAGCCGCATCAGTACGAACTGAGAGCACGGTATTTTGCGGCTAGCAACGTGATTTGCCACAAATCAGTGCCAGGCAGTGCGGTGCAGGTGTGAGCGGTGCGCTTTAATTGATATAATCAAGTCGCATAATTACGTTGCGCAAATAAAGTGCCAATAGGCATTGCCTTATGATGTGAGTAAGTGCGAATATCAGCGTGTGTGCGTACACAGCGACCGCAGCAAAGTGAAAGCCAAATACAGGCAAGCAGCAGCAGGCAAAGAACTGCAGGCAAGCAGCGAGTGGGTGGCCATGATGCTGTGGTAATACTAAAAATCGTATTAAATATTTATTGCATAGTTTTAGGCACACGTGTCAAAAGCACAAAGCGTTGCTTGAAACTCGCAGCTCGCATACTCACTTGCGGCTTGCTGCTTGTCTATTGCAGCACATACCACAATTCAATTATTGTAGTTTGCTATAAAGCATCTACACATTCAACACAAACAGACGGACAATAACAGGCAAGGCTCACACATACACACACTCACTCACACTCACACAGACCAATTGTAAATCGACACTAGGCACTCGTGTTGAAAATTACAAATTTCATTTTTCGCGCGCATCGGCAACATACGATTACGGTCCGTGCAGTTACGTACGCAGGCTGACAGTGCTGCCACTGTGCTTTACAAATTAGTAGCTTCTAATCAAGCCCAACAGCATCACCGAAATGTGCATATGATGCTTTCGTGCTGTTTTGTTGCTGTGCTGTTGTTGTTAGGCCTATGCACAGCAGCAATTTGCCAACTCAATTGTCTGTTAGGCATTTCGTTCAGCTGCGTAATGCGTAACGTGCGCATCGCATTGTTCGGCCGTGCTTATCGACAAAATCAAATTGGTGCGTATGAGTTTAATACTGATTTTCGTCGTTAAGCGGCCCGAAATTGCCAATTTTTGTGTGAAATTTCTAAAGCTAAACGCATAATCGTGAATAACGACTCGACACACAATAACGAAGTTTGCCTAATGAAATTAAAAATAAAAAAGAAGCAAGAGAAACAACAAGTGCGATTGCACCCATGTATATGACAAATGCATATAAAAGTGACTTAACTAGAAGTCTTCGTTAAAGTGAAGCCAACTTTAGTATTGAGAATTTATTGGTCAACATATATCGATAAATAGATTGCTCATTGAATACATTAATTTTTAAGTAAACAAATGGATAGATACATACCTTACTAGGCAAATTAGTTCAAGAACTGTTTAATCAAGACTGTTAGATCAAGAGACTAAATAACAGATAGCGCAGACCAAATCACGAAATAATAGAGAGATCAATAAAAATATCACTAAACAAATCTGAACGATGAATCAAGAAGTTGTTGCTATTTTTATGTCTCCTGCATAGCAATATCATCTATAAAACATGTCCTCAAAACTGAATATGTTTTATATGCGGCTATTCACAAATAAAATAGCCTCGTTGCCAGGTATTGAATTTTGTTATCATTTCATTATTTATGTTTTATATTTATTTATCGTTAACTTTTTAAGCAGCTGTTTTACAAATAAATCCATTGCGAAGCCAAATCATTATAATCGCAGGCTTGTACTTAAAAAACATTGGCTTTGGTTTTTCGTATTTTCTTTAAGATGCTTCCGCTATGGTGCGCAGATTAAAACACTCGACAACAACAACAAAAACGTATATTAATAAATTCAAGAGTCATAATTTTCGTGTGTTTATACTTTCTCAATATCATCAAACGCATTTCAAGTCCATTTGCTGCTTGAGCAACAAAATGGGCTCCAAACACTTCCGCCTGCGTCGGCGTCTGCCAACATGGTGAGGAGTGCCTTTTGCCCAACTCCGCTGTACTCTGCTGTACTCTGTTGTGTGTTTAACATGGCTTAGCGCAATGCCTAACACGGCTGTGACTACTTGCTTTTGGTAAGCAAGCATCAAGGATTGTGGCCAAGTGGCAACTGCCTAGACACCGACTTGGTGGGGATTTTCAAGCCGTGTGATATATTTCGCATCCATACTTATAAAGCAATTCGCGCAACTTATGAGCTGAGCGTTAAAGTTTAAATTACGAAAAGCGTTGCCAAAAACGGCAAAGCCACACCAGCAGCAGCCAACAGCCAGCAGCGAGCAGCCAGCAAAGTACAGCACAAGCGGCAGCGGCAGCCATTTGAGCTCAATGACCCATAAAGCGTTTCTGTTCTGCTATCAACTTCGGCATTATTAAATTTGACAATTTTTTTCACTGCTTGTATTTGTTGTTGTTGTTGTTGTTGATGTTGTTGCGTAAACGACTTTTTGTTTTGTTGCCATGTTTTATGCTAGGTTTGCTTTTATATAAGTGGATACATATTTATATATACACGTGTCTATAGATATACAGTGTTGGCCGCATATTTAGGATACTTTACTAAATATTGTTTATACGTTGACGCAAGTACTGTTACTTTTCTCTCTTTGCTAGATCGGTTTTCGGAACACATTATGTGGTGAACATTCGCTTACTTTTAGCCCATTGACAGGTGCCTTTTAATTATACATATATAATAATAAACTACATATATATTTTTTAGGATTATTTTTGGGTCTTTTGGTAGAAAGTAAAGCATTTGACATTCCATAAGTTTTTATTCATCGCTTCTACTGAAAACTCATCGAAATTAGTCACTACGTTAATTTCTTAAATTCTTATCTTTACTGTGCTTGACACTAGTTAGTCACGTTATTTAATTAATGGCAAATAAACAGTTTTCTTTAAAATTTCATTTTGTTAATAAACCATTTAAATTGTCGTAACAAGATTATGACATACTTGCTAACAAGATATTCTAGGGGGAAAAAGTCGCTCGCTTTTTTGTGCGGA
The DNA here is from genome assembly GCA_037044495.1 of Stegana nigrithorax. NCBI lineage: Eukaryota > Metazoa > Arthropoda > Insecta > Diptera > Drosophilidae > Stegana > Stegana nigrithorax. The sequence continues at coordinate 261,762 of JBAMBQ010003186.1, read as the reverse complement.
GCTTCCACTGCATTTAAATTTCAGTTTTGTTTATTTTGGTAGGATTTGTTATGCTTAGATTTGTCAACTCACAGTGGATACTAGAGTGTGCTAAATAGATGACCACCATTGTATTTATGTAGATATTTGTATATACTTATTATGTATACACGTACAGATGCAATGGCAGTGCTTTGCTCTGCACATTGTTGTCAGGATTTGGGCTTTAGCGTGTTACCAAGGAAAAAAAGAAGGAAAATTTTATATACAAAGTAATTTTGCATTTTCGTTTTTTAATTTTTGTTCTCGTTTCAGTTTCGCTGCGTGCTGGCAGTGTCCTCGCAGTGTCCTGGCAGAGAAAAGCAAAACGCAGCACAATAATGCTGCGGTATGCTGCCAACATTATGCTAGCCATAATAAGAACGCACGTCGCCGCTGCGCCTGCCTGGCCAACGATACCAGCAGCAGTAGCCGAAGTAGCAGCAGCAGCAGGACTAGCGGCAGCGGCGCAGCAGCAGCAGCGACAACAGCAGACGGAGAAACCGCCAAGAGTGAAGTTTCAGCTTTTTTCGCTCGCGCGTTTGAATAATTGTTTGACATTTTGAATAATTTAATTTTGCGACTGTTTTTAAGTGTTTCAGCGTATGAAACGAAATGAAATTCTAAATGCGGATTTTGCTAGCATCGGCTGCAGGATTTACGAGCCACTGCAAATGTACATCAGAGAACCAAAACACCAACACAAACACCAAGGGCATCAGCAGCAGGACTAGCAGCAGGACTAGCGGCAACAGCAACGACGGCTTCCATGGCAGCTTTAAAAGCCGTGTGGAGTGTTTTCAAGTTTAATGCTTTAGGGATTTGGCGTTGAGGCAGTGGCAGACACTTAAATTCTCCATCACAGAAACTTTTCACAAAAAAGAATTTAAATATGCCATTTATTTATTCAATTTTAATATGTTTTTTTATTTTTGCAGCTTTCGTTTTCTTTTTCGGTTGTTGTTTCTGCTTTTTATTCTTGTGCCATGTGGGTTCTCTGTGCCTTTGTATTGCAGGCAAAGTAAAAAGTGAATAAATTTGCTACTTCTGAGCTTTAAACATCAAACGTTGCCGTCTGTTAATAATAAATAAATAAATTTATTAATAGTCCCATGGCAGCGGAGGTTCGAAGCCTAACGGCAGAGCAACGGAATTGTTAAGCATAGTAAAAATGTTATATAATCGCAAGCATTGTGTGCAGGACATACCCAGCGCAATTTCAGCACAAAGAACAGTATGCAACACTCAAATGTACATACATCTGCATATGTATTTAAACATGTATTATACAAAAATACAAACATTCAAATGTATTTGTATATGCATAATAAGAACAAAATGCTAAATGCAGCACATATTGGACAAAAGCGAAGCCACAGTGCCATGTTGCGGCTGAGCATATGAGCGTACAACAGCTGCAGCAATTTAACTTTGTCCTTGCTGCGGCTGCTGCCGCTTTTGCTGGTGACCGAGTCAAGCTGTGTCTATATACATATATATTCATGTATGCATGTATGTGTGTCGACGTCTGTGGCGCTGCAAATTAGTAACAAAACTAAGTTGCCCATAAATGCTAAATCAAGAGCACATTAGTTGCTCGTACAATGCTGATGTTGCTGCCCACGTTGCTGACGATAATGACGTTGCAGATGATGTTAATGTTGTTGATGACGATGATGTTGTTGTAGCATGCAGCATGCGCTAGGTTGCCGTGTTGCTTATGCCACAAAATTTTTCGCTTGGTTGCTTTACTTAAATGTGAACGCTCCTTGCTTCGCGTCGTGAAGCGGTTCGCAGGCCAATGAAAGTATAGGCAGCCTAGAGGCGCCAAAACGGGCAAACCGAAATGTTAGACCAGAATGGTTATGGCTGCCTCGTGTCAATAGTTTTCACTTGAATTGTTTAAGACTACAGTGAAACAACGTATAACAGCAGCAAAACCAACTGTAAGTAAAGTAAAAAAATCTTCGTATTATGAAACAAGCCACAACTAACTGAGAAAGTTTCGAATGAGTTTTTGTATTTGACAGTCATTTGAGCTTAACAGGCAATGATCAACGTATTCCCCAACAATACAAAAAAAAAAAAGAACTGCCGCAGCAACAGCATGACTTGGCACACAAGGCAGACCGTGAGCCATCTTTCAGTTTCTGCTTAAGTTGTGCCACAGTAATATGGGGTCACTTAGACGTTGCTCATGGGCAATTGCACAACTGGCACAGATAACTGGTTTCACTTTAGCACATTCATATATACACATACTATATACACATGCTGCTATAAAGCAGCCTTGACCGTCATTTGGTATATAATATACTCGTTTATATGCACATACATACATATATATATATGTGATATGGCACCTAAATGTATTTAACATGAACACTTGTCTATTTGCTTTGTGAGCAGCCAAGCCAAGCCGCAAAGCGAACGAGAACAGACAAAGCGTGCGAATGGGCAAAGGACGCAAATGTGGAGCAGACTGATAATGATAAGGACACATGACGTACTGCATACGGACACAGGCGCCTTAATGTGTGGCAAGCGAAATTACGAAACTGGCAGCAGCATCAGCTACGAAAATAGTGTTTAAGGCACCACACTGGGTGTCTATTAGACTGTGGATGGATGGCGAGGGGGCAGCAGGCGTTTGCTTCGTACTCGCATTAGCTGCCCAATGTATGCACAATTGTCATAAAGCCTGGCAAATGGTTTTGCACAAATTGCAATTGTGCTCTTTTTGGCAAAAAAAAAAACAAAAAAACAAAATGAAATAAAAAAAAAAAAAAGCAAATGATAATGAATGCAGAGTTAATATGTGCGAGTAATGTCCATCGGCACATGGTCCCGCCGTGCTTGCCCACATTGTATGTGTCGATTTGCGCTCATGCGATTTTACACTTGTTAATTTAGCATTTTTCAGCAACAGCTGTCATGAGTTTTTATGACATATGCAGGCACACACACAACAAAAACAACAACAACAGCAACAGTTGCTGCTGTCAGCAACGCACATACACCCACACACACATACACAAACACCCATACACTTAATATACCCAACATACCCATACACATTTATGCGCATTGCACTGACTGCGCCGCATGTTGCCGTTGCCAGCAGCAGCAGAATGGAAAAAAAGAATAAAGTCCTATAACGAACTTGAAATCGATTTCATACGAAAATTTACACACACGCACACAGACACACTCCAGACTTACACTTACACGCCCGTATGTTGCATGTTTTACATGAAGTCATATGCCAACCATAAATTAAAAATTAATGCTGCGCTGCTCTGCGCTATGCGCCCTACCATGCCGTGCCGTGCCGTGCCGTGCCGTACCGTACCGTGTTAAGTGTCCTGCGACGTCGCTGAAACAATTATTACTCACTCGCAGTCGCATATCCTTGCCATAGTCGTTAGCAGATTCATGCGCGTGCTGCTGCTGTTTGTGTCATTTGCCAAGTATTCCCTGCCATCCAGGCGTATCCTGTGCTGCTGCTGCTGCTCCTGCTGCTGTGGTTACTGCACGCACATAGACAATCACGCAGGTGCGGCTGCAGCTGTTCAGCTGTGCGTCTGTAATCCTTTGGCATGTGTAAGTGCATTTGCACTTGTCTGCTGCTTCAGCTGCCATTTTGTTACTGTCGTGTGCTTGTTGTTGTTCTTGGTCGTTTGGTTGTTGTTGTTATCATAGCGGCAGTAGGTTTTCTTTCGGAATTTATGACACTTAACTGAGTGCATAAGGCAATAAGTTGCCGGCATTTATTGATTCAAATATTTCCCTTTTGAACCGACGCCTACACAAGTGCAGGAGTCTGAGTCTCAGAGTGCTGCCATAAGCTCAAAAATATTGCTACGCTGTATTGCCTACGGTAAGATGTATGAGCATATTCCCTGACTGTTGCCGTGCTACATAAGTAAGTCAAAATTGTTGAATGTTGCTGGATTTATTGTGATTCTTGATTCAAAATTTAAGAATAAATTTAAAAAAATAAAATATAATTTTTACTTGCTTATAAATATTTTAAAGTTTAGCTCTCTGTATCTGTCTTTATTATAGTCTAATATTCCGACTGAATTCGTTTTATTTTGCTTTAATTATTGAGAATTTCTTGATTGATAATTATTTTTGCATGAAATAGAATATAATTATAAATTTCTCATTAGTCATTAAAAATAAAAAGAAATATAAAATAGAAGGCATTTTTTGTGACTTAGGAATATAATAATATAAATGATACATTTTGGATATAATGCTGCCGCTATTGCTCAGTATCAGCATGTTAAAAATCAAATCTTTACTGAGCAATAGGATGTTTTAAAGATTTTTTCTAGCTGAAAAAAGGCTTGAATAAACAAGAAAATTATTGCTTAATTATTATATTAGCGCACTTCATTTTTTTCAAGGATCGTCATGAAGTAGATTTTTGTATAAATGCAAACAGTTTTTTTTCGGTAAATAATTGCCAAAGACTGCTTATATATGGCACTGACATTTCCCATAAATATTAAAAAGCTTATAACAAACGCAAGCGAATCCTCAACAGTATCCTCACACATATGTGCACAGCATTATCGCATGCAGACCCTATGCCATTAAATATTAACAAAGGATTCATTAAATGCGTGTGTGCGTCTAACCCAAACGCATATAGCCCGCATATATCATCAGGGCAGCAGCGTTGGGGCCAGAGGCGCCAACCACTCCAGCCAACTGCTGCGATGCGTGGCCACACTTAGTTGGTCGGTGTACGAGTGTGCCAGGAGCTTGATAATATGTAACCATATGCATGGCAATGCGCACACATTTATAATGTCATGCGGTTCAGTTACACAAGCGAAGGCAAAGCAGCGGAACAGCAAAAGCAAAGCAGAAGAAGAAAACCTGAAAGAGTGGAGACGGAAAGTGAAATGTGTAAAGGGACAAAAAAGTTACGCAAACTTTTTTGCTAGTGCTCGGCATTGATCCACACTCAACGCAAAAAGTTTTCATACGAAAATCCAAGCAATATGCCAGGCTAACTGTGTGCAACTTAAAAGTTTTCCTTAAGCTACTTAAAGTTTACACCTCGTGAGCAAAGACAACGCTTGGCTGCTATGAATTTTACTTCTGCAGCTGTTGTTGTTCTTGTTCTTGCTGTTGTTCTGTTTGCCTGTTTGTTTATTTGTCTGTTTGTCTGTTTGTCTGCTGTTACCGTTTAGTGACCTTCTGACCCACAAAGAGAAAACATGTTTGCTTATTGTTTGCAATCTCTCCCTGCCACAATCGTAGTCAGCGTCTCAGTTACACACCGAGCCTGCATGCGCCTGTTTTGTGCGTCTGAGTGTCCTTTTCAGTTGCTACGCGTGGTTGAGTGTGTCTGTCGCATCTGACTAATGCGCAGCGGCACAGGGCATGCACGAGTGTCACAGGATATGCACAATACATTAATGCTGCCGCTTCGTCAGACTCTCACTGTCTGACAAGCATAAAACTCATGAATGAGCAGCAGTGGCAGCGGTGGCAGCAGCAGCAACAAATAAAAGAAAAACTAAGCAGGAAGCTCTTGCCTGCACAAAGCTGGCGCCGTGGCAATGCCTAAAAACTACAAAAGGACTCATGCTCATAGTTGGTCTTGTAGACAGAAAGAAAAGTGAAAAGTAAGCATAGTGAGACACACAATATGCAAGGGTCCTGTCTGTTGTGCATGCTGCCTTGCCAACTGGGTGTGTATGTATTTCTGTATGTGTGTGTGTGTGTGTGTGTGTGTATGTGCGTTTGTGTATGTTTGTCTGACGTTATATGTGAGACGGCTTCCTTCCAACTGAGTGAGTGCAAATTGTTTCGCTTTGTCTGCCTTTATACAGGCGCTTTTGTTATTATTGTTCTGCATTGTTGTTGTTATTGTTTTTGTTTGCGAAAAAGCAACAACAACAACCACACAGCCAGCATACAAAAGTAAAGCTAGCAGCAGTGCAGGCGCCACCGCCAAAAAGGCATAAAAAAGGCAAAAACAAAAAGAAGTAAACAAAAATGAAAAAAGAAAGTCAACAGAAAAATAAGCATTAGGGTGGCCCAAGCGCATGCATTATGTAAGCTCGGTTAAGTGCCAAATTATACCTACGACAGCATAACCCAAGTGAAGCCTTAAGTTTTTAGCAACTTAGCAGCCTTTTATTACATATTCGCCAATGTCTGTTGCAGCAGTGTGCGCCTCTGCTGTCACATAATATCATTATCCTTTAATGTCATGTCAACTTCGATTTTTTCCCAGCGACAGTCTTCTGGGCTTCCTGTTTGCATATTACCAGTGTCTGCATGGTGTTGGCTTTGGTGTTTGCTATTTTGTTTTTTAAATTTTTCTTTTTTATTTTTCCAAACAAAATATTTTGTCTACTGTAGAAGCTGCTGGAGTGCACATGTCCTTGGCAACACCTCACAGCCTTCAAGTTTAAGGCCAAAATCAATTCACCAGCACAAAACTCTTTTGCGGGCTTGTCAAAACTTTATTGTGCTGCTGATCTGCATAACAGTAAAACAATTAGCACACCCTGGCGTCGCTTGGCAATCAAAAAGACTACACCACCGCCATCACCACCAACAACAACAACAACAACAACAAACGACAGCTAAGGCAATAAAATAAACAACAAATAATTAAGCAAAAATAAAGTCATTAAATCGTTGGCTGGCGGGGCTCATGCGTTCAGCCCATGCTAATATTCCAGCACTCAAATGTTAATTACACATATCCCGCGCCATATCCTTTTACACGGCATGCCTAACTGTGGCCTACAATATTTGATATTGTTGTTCGTTGTTCATTGTTGTTGTTGTTGTTGTTGTTGTTATTATTGTTGTTATCGCACGCGGCATTGGCTTCGGTTTTGGCTTGGGCTTTGGCTTTGGCCACGGCACATTTTCGCCTTTGCCGTCGCTTTATTTATGCAAATGTAATCTTCATAAACTGAAAGCGCCACATTACGCAACGAAATACTGTTTAAACAGCACAAAGCGAAGGACAATCAGCTGTAGTGTAATTATCAGTTTTGGCATCGACACCGCACGGCACAGGCAACGGCAATCAGGTTTGTGGCCTTAATGGCAAACGCGCGGCGCTGTTGGCTTTTGCAATGGCAATGGCGATAGCGACGGTGATGGCGACGGCATTTATGGCACCAGGGCTGGTTCATTGTCCTTGCGAGCTTAGTTCGGCATGACAGGTTATACATTTTCTGATATGCAAAAACTTGAGGGCCATCAAAGCTGAGTATGCGTTTATAGGAGGCAAAATAGACTTAACAATTATACCAAGAACGGCTGGCTAAAATCGTATTGTTGGCAGCAGACTATAAATTATAAGGCGATAATCCTCAAGGATGTAGAGCTCTAAAGGGGTATAGAGAAAGTCTTAGCGGAATTGTAAAGCCTGCAACATCATGTTATATTCCCGTTATACTATCTTCTGCGAGTCAGGTTGATGGTTCAGATGTGTCATTATCCAGCTAATGTGTCATTATCGGCTATCAATTGCTTGTTATTCGAGGGCGCTTATATCGAATTAAACACAGGACTAGCGTAGGGTATATGTAAGTAAGATCATAGACTCGCTCACTCTATAAAATGCCACTCAAGTTGCTTATATAACACACTCAGTTGTCTGCTGTGCCATGTTCGACTGTATCAAGTTTATACAGGGTGGCCTAATTGAATTGTAATGTTTTAAAACGCTGTATCTTTGTTTTGTTCTTTATTTAAATTGTTTTGTTTTTGAGACCACTTTAAAACAATTTAAATTTAAATACAGTCAGTTCAACTAAATGAAATTCGACACTGTGCGATTAATTGACTCTCCATTTCGCAGCACACCTGGGCTGTGGCTGAAACAAGTAACTGATATGAATAATAGTCGAACTCATGTATGTGAAAAAATATGTAAGCAGACAATCAATTGTAAAATCTGTGCAATAAGTAGCAGATATTTCTCATATTTTTATTTTTTCCTTTTTACATTTGATTTTTTTTCAGCATGTAAATAAAAAATACATAAAAAACACTTTTGAAATGAATTTTCGGCATAGTTAACAATTAGGCCAAGCGGTCATTCATGGCAGTAAACGGAATCAAAAATATAAAATGATTTCAGGCAAAACTCATTTCATTTATGCCAATTTTTTTGCGAAAGAAAAAATAATTGCTTTCGACTGCATTATGGCAACTGTCGAAGCTTGATTTTCTAGTAAACATGCAATGAATTTGGACTATATTTTTATTTCAAGTTGAAAAATTGCAAAAATATATATATATATAAATATATATATATATAAAAAATATAAAACATCAACAAAATATGAAAAGCAGTGAATAGATGGATAACTAAAAAGATTTAAAAATATTGAAATGAAAAAAGAATTATTAATGTACTCCAATAAAATTGGTTAAAAAATAAACAATGAGTGTGGAAAATAATTAATAAATGCATAAAACCAAGATAAATTGTAATTATATTTTTAGTCCGTGCTTTAAAAAAACGTAAATTATGATTAAAAAGTGAACAGCATTTTTTTTTATGTGGTATCAAGGAGTGTTAAAATCCTAAAATTAAGACGTTGTCCCCTATCAGCTTGATCAGCTATAAGTTTTTAGGTTCATACGGTAGTCGTGATCAACTCTCAAAATATCCGAGATATATGGCTAAATTTTGTTTCCGACTGCTGCAAGAGTTCCTTCTTGCTAAAATCTGAACACTGATTTGACACAAAGAAGTTACAAGAACATCATACACATATTGCATACTCCAGAAGTTTGCTTAGACATATTTCTCTGCCTATTGTCATGGGCACAAGTTAAGTACAGGACAAGAACTTGTTAAGATTCAAGACACTTTTCCTCCCAACTCCCATACACAAATTCAACTTGCTGTACGAAAGTATTCCTCAACTTTCTTAGTTCTGGCAACATTTATCGAAGGATGTTTTATATTTTATAATATTTAATAAATGCTGCACATGTCTGTGGGAAGCATTTCATAATATATCATTTAGTTGTATTAGCAATCTTTGACCGCACAAGCAATGCAGAGTTGCATTTGGGAAAGGTTCTCATTGTCTGTGAATATTTGTGTAATGTATTTTCGTTCTGAGAAACAGATGTCAGCCGCAAACTTGCAAAACGCAAGTGGCTAACCCTGTCAGAACCTGCAACAGCCCGACATGAACAACACTACACAACAAGACAAGAGTTCATGCAATTCTGTTCGTTACCGTTTCATTTTGTTGCTACCTGCTGTTGTTTTTATTTTTGCTGTTGTTGTTGTTGTTGTTGTTGTTGTATGTAGTTAGGTCACTCATGTTGGTGGCTCGGTCAAACGTTGTCCTTGCTGCTGTTTCATTTGTTTTTAACATTACTGCTGTTGCTACAGTCGCTGTTGTTATTGTTGTTGTTGTTGCTGCTGCCACTGCCAGTCGTTTGAGTGGCATTTTATTATTGCTGTTGACAGCAATGTTGTCGTTGTTGTTGTTGCAGTTAGCTGCTTGCAAAATGTTCACCTTGTGCTCGGTCTCGCTTAATTTTCAACCTAATCTAGTTTGCCATTTCTCCACAACAACCACAACAGCAGCAACCAACAATCGTTGTGCAGGTGACCGTCTAAGCCAATTGCCAAGCTTTGGCCAAATTGTATGCTTTAATAATTACTGGCATTTATTCAGACGTGTTTAATTGCTCGCATTTAGTTTTGTTAGCTGGCGCATTTTCGGCTATTTTCGCCATTTAGTTGCCGCCATTCGGACACAATACAGAAACCCGTGCAGTAGCACACTCCCACCTTTGTGGGCCTTGCGGGTTGTCAGCAGCGACGCCTGTGTCCTTGTGTTTCTTTTTTTACGTTTGCTTAGTTTACTTTGGTCAATGAACTGCTGCTAAATGTTAAAATATAAAACCTGCATAAACACTTAACGTAAAAAGAAAAGCACATTCACTTAGTGTTTGTTTGCATTTCTATGGTGAATAGAAACTAAGGTATAAAGTGCGTATAATAAAGTTTTCGTTTGCGAAAAGTCATCTAGAGAAAAGAAAAAATACAAATCGGGTAATCCCTCAGCTTACCATGACAATGCAATGCTAGGGGACATCCCACCAAAGCAAAATTCGAACTGCAATTGATGTGCGTGCGGTTCCGATTTGCTTACGTGGAGTGTATATTGTATGTATTTCGATAAATGCAGACGCTATTTTTATTGGCAAGTTATAATTGCGCTTGGCTATTTTCTTGCTGTGATCATGTATATTTTGCTTTTTGTTTTGTGTTTTTCTTGTTTCCAACTTTTTTGCGCAATTGTCGCCGCTATTGTGTGTGCGCCGTCCCCATGGAGGTGTTAAATTGTATCGCTATTATATGCTGGGCGTGTATCCATGACGTTGGCCAACACTATTGTTGTTGTTGTGTTGGTATCATTGTTCTTGACAATGCTGTTGGCTCCATTGCATGTTGCTTACATTAGCGGCATAATAAATGTGCTGTTGGCCAGGCCAAAGCATCACAGTGCGATAAATTGTTTTGTAATTAAAATAAATTACATTTCTTCATGTGGACGCCGTCTGTTGACCTCATTACACATCAGGCATGGCGCGTTTTAAAGCTTTAACCATGGCGCACAGCTCACACATTCTAAGTTGGGGTTGGCTTTAATATTTCAACTGTGCACATAAATCATGTATCCTAAGCCTACACGACGCAGGCTACAAAAAGGCAACGCCAACAAATAATAAAGGCCGCTGATAAACACTCACAACGCGGCAGTGTATTGGCTGGCTTCCGAAAGGTGCGCAGCAAAATAAACTGACATATCATATTAAAGTGTTATAGCCGACTTAAAGTTGTTATGTGCCTTGTTATCCCCCAAGCAGACCGCCAAGCAGGCCGGCTAGCAGACCGCCAAGCAGACCGGCAAGCAGACAGCTGAGCAGGCAAGGAGGTAGCCAGGCAGCCAGGCAGTTAAGCAGCATAGCTTGGCAGTCAAGCAGCCAAATGATATACAGCAAGAGGCTGGCAGTATATGAGCGTAAAAATACACGCACACATTTAGACGTTCATGCGCATGCATACATAACAAATACTCGACGTAGGTATTTTGTGTATCTGCTTGAACCGTGGCTCAGACGGTGGCAACGTAGGCTGTGGTATGGCCAAACACGCATAAGTCGCTACGCAAAGAAACACAAAGCATAACCAACGACTTTCAAGTGTGCGCGGGCACAAATAATAAAAAAAAAAATCCAAATAAAAATAAAATAAACAGGAAAAAAATCCGTAGCAAGATGGCTAAGAAAAATAAAGGAAAGAAAAAAGCAGAGCAGCTGTAGCATGCGTGTGGCTACGCAGCGCAAGTTAACTCCTGCCTACCTCAGCGTCGCGAAATTGTCCCTGAATCGCACTGAGCTGAACTGTACTGGGCTGAACTGAGTTGAGTTGAGTTGAGTTGAACTGAGTTGAGTTGAGTCGAGTTGAGTCATAAGGAAAAATGCAAATATTTGCAAAATATATGCGGGTAAAATTGCGCTACGTCTTGTTGAGCGTTTTGCGTCTTGTTCATCATCTTGCTCTTGATCGTTGTCGGTGGTTGTTGTATTTTACACGAATTCGTTTGGGTTCAGTTTGTTGCTGTGCAGAGCACACACATCACATTCAGCACACAGCGGAGTTATCCTTTTAACAGGATTTACCACGCACGCACGCACAAACACGCAAGCCAGAAAGGGTGCAGGGTGCAGGGTGCTCACATTACAGCGCACATGCAATATTTGACATGGTAAGTGGGTTGCCAATGTAAACAAATAACAAAAGCAAAGAAAACGGTTGCGCACATGACACTTTAAACGTTTTACTGCATACTTTGCGGGGCATAAAAAGCAGCATACTCCCATGCCACGCCATGCTATGCTATGCCATGCTTTCTTTGTAGACATTGCTTATGCGTGTTTTCACGTATTTTATTTCGTTTATCGTTTTCTTGTTTCGTTTTTCTTTCCTTTTTGGCTTTTCTTGTTTGTTATTATTCTATAGGCGGACTATCGATTATGCTGCTGTCTTTAGTGTAGAAATTAATAGACATTATCAGCTCTGATTATCAGCAGTTTAATGTGGTCTGTTGTCGTAGCTGTCCTTCAGCTGGTCTGCACGTGCTGGACACACCCACCACACATGCAGCACTCTTTTTATAATTACTTGCATAAGTCGACATACATATGTATATAAAAGCACAAATGCATCACATACACTTATAGTAATTTGAAACTCGTGTCAACTTTTTGTGTTAATTAATTGCCATAATTGCTATGAAACTTGAAAAGGTACAAAAACTTAAAAAAAAAATAATTGCCTTATTAAAAGCATATTCATGGTTTCAATTAGGTCTGGTGCGTAAGTTCAATAACTCCCATTTAATCACAGTTCCGGCAGAAATTTTAACCGAAAGTGGGCAGTGGCCGGTTACAAGGCATGCTTACTTTCTGTTGTCTATTTTTATGTACAAAAAACCATCCTAATAATAACCTATGATTTAGTTGAGCAAGCTTCGAGAACTAATCGAAACATTTCTAGTAGGTGAAAAGCTTCTTATGTTCATTCTACTTAGCTTAGACTCGACTGGATACTTTAAACGTTCTGGCACTTCCAAAATGCACTGCATTGAGATTCAGAGTCCTTTTGAGTTGGCTATTAATATTTGATGTATTATTTTAGCTTTCGATTTTATGCTGTTTATTCTTTTTAACAGCTTGACTTCTTTTCATGAATCATTAGCCCTAAGGCTATGATAGACCCAACAGACATATCATCTGTTCAGTAAGCATATGGGAAATTATGTTACACTCCTGCGTAGCCCCATCGTAGTTCATCGCAGAATGAACTTAGTTGCATTTGCACACATACCGCAAACTTGAAACACTGTACTCCTGTTAGTTGCACCCAAGTGATCTACTACTGATGTATTTCAGACTTTGTACACATTTAGAATAAGTTTGTGCCAAAGTTTCTCGATCCAAGGCGAGCACACAACTTATTAAAACTGTCACATGCCACTCGATATGCGCTGCTGGCTGTCATGTACTCGTGCGTAGTGGCAATAGTGTAGCATACTTTTTGGCCCAGCGAGTATGCAAGTTTGTTAAAGACACTTTGCAATAGTCATGACATTCCTTTATGTCGCACTTTTATTATATGTGTTCGTTACTATTTCTGTTTTATTTGCTGTTGTTGTTGTAGTCGCTGTCACATTGCCACACATAGTAGCTACATGCTTGTGCTCTATTTAGCAACCAACGCGGGGACCCACTGCCAGCGCTTGTATGACATTTATGCTCGCGCTAGCCTGCTCTCCTGCCTGCTTATCCTCCTGTCTGCCTGTCTGCCTGACTGTCATTTATAAAGTTCTATGGAACACGCTTTTATTGTATTTTCTCTTATAATATTTTTTCTGTGCTTGCCTGCCTGTTTTCCTTTTTTTCTTTTTGACACCATGTTTTTCCGCTTTCTATTTCCGGCTTCGATGGCAGCGAAGGAAATGCTGGTGTTGCCTGCTGCTTGCCATTTCGCGCTTAGTTTGCCCAACCGACGTGCCTCCGCGCTGCTGCGCCGTCAAGCATTTATGCAAATATTAATATGCATTTTTAAATGCGCCATCTCGCTTGCACACTCATTGCTGCTTGCAACTTACACTCATACACACACACTCACATAATTGTGCTCTTGTGCAGTGTCTGTATATTTTTCCATTTGAGTGATTTCAAATTTATGCGCGCTTCAATATATGGCGCAGCATGCTTTTTCCATTTCTTTTTTTTTTAATTTTTTGCACTTTCTTTTTGTGCTCCTTTTTTTTTTTGGCTTGCTTCGCTTTCACTTAATGCATGCATATATGCAAATACGCGCATATGCCCTGCCTGCCATTATTTGCGCCTTTCATGCTCGCATTGCTTAAAGTATTTTTTAAAGCTGCAAAAAGGCACGACTGCTTGGCGAGCTATCTGCTGTTTGGTGCCTGCTGCTGGCTACCAGCTAACAGCTGCTGGCTGTTTGGCATTAAAAGCATATTTACTTATGTCAATTATCATGGCTTGGCGATATTACGCATACGCGATGCATGCTCAAACTCTCAGGCATTGTTTGCATGCACGAGCAAATAAAATAATAATATGAAAATCATTTGTAAGTGCTGAGGGCGTCTGATTTACACAAATTTTGAGTGCCATGCAAATTTACATACAAACGAGCACGAGCCGCTGGCAAACATAACGTCAAAGAGTCAATACTAATCTCAGTTTCATATTTAACTGCAGATTAATTTGATTTGCTTTGCCGCTAAGTGGCCACTGCCTGCCACTTTGGCTCTTCGGTTCCTTGCTTGCCTGTCTGCCTGTCTTTTGTCTGCTCGCTTGCCTGCGCTTGCAATGCTGCAAAACGGTAGCGGAAATGCCACGGTTCAAAGTTCAAAAGCCAACAATTAACTTAATTTGTACAAGTTTTTGTACATGCTATGTGTGAGTATGTGTGTGTGTGTGTATGTGTGTGTGTGTGTGTATTTATTGACAAAAACTTTCTCAACTATTTATTTACAAAGTGAATTACAAATCGTACAAACAAAATCGTGCCGCACAGCGCACATAACCCACCTAAAAGAGGCCACCACGCATGTGGCACCCAACCATCCACTTTCCATCCCTAATGCGCCGCAAGCCGCTTCCCGCCTACGGTATGCCACGCACCTCTCCCAACGCCCAACGCCCCACGCCCAACGTCCCAGACACCACACGCAATCGATATTCCTTATTTTTGCGCCCTGTAATTTCTGGCTGTACATTACAAATATTGTTCGTGTCTCAATAAGCGCATATGCGCGTTTATCTCCGCGAATCCTTGTATCCTCGAATGCTGGCGCACGTGCATGTGTGTACACATACGCGTGCGTGTGTATGATTGGCGCGCACGGGTTCTGATTAAGTGTCACATTTCGCATTATTTGTGCTGCCGCTTCTCGGATATATTACGCATGTTCGACTCAAGGACTCAAACATACGAACGACTCGATTCGTTTCGACTTGACTTGACTTGTCTCGTCTCGTCTTGTGTTGTCTTGTCTTGTCTTGTCTTGACTTGATGTTACGCGGCAGCGACGTTGGCTGCGACGCCGATGCTGACGTCGGGGTTGGCGTCGACGCGGATTGTGTGACGTTGACATTAAATGTGCAGCACGCAAAATTCGTGAAGCATTCATTGTCTGTCGAGAATGATTTATGACTTTTTTGCTTGATTGTGCAGAGCATGAGCCGCAGAAGATGATACCAACAACAACAACTGCGAAAAAAACAACAACTGCGAAAACAATATTTGACTGACAAGCAAACTAAGGCAAAAAGAAAAAAAATAAACCAAAAGTAAAAAGATTGAAGAAAAAAATGAGCATACACTTTCATGCTGTGGTTGGGAGCAGAAATTGAAGTGTCACTTTGGCATTATTTTGCGATTTTTCATTGCTTTATTTGTGTTACACACACACACACACACACCCACGCATACGCAAACACTGGCACGTGCATGTTTTATGACTGCTGCGCGGATTTTAGAGCAACTTGAGCATTCGCTTGCGTCTTTAAGCTGAACTCGAAGGAGTGCAGCGCTGACAGTTGTTTTGTTTTTTTTTTGTCAATTTTCCTTTGCTTTTAAGAACATAATGTATACTAATGTGTGCTGCCAAAGCCACACTTATCTATAATAACATACAAACAAAACAAAACTAATCAAACCAAAAATAATAAAACATATCAAACAGGAGAAAAAATACCACAAGTTTTTTAATAAATGCACCCTTCTGAGCTGAATTACTTGCACTTTGCTTTTTTTTTTTTGTTTTATTTCAATTACTTATTTATGTTCTATTTCTTTTTTTTTTGTTTCGTTTTGCTTAACTTAGCTAATTGCTCAATTTCCAGCATGTGGGCACGCCCCCTATCACACCTACTTGGTAACATTAGAACGACTTTGACCTTGTTTAGCGTTTGAGACCCCATTAAGGAAATGCAATGCAATGTTAGCAGCATAAAGCCATGTACAATTCGACATTAGTTTACTCAAGTTTAATGATGGCAGCACAGTGAGTCTTGCCTTACCCTGTCTTGGCTTACCTTGTCTTACGTTGCCTTGCGTTTGGGCAACTGTTATTAAGTCGAGTGAAAACGCACTTTTGTGACGCTAATGTCACCTGACGCGAGTATTTTTATACAAACATAAATGGCAACTATAATCGGAAATAATAAAGTTAAAACAATGCTAATGTTGTGATTAGCTGTTGAGGAACGGTGCCAAGAGTCGTTAGCTTGGGCAAGCAAACTGCGTTGTCAACACGGCGGCACATTCTGAGACAAAACCTTCTGAATGGTATGCAGTCGGGAAATAATAAAACAATGTCTTACCTATTGCCTCAACAACATATAGATATCTTTTCTATCATTTAAAGATGGAGAACTTTTGTTAGATCTCCTCCGACTATCTGTGCAATTGCTTAGAATTCTTATTGTTTAAGCAGTTTGTGTAAAAAAAAGTTTATTTACTATAAGAAGACATCAAATATATTTTATATAAAAAAACTGATTTGTTTTTTTTTTTTCAAATGCCAGTATTATTTGAAGAGCCAAAAGAATTGATATAAAAAATAAGAATTTTGCGTCAAAATAATTGGAAAGAATAAAAAGACAGAATCAAAGAATAAAATCAAATTAAGTCAAATACATATACGAATGTATTCATATTAGTACATATGTTACGCTTTTGTTTTACTGTATGAGACTCTAAGAGCCTCAATTCCAATAACCATTACAATTTAAAAGAATATCAAAGAAAATCAATATTTAGAAAATTTAGCCTTTTCAAAAATCCAAAAAAAAAAAAAAAAAAAAAAAATTAGGAAGTATTCGAGTTCATCATTTTAACTGCTCAAACCATGTAGGCATGCGGTAAGCGTCCATGCTACTCCTTTATATTTTATTTAACTTTCGGTTATTTTCCTTTTATTGCTTTTGTCGGTAAGTGAAATTAAATTTTAATTATGGCTGATTGCTTTAAAGCAATAACTTTGCATGTTAAAGGGAACGACAAAAAAAAAGACATCATCGAAAAACGGAAAATTTTTGAGTTGCGTCGTTTGGCATGAGTCGACACAAAGTGCTTTTACTCACTTTGCTTAAAGTCAACCGAAAACTCACTCACTCACTAGCACGCACCCACACATACACACACACACACGCATATATGCACATGAACACAGGCGTGCAAGTGGCCAAGAACACATAGTGAATGAGTGAGTGAGTGAGTAAGTGCCCAAAAGTATGCTTCAACTTAATTATGTATAAAAAGCGCGATTGGCAGCTAGCGCGCGCACACGCCACACCGCACCACAAAGCAGCACACATCACACATCACACCTCACTCGCGCACATCCAGCCCGTATCCTACCACAAAGCGGAGCCACACCAAACACTTCCAAAAACACACACACATGCACACACAAGCAGACTCACACACACTCCTGGTCCTGCTGCCCAGTATGGGTTTTTCCTTGGTGCTGCCATGGAGGACATGTTTGCTTATTTTGCGTATGACGTTGGGGAGGAACAGGAGCAGGTCGGCGATCGGCAAGAAGCAGGCAGGAGTAGCGCCATATTAGCTATTCATTGAAGGCATTTATAGCGCGCTTTTGTGTTCGCAAAGCACAGCCAGCGTGCAGCTGCGTGTGAGTGGGTGTGTGTGCGTGTATGTACATGGCACGCTTGGTTAGTGTGTAAGGTCCTTTTGGCAGATTTACTGATTGATGGCTATTAATTTATTTGCACAGCACTCCGCCACGTTCGCCATCTGTGCGCTGTACAATAAGTACGATATGTGAGCAGCGTTGCGCATAGCAATTGTAAGTGAAAAATATATAAATTATTTTTTTATTTCTTCTTAGCTGCTTGGTGCTTATATTTTGTAGTGTAGTTTAGTTTATGGATAGCACAAGCAGAGCACATAAAATAGGCGTATTAATAAAGATTTGTGCATTGTAGACGCGCTCATTGTTGTCGCTTATATCCTTTTATGCGTCTGTAATAAACAAACTACAAGAGACAGCCAAGCAGAAAGACGAGGAGAGAGAAGGACAGCCGGGGAGACAGACAGGCAAGCGCACAATGAGTCTATTATTACATCTGCCTGCTCAGCTCCACTCAATGCTGGATGGCGTCCCATGCCTATGCATGATCGATGTGCCTGTCGTGGCTGCCAAGTGTAGATAATATATTTTATAGCCTGCAGTTATGCGTTGAAATTAATAAACTGTCTGATTAGATTATGCGCCGATAAATGAAACGAAACATAACGTAAACAAACAGCAACAACAACAATAATAACAACAACATGGATCAACATCAACCGAAATCATTGTCTTAGCCCCGAGTGTATATTTTTGCGGTAAGCATTTAACTTTTGCTTAAATTCCAACTGCCTGCGTCTGCTTTAAGCTGCGCTTGCCGTTGTCCTTAGACGCACCCAATCACGCCTCGCCGTCTCCGCTTTGTTTATCTATAGACAGAAAATCTTAAATGGAAATCTGCAAAGCATGCGTGGTACGCAAAAAAATTGAAAAGCAAAGTGTTTGTCTTTTGTATTTTAAGTGCTTACGTTGCTCCGCTTTTCAAAGGATAGCAGCTGCCTTTGTGGTTTGTATGCAAAGCAAAACAGAAAAAGGACAAAAAAAAAAAAACATGCATGTGAAAACCTTTGCTCTTTTTCGTAGTGCATTTGCAGGCAATAAACTAAAGCAGCGCACAGACTGGCTTCGGTACAAGTCATTACCTGACTGCCAGGCTGCCTCCTTGCTTGTCTGTTGTCGTATCCACCCACCTCTGGTGAATTGCTTGCCTGCATATTTTCTTGCTCTCTATTTCACTGCTTGCTTTTGCACATCTTTGCCTTCTCGTCTCGCAGCCTGCTCAGTTAGCTGGTCATCTGCTTGCTTGGCTATTCGCCTGCCTGTCGGTCTGCATCACTGCTTGCTTTGGTGCCGCTTTGCCTGCCGGCCTATTTACCTGCATGCGCCTGTCTTCACTTCACCTTTGCCATAAACCATTTTTCAATACATTTCTAATCAGTTGCGTGTCTCGTATGCCGCCTGTCGCTCTTACCGCCTTCACAGCTGCATTATTAAGCATACGCCCCGACGGCCGGCGCTGGGCGTGTGCGGCATGCAGCCACAAAGTCAAATTGCGTTGCGTTGGCGTCTGTCTGGTATAGTTAATCACTATGCGCGCTCCTTGCTCATGGCTTGGCTTAGTTGCGCTAAAATGATTAAATCTGCAGCACGTGCTAAGCAAATTTTAAATCCAACGACAGGCGAATGTTGTATGCATGACGTATGCGCAATTTCCTTCGCCTTTACATATAAATTTTAATATAAGCACATACAAAACAAAAATGTGTATCCCAAAAAAAAAAACAAAAACGAAAATATACAAATACCCAAACAAAAAAAAGAAAATGAAAATGAAAAAAAAAGAAAACAAGTGAAAAAGCAGAACTTGGCAGCAGCCTAAATCCCAACCTTAATACTTAGGCACTAATTCAACGCTAAATGGCATCATCAAAGCGCCCAAAATGATAGCAAGCGGCGCATACGCAAACACACACAGACACACTTACGCACATACACATACATAAATACCCAAAAAATTCACAGGCACACACAAACACACAGAGGCAATGGCCATGGCAATGGCATTGCCAGCATATACATGCGTGCAATACGCATAAATTTTACGCAATATTCTTGACTCGACACGAGCGCTGAAGGAAACGCTTACAAGAACGCACAAAGGATTAAGTACTTCAGTTTAGTGTTTCTATTTCAGCACACGATATACGTCTGCCAGCAGCAGCAACAACGCAACAACAAAAATAATAAAAACAGCAACAACAGCTGACTTAACTGCTTACATTTTGCACATTGGCAATAGTCACAGGAGCAGCCAGCGGCAACATAGAGTAGAGTGTAGTAGAGCTTCATGGCACTGACGCTGACGCTGACGCTGACGCGGACGCTGGCAATGGCAATGGCAGTGGCAATGGGCAATACAATGATTATGGTCGTTGAATATAAATTGATATATTAAGCAAAAATCATGGCCAGAAAAACGCCACAACCGACTTGTGTAGCATCATAAGCAAAAGGCAACAACAATAATAATAACAACAACAACAGCGTCATCATCAGCAACAGCAGCAGCAGCAGCAAAAGCAGTAATAGTAAAGCAAAAAGCATACACAACGAAACAACAACAAAGGCAACAAAAATATCAACCGGAAATTACGCACCAAGCAAAGCCAGCAGCGCACAGGAACTATCAAAACTAAGGCGGGCAGGCAGGCAGGCAGGCAGTTGCCGTGCGAAGACGTGCTACGGCGCTGTTCCGTACCATACGCATGCCCCCGTGCATGCCAATGCTGTGCTGGCGCTCGAGCGTATTGGCTTATGTAGTTTCCGCTTCCGTTGCGTCGCAGCCAGTGCTAGACGCATTGCGCAAACAAACTCAACAGCAACAGCAAGCGAGAGGCGTCAAGCGCCTTGGCATTGTGCAGGTCACAAGCCAGAAACGAAAATAGTGAACTGTTCCAAGCTTAGGCGCATAGCTTAGCAGGCAGGCAACGATGATACGAGGTAATCGCCTAATGTCTGCCTAATTACGCTTAAAGCTTCAAATATTTTAATATCAAAAATGAATGAAAATTATTTTTTTATTCAGTTTCACATTTTATTAACAAACTTTGCTTTAACTGGCAGCACTTCTGCCTCAATCAGTTATTATTACATAAGTGTAATGATGCAGTGTGAATATGATATGATAAAATATTTTTCGTAAAAAGGAAGTAACATTTCTCTGATTTAAAAAGGTTCCAAAATTCTGAACAATTAAACGAAGTCAGATTTACTTAAATTATGTGACTTATTTTGTTTTAAATCTTCTAATCTTTGGCGTCAAAATTGAGGACATTTTTAGCCTGTAAATATCTCACTTCGCATAAATGTAACCCGCTATGAGTCAAAGTATATGCAACACAACATAGCAGCCGAAAACTTAAGGTCAAAGCAGCCATAGCTCAGCCAATTTTTGAATCTGTCTGCGTCTATGAAGCAATTAGTTCCTTCATTAAATCAAAAAAAAACCCATGTGATCCACGATTATAGGTCAACGCCAGCCACTTCAAAATCAAAGTGATGCAATAAATAAAACTCATTTTCTATTATATTTGAAAGCAAGAAAAGATCCTTAAAGCCATTAGCACTCATATTGGCTCTGGTTTAAAGTAATATGAAACTCATTACATGCTGCCTGTTCGCACTAGCAACAACAACGACAGCAGCAACAACAGAAAGAGACCGAGAGAGAGGCAAGCACTGGCAGGTGGGTGAGTCTAACGTGGCGTAGCACAGCGAAAAATGTAGCGAAATTCCAGCACGTCATTGTTAATTACATGCTGGCATGCATAGGCAAAAGGACGAAGGCCAAATATGCCAGCGAATGTCCAACATGCCAAACACACAAAAGCGGCCACTTATGCCTTGTGCCGTGTACCATGTGCCGTGTTCCTTGTTCCGTGTGCCGTGTGCGAGTGGCTCGCATGGCAAAGCAATTTAAGCGAGCACAATTATTATTAGCCGAACCTGAGCCTGCACCAAAGCCATGCTAAAAATCGAAAAAAAAGCCCGTAAACAGTGTCGTGTCGAGTTGTGTCGTGTCGTGTTTTGTGTATGCAAATTAAATATGCGCACGGACGCTGATTAAAAGTCACAGCGCAACGCGGCAGAGGCCGCAGGACATTACCTGACTGCAAGGAATACATCAAGCCAGGCACGCAGGCGATTAAGTGGATCCGTCAGTTGTGCCGTTACGTATTGTCTGTCTGTATGTCTGTCTGCGTCTCTACATGTTGTATATGCCGAAGGCGCATGTATGCATGTGTGCTGCATTGCCCGTCTCAAGGTCAACGACTCAACTGACGCTGCTGCCGCCTGCTATTGCCTGCAGTCATACAACTGCTGACTTATTAATTTCATTTAATTTCACATTATTTTATTTTCTTTCATTATTTTTCACGTGCTTGTGTTTTATTTAATTTAAAACCATGGCGACATGTTTGCGTAGCAGCAAAGATTTTCACTTACTTTTATTTTCACTACAGCTTATTGATTTTGTGTACAGTCAAAGACGCCTTTGGCCTCTGTGAAATTAGGCAACGTGCTTTGACGCCTACCGCAATGGGAGCGACAGTGCGACTGACTTGCCATACCCCGCTCCACCCGATGTCCGCTGTCCGTTGCCTTACCTGGCTGAAACGTGTCGTGCCTTGCTTTGCCTTGCTTTACCTTGCTGTGCCTTGCCTTGCCTTGCGTGTTGATTTTATTGATTAGAATTTCAACTTAATTGTAGCTATGCAGCTTGTTTTCTTTATTTGTTGTTGTTATTGTTGTTGTTGTTGTTGCTGCTGTGACACGTATTTTCTATGCTTGTAACATCATATGTAAGTATATTGATTTTTGCTTGGCAATTTATTATATGCATAGAGACACACAGCATTGGCAGCCTTTGTGCCACACACCTCGGCAGGTGCTTGACCTGGCCTAGACACACGTCAGCTCGGCTGCTGCTTTTGATAAGCAAGCTAACCTGGCCACTTTCAATGCTTGAATATGCATTGAAGCATTTAATCATGTCTGCATTTTAATGATATTCATGCTACTTACTCAGCAATAGCCGCACGACTTATTTAAATAAACCATTTTAAATATTACACCTCTTAAGTGAATACTAACAAGAAAACTTCATGTTCATAGTCATTTACATATAGCATAAGAGCTAATATTCGACAACTCTCCTAAGGGACACGATTGCCTTACCTTCGGCTATAATTCATATAGTACTTCATTGGCCAGGTAACTCTGACTTTCTGAATCCTACTTATATCATCATCCTATCAACTGCTGACACCAAGGTATGCGTTCAAATTTTGATATTGAGTGCATCGCATAATTAGCGACATATCTGCCAATTCCATAGTACATCGTCCGCTGGATAGGCAATTATGAATTTTATTTAACAACAAAACTATTTTGATAAATTTTGTTATATTTACCACTAATTATCGTTATTACTTATCTATCTAAAAATAATGTGTAGACTATCTTAGCTGAGCAAAGTCGTGAAAGCCTTAATAATATCCGCATTGATTTCCAAACACATTGCGTGATGGGTCTAAATAGATTCAGGCACGTGCACGCCTAAAAAGGCGTCATTGACTCAGTCAAGGACCTCTCTAGTCTCGTTGTGAGGCCAGCATTGGCCAGTCAACCTTATCTTACTATGATGTTCACACATTGTTCTTATGTTCTACCTGTCAATTAGTCAATTTTAGTTTTTGTTCTGCTTTAGTCCTACTTGACTGCGATCGATCGTCAACACATCGCACTAAGCATGCATGTTTAGAAATTCCCAGCTGACCTTGAGACGAGTATACGAAGGCCATTCACTACACGCAACCCGTAACTCTTTCTGCCCACACCAAGTCTGGCTCGCCAATACACCTTAGAGTCCAAACTGCGAGCCTACCCGAAAATCTTACACAATATTTTATAATATTTATATTTAAGCATATTAATTAACGATTTAAGTTGCTTAGCTGGCTATCTGCCAAGCCTTAAGCACATTTGCATGTAGATATGTAAGTACGTAAAACAATTAAGCGTCGCAGTGAACAGCTCAAAACGATGTCATATTAATAAAATCAATAATGTATTATGCCTAATATGAATAATGCAAAAAGACACAGTTCAGGGTGTTGCATTAATTATGCATAAGCCAAAGCAAGCGACGCCTTTGCAATGCTTGCCGAAAGCCTTTGGAGCCATGCACGCACATGAGACAGTCTGCCCAAGTGCCTGACTGTCTGATTGATTGGCTGTCTGCCGTGCAACGATAACTGCCTGGCAAAGGCACTGAATTCTCGAAATTCAACAATTTCAATAAATATAAAGAAATCAATTTAATATGGGCGCAGCAAATTTAAGCCAACACAAAAATTCTTACGTGCCAATTGCTTTGCCATGTCTGAGTTTGCTTTACGTTACGTTATGAATTTTGCTTTTTATTGGGTCTGCTTTTGGCTTTGGTTTGCGTTGTTCCATTTTTTTACCCAATTTTTTTTTTTTTTTTTGATGTTGTTTTGTTTTTGGGCTTGGTGTGAGTCTATAGATAATCAAATTTTGGCACTAATTCACTGCAGACACGCAAAGCATAAATAAACTCACTTTATTATGGCCGCCAAAGTATTTCTGCTATTTGTATTTGCTTTATGAAATTTCAATGGAAAATCAGCAGCAGCAAACAAACGAAAAAAAATTAATACAAAAACATATACACGCTTTTAAATGTAGAACGTGTTAAAAGTTTTTTTATTTAACTGTTTTTAGTTTTCTGGTTTTTTTTTTATTTACATGTTATTTTTTATTTGTTACTATTTTGATTTTTTTATAATATTTTACTTGGCCTATGCGGCGTATGCGTAACATTTCTAACATAGTTGCAATTGCGCAAAAAAAGAGCAGGCGAAACGAAGTTTCAAATGTTGCACAAATACACACAGAGGAAAAATAAAAGAGTTACAAAATATGTGCTCAACTCACTGGCAGGCAATACAAAGCAAATATGCATAAATGCAAGTAACCAGCCCACCCAATGGCTCCACTGCCAGCACTGCCTTCTCTTTAGTCGGCGTCCCTGTCATTTTAGTTTATTGACTTTGGCAAATATTTCGCTATAAAATTTAATAACATTTTCATGCAGTTGCCATTAGTTTTTTCTCTCCTACCAGCAAGTTATAGATGCAACAAAAAAGTCACTAAACAAAAAACAAGAAAAAAAGAAAAATGTTAGAACTTAGCCATAGTCCTTCGCTGCAGTGCTGGCCCTTGCCATGCTAATGCACGTCGCTGCCTTTTGCTGCACCATAGATTTTTATTAGTCATAACCTCACAGCGCGCACATTCCGCCATTCAGCCACTGGCCAGGGCAAGTAGGAAGAAGGCAAAATTATTATTATGTGCTTATTATGATGATTATGCGAACATCAACGTAAATAATAAGCCAAGCGTTGCATTTGACTGCATTTGCCCGCACTAAGGACACGGCTGCGTACTCCTGCATATGTGCATGATATCATTTCTGTTGCTTGCATCGTTTCCTCTATTTGCTTCTGTTATTTTATTTTTCTTCTCTTTTTGTATATACGCCAGTCAATATGACAAACGTTTTGTTCATGGCGTTTTGCATTTAATGACTTCGATGTGCCATGCGCACATTACTTATGCACTGCAGCTTGGCATAAAGCATAAATGCAGCACAGTCATAGCGCATGGAACACTTCCTGCTGCTATGACATTGCATTGCTTTGCGAGCAATTCTTTTTTTTTTTTTTTCTTTGCATGATTTGGCACTAGTTAGGCTTAAACACTTTTATGCAGTACATAAAGTAAGCCGCAAGGCAACATGGCCAACAGCAAACAGAAAACAGCAACGCGTCGTTAGTTGGCCAGCTGCACAAAAACGCAGCTCATTAGCTCATAATTTTCCACTTGCTCAAAGCCAAAATAGCCTTGTGTCACCCAAAAGGAAACTATGAAAATGCAAATTAGCCATTTCCAAGCTAAGTCAGCAAGCAAAACTGAGTACACACACACGAACTAACACAGACCAAGGGCGGCTGTCAGACTGGTTGGCAGGCAGGCAGGCAGGCATGTGCATGTCCTGCGTACAGGAAGCTTTGGTAATAAGCTGGCTTTGGCTATTCAAGCGTTTAGCCGCGTCATGCTGTAATAACTCACAAAGTGAAAAAAAATGTTCACAGAAAAAGGACGGCAGCAGGAAGCAATAAGCTAAGCCAAAACAAGCAGTTACGCAGCCTATGCGCAGGACTTTGGTTTATTTTTTTTTTTTTTTTTTTTATGCAAGAACGAATAAAACTGTAACACTCGTAATTTTTCTTTGCCTGCTTTTTCTTATAGTGTATTTCATTTTTTTACCCCGTTTTGTTGTGTTTTTTATGATGCCTCGCTTAGCATACTATTTGACCTGCTGATTGTGGCTGCTGTTGTAAGTTTTACGCTTATTAATTTTTTATGCTTTCACTTCTTGCCTAGCAACCAACTCAGCCACAAATTCATGCAAAAATTCCTGCCTCTGCGTTTGTGATTTGCAGTGCAGTCTACAATTTCCAGTTGCCCTGATGGCGGTGCTTTACTGCAAATTAGCTTCATATTGCGTATACGCACCGTCTGCTCGGTTGCATTCCGTGCTTTAGTTAACGCACATCATATTCAGCGATGCGTGTACGGACAAGCTCACCGGCCAGCCAATAAACGAAATTGCTAATTAATGGAAGTGAATAGCCAGCAAAGGCCTAGCAGCTTTGTTGGCTCGCATTGTGGCAGCATATCCTGTTCATGTTGCCTTTGCTTTTGTGTCACATTTGTCACAATAATTGCATGATAATTTGTAGTGACGCATATATTCCCTGATAATTCCTACGCTACACCACACAACAGCTCTTTGATACTTGATACATGCCAGTTATTCGACGCAAGCATATTACCTTTGAAAATTTCAATTCACAACATTCAGATATTATTCTGCCATCAACAAGCTTTTACATATGAATGTTCTCAGTGTTTTTTTGTTTTAATAATCGCCAACCACACATTGTCGGCACAAAACGGCAACGTAATTAATTGCGTCAATTAAGTGAGCTTAAGCAGTGCGAACAAATGTAAATCTGTTACATTGCAGCTAAAAGGGACAAAAAGACTACCGCCTTACATGAGGCATTAAAAAATAAAGCAGGCATAGAGCATGAAGCGACAGTGCAATACAAAATACGAAAAAAAAAAATTACTGTATAAAAAAAGCCGGTAGTAGAAGTAGAACATAATAGCAGCAACAACAGAAACAACAAGCAAACTAACAAAATCAATCCAATTACTTGGTCTGCACATCACTCGCACATGCGCCACCCGCCACCGCCTGCCCCTTGTCCAGGCCACATAATACAAAGCGAAACTCAACTCGTACCTTACTTAGCTCAAGTCGATTGCGCTCTGATTGCTAATAAGAACATACCGAAGTGACAACAACAGCAACAACAGTGACAATAACAACAGTATAAATCGTTAGTGCAGCAAGTAATACATAAAACAAGAGCAACAACAGCAACAGCAACAATAACAACAACAACAACAACATGAACATCAATGGCAAGTGGCAACAACAGCAAACACTAATCGCCTAATGGTCATTTTGCAGATAATTAGCAAGGCTTACTTGGTTACTTTTGGGATTAGTTTGTTGCCAAGTCTGAATGAAACGTGTCCGCTGTGCCTGGTAGCGCGCTCAAAGCGTACAAAACGCAGCATTTACGCCTTTCAGCATTGCAGAATTATTTTCACCGCACTTTTTATACAACCAAAAGCAAAATGGAAAAATAAAATAAAAAACAAAACTAAATAAAATAAAAAATACAGATGCCAAAGCAAAAGCCTTAAAGCTGGCGAAGTAAACGTATAAAAAAAAAGTACTAACTCAAATGACAGAAGTGCGCTATATAATAAACCAAGGGTGTTAACTGCATAAGAAGCTGGCATATGGAAATGATGTACGACATGCAAGCGCAGATTAAATATTCAACGCGTGGTACAAAGTGAAACTCGAGGTCGCGAGGCTGTGGCTCAGCGGACTGGACGGTCGTTTGCATAACATATTTGCGTTGCCAAGGAGCCGCATTTGGAGCTTGGCTGCTAATTAAGGTTTAATAGGCTTACGTATTTCAAAGCTGCAAAGAGTCACTCGCCGTTTGTCAAGTATTTCCGCAAAGGCATAATAAAAATTAGCTTAATTTGGTTTTAATAACAGTTGCATGTCTAATTTTACACTTAAATGCATGAAGAAATTGAAAAAAGTAAGGAAACTTACTGTATATTGACATAGATATCGTACATAGGTTGACTCTATTCTGAAATTCAGGTTCTGCTCAATTTGCTTAAGGATCTTATTTTTCGCAGTGCCTTCTATATATTTTTATATATTGATGATTGTAAACCTCAATTTCAACTGGATATCAAATTCATTAAATTTTTATATGCATATATTTTCATGCGTATTTTGAAATTAGTCATTAAGGACACAGCCAAATGTTGTGCATTGCATATGTAACTAAAGCAAAGGTAAATATCAATTTCATTGATATATATATTTTTTTTTTTATTAATTTATTTTTTGTTTTTGGAAGAATTTTAAAAATTATGGCATAAATTATGCTTAACCGTGAGATTTTCGGCACATCCGCTGCTAGCTCGTAAAAAATGCATTTGGTTGCACTTCAGTTGCTAATTAAGAACTAAAAAACAAAAAGGTATTTTTTTTTTAATTTTACATTTTGTTTTTATGGTATTTTAAAGTTTGCTAACAACACAGAAAATAAAAAACAAATTGAAACGAAATAAGCCACAAAAGCGGAAGTCCGCCATTAAATGCGCTGCATATGTGATGTCGTATATAGAGTGCAAGAGCGAGATGCATATATGTATGTGTACATGGCGAGTGTATAATGTGACATGCATAAATAACAATGTTAGTTTTTGTTGCTGTTATTGTGGTTGTTGTTGTCATTGTTATTGCCGTCGTTGCTGGTTTTTGTAGTTGCTTAGTTTCGGTGCATATTTTACTATTTCCGCTTTGGCTTTTGTGCAATGGCAAAGGCAAAACCGGAAGTGATAAAATCGTTGCACGCCTGCTACTGTGCAGCAACACACACACGCACACAGACACTCACAAACACAAAACTAACCAAGCAAACAACCAAACAACGAACCAACTTCAGATCCTCGCCCGCAACACAATGCCATATTTACGAGTCTTTTTCGTTCCCAAGTATTGAACTCTCGTTGTGTTTGCATTTCCTCTCCACGCCCCTACCCATACCTATGCCAATTCCACCGCTGAGCCACTCTCCCGTTTGGTTGGCTGTGCGTGCTTGTCGTCTGTGTGGCGGCGCCGTGCATTGAATGCGATTTGTATGCTGTGGCATTTATATGCGCATTGTCGCCGGCAATTAGAAAAACGTTAGCGGCGATTTGTTGATGCAATTATATTTTGTCGTTGCCATTGTGCGCACTAGCATGGCCAGTGCGGACCGCACAACGTGGCGTATGCGTAATGCCTTTTGTATTAATTGTTGCTGCAAGCGTTGCGCGTCAGTCGTGTCGTTTTGGCAATGCCCGAACTAATGAAATATGCACGAAGGCACATGAGTGAGCAGAGTAGCAACGACAAAGATGGGAGAGGGGGGAGAGGCGGAAGTGTATAATTGGCAGCACTTTGCATAGCTTTCATTAGCCGTTCAAATATTTTTGCAATTAATTTATTTTTTCTGCAGTTGGCTGACGTCACTCATTTTATTAATGACATTTGTGCTGTTTGCTTTGCATCGAGTTTTTTTCTCAGTTCTGTTTACTCTTTATTTCGGTTTATTCTTTTTTACTGTGCAAAAATTTTTGCTCAATTCTCTTTGCTTCACTTTCATTCTGTGCACTCGTGTAATTTTTCCACTTTGCCATAAAGTTTGGTTATTTACCATTTTCATTTTCATTTTCATGCGCTTCATTCTGGCTTCGCTTCATTTGCATGGCGCTTGTTTATAAATTTTTAGTTTTTATCTGCCATCCTTTTCCTTTTTCCTTTTTGTTTGCCTTATTTTTGTTTTTCTCTGTTTCATCCTGTTACATTTTTATGTGCTGCCATCTGCTGCTATGTGTGTTGCTTCGTATTCTTTACTTGCAAATATTTTCTCTGTTTGCCCTGCGTCTACTTGAAATTTATTTACATTTCCTTTTTAGTTGGGGTATCATTTTTTCTTTTTTTTTTTTTTTTGCTTTTGTGCTTTTCTTGTTTCTTTCATTTCGTCTTTTATGTGTGGGGCACGTAAAATATGCTAAATCCTAATTATTGTGCGCAAACAATTGTCATGGCTTTGCAGTCGATATTTTCCTTTGAGCTTTGACATTTCTGCCAACGTAAATTAAATAAGTGGTCAGCGGCGTGTGAAAGGGCATGATTTGATTCAATTTAAAAATATATGTGTCACCATTTATTGCGTCTTTGCAATTTAATACAGAGAATCTACTTGTCTAAGGATCTTCAAACAAATGCAATAGTAAAGAATATTGATTTTTATTTCTGTGACTTTAGTAACTTTCCTTGTAAGAGGTTTAAGAGAACCATTAATATTTGTAAATAAGAATTCGCTTTTTTAATATTCGATTGTGTTGATACTCATACTCGTATATTGTATAGGTCTCACCGGGAAATGCTATACATCTAACTAAGTCGGTATTGCGACTTAGGTTCCGGGAACTTATAACAACAGCAGTTTCTAATGCATAGATGTCTATATAATCTATACAACTGAGTACAATTTAATCAGTGCAGCAGAAGCTGAGTTTGCTTTTATATTTGCCATATTCATCGATAGATACGAGTTTGCCAAATACATTTCGTATACAGAGTTGATTAAGAGTTGCCCAGCCGAAATGATGCTACGTCTTCTAGGCTTATATATAACACCCCGGGTTTCTTAGTCTCTTCTAGATTTACATGTGAGCTAATAAAATTCATGCTCCCATGTAGCGCAGTAGACAAAACAGTGCCATATCGCTATTGCAGGCTGCAGTATTCGCTTGTTACTATATAAGCATCGTATCCAACCAATTTAATAACAACTCAATGCTTTCATAATACCTTGAAAAATAAAAAAAGAGAAAAGTTTACAACCTATTCTTCAATAACGGAAATCATTTTGTGCTCATTTTTAAGTAAAATTCAATTATTTATTGCGATAATCTTGGAATTTTTTTATTGCTGCAAAGTTTTCCGTTACCTTTTTTCCATGCGTCAGACGCCTTAATCCCCGGCACTAGGGCGCGCCCAGCTTACCTCACTCCCGTGCTCACTTGATATGTTGGCTTTGGCATTCGCAGCTTACGCTCGAAGCGTTTTTCATTTTTTGCCCATTTGTCGAAGCCATAGTTCGTGCTCCCTGCTGCTACCTGCTGCTCCCTTCTGGTCCCTGCTGCTGCCGTGCTTATTGCGTGTATTTCTTTCTGCGTTACACTGGGAGCATTTAATGAACTTGTGCTGTTGAAATCTACCAAAAGGGATTTTTTTTATCGCTGATGTTAATTCGTGTTGGCTTTTAGCTTTGCTGCTCAACTGCAGCAACACACAAAAAACAAAAAAAAAAAAAAAAATAGAGAAAAAAAAAGTGGGAAAAAATAAAACAAAAAATGTGTACGAATTAACAATTTCTTTTGCTTCATAAAATAGCATAAAAAAATCTAACGAATTGTGCTAATTACACGCGCAAAAGTATGCTACTATTTTTGCCCGTTTTATTAATAGCATTAAGCGTAAAAAAAAGTCCTGCATAATTAATTAAAGGCGTAAAGGACTTCGATCGTTAGTGTGCGCTTATGCTGCTGCCATACTAACAGACCTTGTACGCATTTCTATGAATGTCAGCAAAACAAAGATAAACTGACACACAAAATTAAGGCAACCAACAAGAAGGGGGAGAAAATCTGCGATGAAAATAACAAACGACAAAGAAATCACGTACAGTTGGACATTTAGCGCGTGTTAACTAGGCAACTGTTCAACGCTTGTCGCTGACAACTTGTTCAATGTCATGTTGTGGTTGTTGGACGCACTACTCTGCTCTCATGCGCGCTCTCTCTCTCTCTTTTGTTGTTATTGCTTTCACTGCTGCTGCTGCTGAAGACTAACTGACTGCTGCAACGGCAAACATGACAATGAGTGCGGAACGTAAAGAACTACGACAACAACAACAACAACTGCAAATGAAACAACGACCAGAAAACAACGACAATACAAACAAAAGCTGCTCGAACAATAACAAGAACACAAAGTACAACAACAGTAGCAGCTGCAGCAGAAAACAGAAAGCAGCAAGCAGAGACAGAGCAGCAGCAACAAAAGTCAACGACAGCTCAAGCAAATGCTAACGACAACGCAACGGATGTTCTTGTTTTGGCCGCAAGCGCTGCCAACAACTACAACAACAACAAACAACGTCAACTGCAGCGGCAGCCACAACAACAACAAGTGTCGAAAGTATGGCACAAGCTGTGCTGCTACGACGCTGCGATGCTGCGAGGGTGCGAGGAAGTACGCTTTCAATATGTAAAACATGTACGAGGAAGAGGAAGAGCGCAGGCGCGCGGTCTGGCCACATTCATGACAGCCTGTTGTGGCATAGTTTGGCTGGGCCAACCGACTGCTTCAACAACGGCCACAAGGTCGCTCTTCTTTGCTTACCAACCAAAGCACCCTCTATGTGTGTGTGTGTGTGTGTGTGTGTGCGTGCGCGTGTGTGTGTGTGTGTGTGCGAGCAAGAGAGCACATTTGAAGCACATTTGGGGCAAACGCAGTCGTTGCCAGTTTGCGGTGGCAATGATGGCGTCTGCTAAGCGTGTAAACGTAATCAAAACGCTGGAAAAACACAAGAAAAATGAAATTTAAAAAAAAAAAACAAATAAATAAAACATAAACAACAACATTGTTGTTGTTGTGGATTATGCTGTGTTTGTTGTTTTTGTTGTTGACGATAATGGTGATGATGATGATGACGACGACGACGAGTAGACTAACTAACTAGCACAAGTCGTAGCCATTGTGAAAAGTCAACAGCCAGCGTCAACGCAGGAAGCCCGGCGCGTAGGCGTGGGCGGCAGACGTGCGGGGAAGGGAGCCTGAGGTGGAGGGCGAAGGGTGTGTGCACAAATGTTGCACTACAATGCAAAGCGAGAGCAGAACGAAAATTAAAAACACAGCCTCGAGTTGTGTGCAAGTAACGCCATTGACTCGCTAAGTAAACCCGTCTACCCCTTTGCCAGCCTGCCTATCTAAAAGTTGTCTACTGCTGCTGTTAATGTTGTTGTTGTTGTTGTTGTTGCAGTTACATGATGTTAATGTTACTCTTGTTGTTGCTGTGCAGTTGTTGTTTTATTGTTACTCATGCTGCCTCTCCTTTTTATTTCTATTTACGCTTCGCTTCGCTGTTTGCTATTATTTTATCAACACAATTTTGTTTATGTTGAATTTTTTATTTCTGTTTTTTTTTTTTTTTTTGTTTTTGTAATAATTATGCAAATTTCATGAGCAATTCTTCTTGTCAAGTTTGCAGCCAAATAGTGGCTGAAGTTTTTTATATGCGACCCTGCACTTGGCACTTGCATTGACATGGCAACAGTTTATGCGTTGCTCTGCATACTTAAGCAGCTGAAGCCAACAATTTTAATTTTTTTTTAATAGATTTTTTTTATTTATTTTAGTCCTAAATTAGGACTAAAGGATTTTACCCACAACAAAAACATTTTTTTGTTGTTGTAGTTTTTCCATACTCCGTTACACTGTAGCCATCTTTAGATGAAACAATCGAAGACATTTTTAAAGTGTTGAGAATTTTTATCACAAATTTTATATGCTTCTGTTCAGATCGTCCGTACAGCATGCTTTGTCCTTTTACTATTGAATAAAAAATTTATAAAATTATATACGTTAGTTGAAACAACAAATTGTTTTTTCCATTTCCTAACCAATTACTAAATTGTATATAACTAACTGAAATGCGAACAATTTTTGCTTTCAGTTGAGCTTTATTTTTAAATTTTTTTGGGTTTAATTTATTATCTGCTAATAGTTTGAAAAAAAAAGAATCATACCGTCAAATAATATTAAATTATTAAAGTGTTCCCATTTAAGTCTGTCAATTGCAAAGTTCACTGAGCAGTTAATAAAATCGTAAGCCAAACGTGTTCAAAGTCTTAAAATTTGTAAATTATTTATGTACATTTGCATAAAATACCATCATTTTTATTAGTTTATTTATTTAATACAATTTAAGTGCAACAGTTTCATTTTCAAATTCAACATGCGCAATGCGCATCCTTCTCTTCTTTTAAGCAAAATCAAGCAAGCATAAAGAAACCCTTTTCCCATTTATTTCATTTTTTGTTGCGTTTTTTTTTTTTTTTTTATTTTTTTTTTGTCTTTACTCAGCATTTTATGCTAGGCTACCCTTATCAAGGCGACTTCGATTTCGAAGAGGATGACGACAACGACGACGACGTGACATGACAGCGCTTGGTTTGCGCAGTTGGCCAGGTAAAGGCTAAGTCAACGCTGTACTCAATAAAATCACGCACGGTAAGTGAGGTAAGTGTCTGCGCGCCTGATTGAGTGATTGGCTGCCACTGCTCCTGCCATTGCTGCCATCGCCGCACTGCCTCTGTAGCCACTTCCTCTGCTGCTGCTGGCTATGGCGGTGTGCTTTAACTGTAATTGACGGCTTGCTTTTGTTTGTGTCTGAGTGTGTCTGACTTGGCATTGGCTTAGCTGTGCGTTTGCTGTGTTTTCCTTTGGGTTAAGTGTAGCATACTGACAGGCGCGCGCACTTATTTGCATGGTACACAGTCTTGGGCACGCATGAAAAATTGCGTACAAAATAAAGAGAGAAACTAAAAAACACCAAAAGGGAAACGGAGAAACCGTCTTGTTTGTGGATGTGGGAGTGAATGTGCTTTAAGTGCAAGTGCCGCGTTTTCAATGCCATGCCATGTGGCGCCACTTGCAACTTCTGCAATGGCTGTTGCATGCTCAGCTTGCCAATTGTCGTTGATAGCCCTGCTGCTGCTTTTGCTGCTGCCAGTGCTGAATTATAACTAAATATCAATTTACGCCAAGCACTTATCAGTCAATGTCAGCATTTGCGTGTGAGTTTGCGTTTGGAGTATGGGTATGGGTTCCACAGCTGCACTACGCATAGCATGGCATGGCATGGCATGACTTGGCTTAGCAGCAGCTTGCCACGCTCTTGCACTTTGACTTAAGCGCTTACGATGCTATTTCAAAAAATGACTTTTTCATGCGTTGGCGTGCGCGTATTAGAGTTTGTGCCGCTGTTGCTTTGAGTGATAAATTTGAACGCATATAAGCGCAATACACCAGACGCATGCAGCAAATATAGCATCGAAAATTCTGCATTAAAAAAAATTCCTACAACGGGCGAATCGCCTTAGCAAAAAAAACTCGTTAGCCATTGTACCGCAATGTTCACAAACAGAAAATAACGTGTCAAAAAAAGGAACTCACAAAAACACGCGCATTAAAACTTGTCAACGCAAACATCGCACAATAGAAGCAACAAAAGCGAAAAAACAAACAAAAAGAAGAAAAGAAATAAAAAAACAAAACAACACAGAATGGATGCATGACGCATTCAATAAGTTTGCAGCATGTTGAGTGATGCATTGTCTTTTTTCGTGCCTTTTGGTCCTTTGGCATTGACAATGCTGCAGAATTGTTATTAGCGGTTGGACATCGTTTGTCAATCGAAATGTCGCCACGCTGCGGGTAGTCCTCGTGATTGGTATTCGCTTCGTATTGCATTTGTGCGCAGCCGAAGATTTATGACAGCAATGAAGTGCGCTGCCAACCATATAACCATCATAACCAAGCAACGCAAGGCAACAGAAATGTCGCTTAACATGCTTAAAGTACAACGGAATCACAGACAGCTGAGTTATGCTTACAGTGACTTCACAGTTAGCAGTTACATCTGGAGATCTTTCAAATTCCTCAGAGTAGGGACTTTCTCTCTGGACACCATATCCAACATTACGCAATAGTAGCAGCTCTCCAGTTGACTTAAGTCCATTATGGCGTTAATTTGTGCAGAGCATTATCTGTGTGACACTGATTGCCCAAAGGCGTTTATTCACTGTTAAAGGAAATCTTAAATAGACGCAGCACATTTTCTGTCTAACTCCACACACTTCTGTGCAGGATTATGGCAACATGTTTGCTTTCAATGGCAACCGCGCTTTCAAAGCATCTACATGTGTATAGGGCTGACTCAACTTCCTTTTGCAATTATCTTTGAGTCTTTACGAGGCATTGTTGCTCTATGACTGCATTGACTTTGTCACTGACTGGCTGCTTGTCGATGGCGTCCTTGCCTCGGCGTGGCTTCACTTTAGCGTATAATTAATAAGTCCATTATGTAATTAAAGAAGATTTTCTAAGTGCTCGGCTGCCTTCGCAACCACTTGAAGTTGCCTTTTGTTGGCTGCCAACCCAGCAATCCACGAACCAACCAAACGAATAAGCCAGCAAGCAACCAATCAGCCCCACATGCACACACAGTATCTATTCATCTCGCTGTCTATCTGTACATCTATCTAACCAACCATTCAGCCATCCATCCATCCATGCAGACATCTTCCATCCATCTCTATTGCCGCATTTGCTTGCGTCGCTTTGATCTGGCGAAGCATCTTAAATGAATTATGAGTAATTGCGAAAAGAATTTCCCGTCTATTGTGGCATGTCTATCGATGTCAGCAGCGTGGCTGCCTTTATCGTCTTTGCGGCCTTTGCTGCTCAAGAGTCTGTTCCTGCCGCATCTGCCACTTGGTTCCTTGCGTTGCGCGTCTTATGTTACTCGCGCCACTTAATAAATGACAAATTAATTGTTGTATGAAGCACAGCGCAGAACTGAGCCCGGGATGGGCTGGGCTCGGCGGGGCTGGACTGGGCTGTGTGCTGACAGTTGCTTGGCTGCTGCCATTATGGCGGCAAAATTTAATGACTTTTAATTGATTTGGTTTATGAGACTTTTAGTCATTGCGAAATTCAATAAGCACAATTAAATAGAACCCAAGCTCAGAGCCAAGCATCTAAAGTACTGCAATCATCGCATATGTGTGGCCTGGCGCATTCTTTGTTTTTTTTTTCTTGACGCACATGTCCTTTGTATTAGACTAAGTCGCCTTGAGTAGGGATCGGATGATGCTGTTTATGCATGCATGCTTGCTTCCTTGTTCAGCTTTGCGTAATCAATGCAAAAAGAATTTGACAGGCGTGAGCCAGATGTCAGCATAAGTAGCGACATGCTCCCGCTTCCGCCATGAAGGCTGCTCCTCCCACTGATCCGAGTGCTGTTGCGTACGTCCTGAGCTGTTCGCCATTTTTCTTTTCTATTTTTTTTTTTCTAGTTTGCATTACTGCTTGACACTCAACTTTGAATGGTAATAAAAATTTGTGTCACTTCATTGACACTTTCTGCTTTTGCTATTTCTATATTTTTCCCTTTTTTGCTTCTTCTTCGTTTTTTGTTTTTTTTTTTTTTTTTTGTGCTACATAATTTTTTCCTGCTCTATTCGTGCTGTTGCAAAAATTGACAGAATCCAATTTCGTTTAAATTGACCAGCAACGCATAATTTCGTAGATTGCTTGCTCGAAGATTTTTCCTTTGGTTTACTCTTTTTGGGTTTAGTTTGGTTTACGTTGGCATGTCCTTGCAAATGTTTCTTTTATTTATTGAGTTAATTTACTTTTATTTATTCATTTATTTGATTCTTTTGTTTCTGTTTTGTTTTGTTTTTTCTGTTATGCTTTTTGCAAAATTGATTGCTATGCGTTTAATTTCTATGCCGAGTATTTGAATATGTTTTGTCTTTCTGCCTAAATGAATATTATCACCATATTCGTAGTGTAGTTTTACATAAATTGCAATTAAAAAGTGACAGACTCCGATTGTTTGCCTCAATGTAGCAAATATTTAAATATTTGGAAAATTATTTTAATAAATTTTTCATTCCCGTATTGCAATGTCAATGGTAGCGAATAGCTTTTAGAGGAGGCATAGCACAGCTTGCCTAAGTCTAACCTGCATATCCGTTCTCGACTGCAGTAAATGTTCTTTAGCAGCTGCTGGGCAAAGCCATTACAAATTAAATGGCCAACTAAGCTGCACTGCTCAACAATTTTATAACAGCTTATAATGTAAATTGCCAAAAAATATACGTATTGCAAAATAAGCAAGTGTAAAAAGATATTAAAAACTACACCTGAACTGCTGCTTTAAAAGTGGAAATGTAATCTTTGCCAGAAATTAGTTGCAACTCCAGCACTAAAATGCTCTATGCCGCAGTGTAAGGCTACGGCCAACATAGAGGGAGAGTGAACGAGAGAGAAGTAGAAAGAGAGAGAGTGAGTAAGAAGGGCAGTAAACGCTATTTGGGTTCAAGTAGGTAGCACTAATAACATGTTAATATATCAAATCAGGGTAAAATTTACAACCTTTTACTGCTGCCAACTCCGCCAACAACGCCAACAGCGCCAGTGCCCTCCATTGCCGCTGCAGCAGAGCTACTGCTGCTGCTCGGCTGGCCCGTGTTTGTGCGATTGGCTCGATGCGGAGTGTAGGACCAGTTCATTTGCTACGTGCCAGCAGCAACTACTAAGAGTATACTGATTGAACGTAGCAAAGCACAGTCTCCCTTCATCCTCCCTTCACTCTGCTCCTTCACCCTTTCTCACACCTATCATATGCTTACTTTACAACGCTTTTATACGCCCCACATTTGACTTGAAAATTGGTTTTTTGAACTTAGCAACGTAAATTTTAAGCAGCGCTATGAGCCAAAGTGGCGCTGCGGCAGCTAAGGGAGGGGCGAGGTGGAGCAGCATGGGTAAGTAGTATCAAAACACATTTGTGCTTTGGGGAAAAATTGGTGATAAATCAAAATCTGCAATACAAGATGATTTACAATGCAAAGGAGAACGTCGTTAAGGACAACGGCAACAACAATAACAACAACAAAAATCAGCAAAAGCAAAGTAAACAAAAACGAATGCGTTGAACAGGTAGCATCGCCTCCTCACACTGGCCCCAGTACACGGCACAAAAGAAGTTAACTTATGACAATGTTGCAGTTACACTCAAACCTATTTGATGCGGAAATTGTGTAAAACTACGAAAGTGTCAGGGCGTGGCGCAAAAGCAAAGTATAGCAAGTGCGACAGCAAGATCAAAGGAGTCTTACATTACACTGAGCACTTTGCATTTGCGCTTATTGTGTTACACGTGCAACTTCCTCGGCTCGAAGCAAGCCAACTTAACAATAATAAAATTCACACAGCTAGCAGCTAACAGTAAAGCAAAAAGCAGGCAGCGAAAATGTCAAATTCGATAAGCAGCGCAAGGATATTGGCAAAGAAAATAAACAAACGCTAACTTATGGCTTGAGTAACTCTGCAAAGTCTTGAGGATTTGATGATAGTGAAGCTACTCAGCCTTTGGCACTGTATTGAATTACGAAATTTATTGACACGCGCTGCTCAAGTTTTTCTTTTTCTTTTTAAGTTTAAGTATTAAACAATCAGGCGAATACTTCTAAAGAAGTCTTCTTTATGTATGTATGTGACTGGGAAATTATGCTTTTTTTTTTAATTTTTACTAAAAGTTATTTTCACGAATTCACACCGACTGTTCTCTAGCCCTGTTATGAAAGTTTACTTCCATTTATTAAAACTAAAACAAACTACTTCTAAATATATATGGCCATAGTAAATCAGCAGTCGCGTAAGGAAAGGCTTAACCGTATAAGCAATTCAGCAGCTATGTTGCGGAGCTGGCACTTAATGCTCCGAAACCGAAATTGTGGAGTGTGTTTGGCATAAAGGTTCTTGCAGTGTGCTGAGTTTGAGTCTTAACAACTAATTACTGCCTTTGGCATTGGCTGCGCTACATCAGCGTAACTCAACAGTAACTTGAACTTAAAATTGAATTTCAATTTGGCCTGGGCTGCAGGTGTGTAAATGCGAATATTGTTTAATACTAACCTCTTTTAGTTTTGGGGCTAAGGCAAGTTTCAAAATTCAACTGCTGGTTTAAAGCCACAAGCCTAGAGTGGCTTGTCTCAGTACCAGTCTAAATAGAATCGAAAACAAATTCATCTCATCAATTTATAATAGAAACTTGTTTCCTCTACAATGTGAACACAAAAGTTATAGAAAAAGCAAGCGAAATTGCATACGCTTAAAGTTGCAAATCTATAACTTGATCTATTCAATACTTCGGCTGGGCTTAGACTCAGTTCCGCGAAGCTTAAAGATAATCAATACATAAACTTTAATATTTACCATAAAGACTAATATAGTAAAAAATCAATCACCAATCCACAGATTGTGCTTAAGACTGTACCAATTTAGTTTCACAATGAGAATAGTAAACTTTAAAGTGGTATGGAAAACTTCAATAAGAAGATTCTAATTACAATATTCGATCAAAGCTAAAGTATGTGACTGTTTACATAACAAGAATTCCCCGAATTCAATTAATGTTCATTTGCTATATAAAATGCTATCATATTTCAGAATTTCAGTTGTTATCCTTAAATTGTATATTACAGGACTTAGTTCCCCGGTTTGTTAGGCGCTATCGAAGACATGTGTTTTTGTTTATAAATTATACCATCCCACATGAATGGCCGTCCCAGCTGTGTGCGAATTTTGAATAAACTGAGTGGAATAAATAAAATAAATGCAGTCATTATTTTCATTGTAATTATTTATATTTAAAACTGATTGAATATGCTTCTCAACTTAAAAATTACGCAAGCCATTGGAAATAATTAGTACTTTGTTTAAGTTCTTTTTATTTTGTATCATATTTTATGCAAATTTTTGATAATTTTAGTTTTTTCCATGAATTTGTTCCTTTTTAATATTATTTGGTGTGCTTTTTATGCATGCAAAGTGATGAAAGTTTTGGCTGCAAATGCTGCAGAGTTTCGCAGCTAAGTCAGTTTGTGTGCAACACGTATGCAATTTGATAATTACATTTAATAGTGTGCTACATGAGTCGCACAGCACACTCTCTTGCCAAGCAACACGCACACACACACACACGTGCACACATGCATACACATTAGCAACAGCAACAACAAGAACAACAAGAAGAAGAGTATGGGAGAAGTGTAGCATTTGAGTTGCATAACAAATGCAATAAAATCGAGCAGATGCGCACATGCATATTCATGACTGTATATTCATTCATTTAAAACTTTGCCACGACTTTCGGACGAAACGAAACGAAACACGCACACAAGCACAACGTTGTTCCTTAGATGCAGGCGTATGAGTTCAGCAGGCACCCGCCGTGAGTGTGGGTGTGTATGTGGGTGCCTCTCACAGCTGCTCAGCTTAGAGTCAGCAGCTAAACGCACAACTCTTTTGTGCTTTTATGTGTTAGCATCTAACACAGTAAGAGAGAGAGAGAAAGAGAGAGAGAAAGAGAAAGGGAGAGAGAGACGCACACATGAACGAATTAATTAAGTGCATGCGTATCAAGGACCTTTCATTAGTTGCTTAATTTATGAAGTGCTTTGCTGCAGCAGCCCGCCAGCTGACGTTGCGCATGAAATTTCATTCCCAAACATTTACTAACTTTACAACAGCAGTATACGCTGTGTGTATATGTATGTGAGTGTGTGTGTACCTGTAGGCATGGCTTGTGCAGTGTGAGCTGGGCAACAAATTACTGACTTGCCGCACAAGGGCTTGGCATTGACATTTCACTGCTGCTGCAAGCAATTTTAGTAAGTACTACATTCAATATATTTGCATTTTCTCTACGAGACAAGCTGTGTCTGCGGTCACTTGTTGTTGTAAGGATATAAACATAAGAGCGAGCAATTAAGTTATGTCCAAAAGTTGCTTTACTTTATCTATGCCTGTTACCTTCCCCTTAATCCCAGCTTACTTATTAAACACACATTAGCAGCTTTTACTATAATATTTATAAAAAAGAAAGTACATGTGTTTCAAGCTTAAAATTACAACAACAAACACAGCAGTAAAAAAACATAAACTTATTGTCAGCACTTTGTGTATGCTGTGCATGCCTTGCATTTTACAAATATACTTTTGCTAATCCTTGCGATGATTGCTTTGTCTGCTATGGTAATAACGTGCAAAAAAAAAAGAACGCACACACACAAACGTGCAGAGAACGAAAAGAAATTCAACCAAAAACTCAGTTTATGTTTGCATTTTTTTTTTTGTTACCATACATTATTTCATCATTTTCTTTGCTCTTTTCTATTTCTGTTTTTTTTTTTTGTTTTTTTTTTTTTTTCAGCATGATCATTTTATACACGAGTGGTACATTTCCTTTAGCTGCTCATTCATTTGTGCTTGCGCTTTCAATTTTTTGTTTTTTTTTTTTTGTAATTATTTGTTTTCTTATGTCATTTCTTTGCCGCATGCCTCTTATTTCAGCTCTTTTTTCTTCTTTTTTACTTTGCTCATTTTTTTGTTGTGTATTCCTTATGCCATGTTGTAGTACAAAACATTAATGAGTTTCCGTAGAAAATGAGAATTTCATTTCTATTACTTTTTATGTGGGTCGCTAGCCGCGCTGATTCAACGCAACACAATGCCAACAACCGCAGCGGCCCCGCTTCCCATGGCGACTCTTCGCTGGCAGCTCTTTGTCGCTTTCTTGTGTTTTTACATTAGCGACGGCTGCGCGCGCTCATTAGCACAGCAGGACATGGTCAAGGAAGCAGCGCACAACAAGGCAACCCAATACTCCTACCAACCATACTCACTCACACCCACACACACCCACACACACACACTACATACACGTGTTTCATTACAGGCAATGATTGAATTTTTAACAAGGCAAAGCATGTATTGGCATTTTGTAGCAAAATCGAAAAAGAGCGCAAACGGCGAAGGCAAGAGCAAAATGAAGAATACGCCATGTATGCCAAATAACAAAAGAACAAAAAATAAACAGAAACAAAAGCACAAAATGTTACATTAATTGCATTTTGTGGCTGTGAATTTTGTTTATGCGCTTTCTATTAATGTTTTTGCATTGTAACATGGCTGAGGTTTTTCAATTTCATTTTCAATTTGCTATTCGTACTCGTCGACGTCGTTGTCGTCAACGAATTTATTTCAGCATGCCAAAATGAAAATTAATTTGTGCAGCAATGCTGCAAAAGCAGGCAAAAAAACAGAAGAAGACAAACAGGAAAAGCAAAAGAAGCACAGCAAGCAAAAAGAGACGTGCAAAAAGTGGCATACAGCGCGTATACTTAATTTCGGCAGGCGGCAACGTGCAGCTGCTGGCTTATTGCGAATTTAATTTCGTGTAAGCTATTGTTTTCGCACTTCACACATTGTTGTTGCTCTTATTATTTCGATTGTTGTTCGTGTTGTTATTGGTTTGCGCCAGTCGGCAAATGTGACGAAAATGTATGGCAGCAAATTGCTCTGCAGCAACTAATTGAAAACGTTTCTTCCATTTTTACTTCATTCTTTTTTGCCGGTGAACAACACGAAAGTCTTAGCTAATAAGAGGCAATGTCCTGCCGTTCTTCTGTGCATGCTTGGGCATGTGTGAGTGTGAGGGGGTGAGCGTGTGTGTGTATGGAAGTGGGCATCTGACCACACAGAGTAAACGCTAATTAAATGATTCAATGATTCCTTCTACTGCTGCTGTTTGTCTCCTAACACACACACACACACAGGCAGTGGACGCTACGTAATTTCTTTTTATTGTTTAACATGTTCTTTCAATTGCTTAAGCAAGCAAATGCGGCATGGAGTTGTGCGCTAAACTAAGCTATAAGCAGCAAATCCTTCCATCTTCATGTCTGCTGCTTATACACACACACACACACACTGATTGCCAATGCTTAGAACACACAAAAACAACACACTCACACTCGCATTCAGAGGAAGATCGAGACAAGCAAGTGACCGCTGTTCTATGTGTTAATTGAATTTTATGTCTTGGTTTGAGCTACTTGGTTTGTTTTTGGCTTTCCTTTTGGCTTTGTTTCTGCTTCTGCTTCTGCTGCAGCTGCAGCTGCTTCTCCTGGTGTCCATTTATTTGCTTGTCTGTTATTCTGTTTGTTTGTTTGTTTGCTTGTTTGTTTCTTACTTGGCTATTGCCAGCAATTGAATTTAATTCTGCAGCATTGATTTTCTTGTCTGCGACAAATTCTTCGTTGTCGTCATTGGTTTCTTACGAGAAGTGACCCATACCATACCAAGCACAAGGCACAAAGTACGCAATTTAATTACTGCAAGTGCCTCAAAGCTTTGGCTGTCGTATGCGGCGCCGACAAGTATGCAGCAATATATTTTATTTATTTGCATTAATTTTCTGCTGCTGCTGTCGTTACCGGTAATTGAAAATAAACATAAATATTGACAAATTCAATGGGAATGTAATAAATATTTATTTGCTGTACTTGAATGCATGCCACGTATGCTGCGTATGCGTCAACCCTACTTGTGCGTAATATATTCTAAACTTAGTGCCAGTGCGCCTGCAGCAGAGGATGACAACGTTTCAGCATCTTAGCATAAATTGTAAGCAAACAAACATCAGGCAAATTACACACGCAACTCAATATTTTTTCAAGCTAAGCCAATGTAAAACCAAAATCAAAAATGAAAAACGAGAAACACCCTTTGATGTTTAAGTTCTATGCACATGGCGCCATGTAGGCGTTCACTTGTGAAATGTTGACGTTTAGCATTTTAATCGACTTTTGAACTTGGCTGTCTTGGTTGCTGTTTCGCTACATTCAACGTGCAATGCTTGCTAACAGTTTTTCAGCTAAATCAGAAATAATTCATGTGGAACATATAACACAGCAGCAGCAGCGGCGGCAGCGTCATCGTGCATAGCCTACATGGCTGGCAATAAAACAGTTTCGGGTTTTTTTATGGCCTTTCTTTTTGTTACATCCAACACCCAAGTGCTGCACATACAACACACAGCACGGCATGCCGCAACTCAACATTTACAAATGCAAATTTTTGGCTGAG
Organism: Stegana nigrithorax; assembly: GCA_037044495.1. Taxonomy (NCBI): domain Eukaryota; kingdom Metazoa; phylum Arthropoda; class Insecta; order Diptera; family Drosophilidae; genus Stegana; species Stegana nigrithorax. The sequence goes on along the minus strand of JBAMBQ010003186.1, from coordinate 216,852 downwards.
CTTGTTTAAAGTTTTCTTTACATATTTTTGTTGTTTTTTTTTTCTTGTTTCACTGCTGTTGTAGTGCGGTTAGACAGTTGAGGTGAGCTGCGCTGAGCCAAGCTAAGCTGGGGTGAGGTGAGTTGAGGTGAATTTATGCTACTCTGTTATCTTGAGCTCATACAAGTGCTGCCACTGCTTTCCCTCTCACTCTCTTTCTTCTTTTTTTTTTTTTTTTGCTACTCTTTAACAAAGGCGGCCGCTTCCTATGCTGCTGCTACTATTGTTGTTGCTGCCGATGCTTTGTCATGTTTGCTATGCAAGTTTCTTTTTTGCTTCCCCTGCGGTCTTTGTCTGGTGGCTGACTGCGTGTTGCGCACAACTCAGGAATATTATGTTGCAGTATTGACTTTAAGCACTGGATGGCTTTTGAGGTTCTGAGCATTGGAATGCTTGAATGGCTGCCAGCGTAGCGAATACGAGCAGTCATGCCATTTGTGAAGTGTACTCTGGCTTCATGCGTCATTAAATTATGTGCAATTACAGAGAAAAGAAATACATGAAGGTATTGCATGTCAGTTAATATTATTGTAATGCGTTTACTGTAATTACTGCTTCCAGTTGCCCTCACATATAAGTGCATAACTTTTAATTTGCATATCATTATTAAACTGAAATCAAATATTATTATTTAACTCAAAAGCATTTCACTTGTTTATCCAAGTAAAAAAAGCTGATTTTGTTTTAAAATTGTAATTTGTTTTAAATGTTTTGTTTCTGATACTCCGTTTTTTTATTATTATGTAAATATTAATTTGTACAAATTATAAAATTTATTCATGCACTGAACTTGTGAAACAAATTTGCACTGACATGTAATCACATATGCGTGTGCATTAAATGATAAAAATCAAAAAAGCACATTAAAATTATTTTGAAATATGTTTTTGTGCAAAATTTTAATATGCAGAGTCAAAATGTCGTCAGTGGAATTAAAATAATAATAACAATGTAGAATTAAGCATAATAATCCAAATGTGCATACAAAAATTATATAAAAGAGATAATCGATTAAAAGTTATGAAAAATAAAATAAAAAACAAATACGCAAATTTCACGTCATAAGCAGCTAACATATCAAATATGAGTTATAATAAAACGAATTGAGAATTTCAAAAGCATTTCAAATTTATTATAGCTTACATTGTCAAATTACACAGATTAGCTAATGCAGTGCTGAACCATAATTTTTGAATTCGATTAACTTTTTAAGCTGAAAATCGGCGAAACGTTTACGAATAATATTTTGCGCAAAATAAAGCAGCACATTTATGCTTCAAATTAGCTCGGCAGTTTAGCTAGAGATTATGAAAACAGATTCACCCTTGACTAGCTGACAGAAGATCTTAAGGAGAGACGGGAATTATTATATTTGAATTATTAAATGTCATTAATCAATAATAAATGCTTTATACTTCCTGGTGGCTAATGATGGCTAGGATGCTAATACCATAAAATCATAGCAAAAAATTTGAAATAAAGTCAGTTCTAGTCAATTAATTTACAATAATCCAATATAAAAACGTTTATGTTGTGTTAATTTTCTAAATTTTTATGTATCTTACATACGTTTTAAACTTAAACGACGATAGTTGAAAATGAAAAGCAATAACAACGATTATTATTCTAAATTTAGCAATGTAATTTTTTCTATGGTCACACTTACACCTTTATCAATTCTGATTCAATTGACATACGCATAAGTCCATGAAGCTGCTTAACGATGATGGCTTGCATAAACATTGCCAACAGCAATTTACTCGAAACGTACAAACTGAGCCAAGCCGAGACAAACATCAAAGGCACCTCAAGGACTCTTATCGTTTGAAGTGTGATCAAAACACTTATACAATCAGACACACACACACACGCAGGCAGACATGAGCTCATAAAACGACAAAAGAAGTGTCAAAACGAACGAATGTTGTCCAGTAAAAGTGTCAGCTTGAATTTTAATTAAATGCAGTTAGCAGTTTTAGCACGCCCCCCATTTGGACACGCCCACATGGTCAGCAATGCATAGAGTAGTCAAATAAGCGTTGAGCTTATAGGAGTTTCAGGGAAAGTGACCAGAAAAGCCAGACCGGAGGAATTGGCGCGGCAGTGTGCAATATGACTGGGTCAAAGAGGAAGAAACATTCGCAAAAGCAAAACAACGCAAGGCAAGGGGCAGAGCACAGTGAAGCAAAGTATACGCCTGGCATGGCAACTGACTAGCAGACAAAGCAGCGCAATTAAGCAGACCAACGTCCGAGCTATTCTATGCTTTGCGCATGGGAATGGGGCAGTCGGACGGGGTTGAATGTGCGATAACTGCTCGCCAAGCATACATTTAAATGCAAATGTGCATTATGTATGGCATAACAAATGCTCACTTGCTTTGATTTGCAGCCCTGTGTGCGTTGATTAAAATGCCGACCACTCAGAGATCATAAAGCAAGCGAACAAGACACAAAGGCGCTGGCTCATCCGGAAAAGTTAGCAAACAGTAAAAGCAACAGCAAAGATTTATCTTTGCCCATTAGCAGGCACCTCGTATGAGTGACATAGGTGTGCTGCACTTCCTCTATATCCTGCGTACATTGCTTTATTTTAGCAAACAACAGTAGCACACAAACAGGCGCAAGTCCCGCATGCACTAGCTATATTGTGTCTCTCTCTGAATTGACTTAGCAATTCGTTTCTTTCTAATTGCTGTTTGAAAAAAACTTTCTTTAAAAAAATATTGTCTCAAAGAGAATTTCTGTTTGCTAATAAATATTCTTTTGCATTCCATACACAGCAACAAGTAAAAGTTGTCACAATAGTAGACACAAAGTGCAGTGCAATAATGAAGTTGAGCATCCTTTAATTTTGCTCGAAAATAACCGTTAGTAAAAAACGCCCATGGGATGCCAAATTGACCAACTTTTTTTTAGTTCGTGCAATAAACATCTGTTCATAAGGTTTCAAAGCCATTGTAGTGCTTTTCATTCGCAATTCGCTTTATGTTCAAATAGGCCTAGGGCAAATACATTCCTTTTGTAATTTTTATACTCGGTCTTATAATTTCATGCCAATGAGTATGATTACGAGATTAAACTTAAAAAATCGGATGTCCCAGACAGTAAGGACACTAAAAATTTTATGAATTTTATAATCAAAACAAGAATCGAAACAACAAATCACTACGAGAAAATTTTAATAAATCGGATGGCACACGCAGAACTTTAACGGAGTTTCTTTTAGTAAGAAAATCATTCTGTTCTTCATATAAGTATTTTTAATTGAAATAATTTTAAGTATTTCGTCAATAAATATTTTCCTACTCAAACGAAGTTAGCTACAAAAGTTCTAAGATGCATACTTTAAATAAATCGCAAATAAATAAATGAAGGAAATCTGTTATGAGTATATTTTAGAATAAACTGCACATCGTTACAGTTGCCTAAATAAACATTAACGTTTTAGCTACTTGCAGTTTCACACAAAGGATGCACACAAACGATTGCTGTGTTTATTGTACAGGCTTAAGGAATTATCCAATATTGGATATGTTTTTAATTTCCTGCTTATTTGTATATACATATGCAATATTTAAATATGTATAATTAATTCATAAACTATCATTAAAAAAGTAAACAAGTAAACATTTGCATTTTGGTATTTAACTTATAAGCATTGATTTCCGCCCATGGGTTTTGTGTTTAAAGCGTTACGCTAGTTAATTAGAAAATTCACGCTTTATTGTTTGCTTTGTTGAATTCATTTCGTTTTCCGTTTTTTAAATTTTGCTGTGCACATTTTGCATATTTAATAAATAATATTTAATTAAATATTTCAAACTATTTTCATTTATTTATTAAGTGGTTTTGGCAAATGTTTATTGCGAATATTTTTTGTATGCCGTGCTGACTGTGTCCTCACTCCTTGCCCTGCTAGCCCATTTATATATGTACACAAATATATTCTTTTTTTTTTTTTTGTTAAAAATGCCAACTCGACCACAAACTAAAATGCATGAATTAATTTAAAGTTGCAATTTTTGTATAGTATTTTGGATGATTTATTGTAATTGTTTATTGCTGTTTTTGTTGTTATTGTAGCACTACCAACTGATTTTGATGTCAAAATTATGGTCATTTGTAATTTGCATAAGTAGGGATATTCAATTGACAAACACCAGCCACTTTTTGGTTCGGTTTCGTTTTGGTTTGATCTGGATAGGTTTGTGCACAACAAAACATGCAACTATCTACTCTTACAGTGTGCTGGAAACGGATTTGGTTAATAAAATTATCAAAGAAATCATTTTAATTTTAGCACATCACAACACAACATATGGTAGCATTTTTGCAGTCATTAGCTTTTACTCATCTGACTGGATTTTTTCTTTTCTCGGGTACCTATCTTTTTATTATAGGATAGAATTCAATAGCTTTCCGTCAATGGAATTACACCCAGATTTGCTTGAATACTTTGGAAAGAAATTTTCTTCAAGTACGACCGTCTGCTCCAAGGGGTCGACAGGAATGTACATGTACATGTACATGTACATGTCTTTTACATTTAATCGTGGTATTTTTTGGACTATGTTGCCCACTGTGCAAGCAGTGCTTAGGCAACCCAAAGGGCATAATTTATATTTAATAATATGGCATTAGCGGCATCGACGGCTTTGGGTCGCACACTTGGCGGATATTGTTATTAAAACTTTATTTACCAACCGATTCAAAATATTTGCGTGCACTTTGCAATTTGCATGCGAGTGTGTGGATATGTGGATGTGTGAGTGAATGCCCGGTTGGTCGTGTGGCCGGGTGCTTTGGAGGGTACGTTTGGCAAATCAAATAAATTGTTTTATGTAAATAAGTTTGCCTTGCGATAAAACAGCATATACACAGTAGTGTACAGCATTGAGTAATTGTGCGTCGCCTGCCTATCAAAGCATAGTTGGCGGCATGTGCAGCTAAGCCGATTTGGTCTGGTAATTAATTTTCAATAGACAATGTCAAGCATAACTGAAAAGCTTGTTAAGATATGCGCGTGCCTGCCAGTAATGTTCCGTTGAAAATTACAACAACAATGACACGAACAATAACAGCAACAACGACTACAAAATAGACAAACAACACAACAGCAGAAATAAGTTGCTAAGGACACGTTGAGTGTGCATTTGAGAGATGCAGACTGCTGTGGGCGGAAGCGTGTAAGTGTGTGGGCTGTTGTGTGTATATACAAATTTGTACAAAACATCAAGTCTACTTAATGTTAATGGATTCGCACTTGTAACGAACCGCAAACACAAACGCATACACACACTCCCACACACTCCCACAAAGGCACACACACGCATACACACGCATACGCACACACGTGCACTGGTTGACAGTTAACCATATTAACACGCTTGCGAGTGCCGAGCAAGTGAAAAGCAAATACAAACGCAATGCCATGAAAATGCGTTGCTGCAAGTAACTCGTGTTGCTGTTGTACCTACATGCTACTCTATGCGTCATTGTTATGTAACTGCAACAAAAGCAACAACTACAACAACAGCGTCAGCGACTGGGACAGCGACAGCGCAAGCAACAAGAAGAATAACAGACATTTTGAAATGATGTGTTGCATACATTTAGGCTGCCGCTTCTACTTCTGCCACATATGCCAGCGTCGCCCTATAGCTGCTGTCTCTGCTGCTGCTACTCCCACTGTTAGTGCCACCGTTGTGACTGTTGACGCTGATGCTGCTGCTGCTGCTTTTCCGCTCTCTATGCGTCTCTTTGCTATTTGAGTACTCTGCAAATGTTTACCCAGCACTTTAAATGTGACGAAATGATAATGAGCGACGGCGGCGTGTGTGTAGGCGTTAGTTAGGCAAGCAGCCAGCCAAGCAGTGGGGTAGGCAAGTAGACAAGTAGACAGACAAGCCGTGTGAGGCAGGCCAATAGTGTGAGAGTGTGGCAAGCAAGCAATGAGTGGCTGTCTTTGGCTTAGTTGCTTGCCAAGTAAGTTAGTCAGCGTGAAGATGCGCGATTGAAATTTATTTTCTATATACTCGCACATATATGCAGTGCACTTCATTTGATGCTATTTAGCTCTGCTTGTACTATGCTGTACTGTGCTCTGCTGCTGCCATGTTAACTAGGCGCTGTCATAGGCGCAGCAGTGGCTGTTGCTGCAGCAACTGCACAGGCAAAGTGCCAGCAACTAAAATTTGCATTACAAATTTGATTACGCGCGCGCTTTGTCGGCAGTTAATGCTGATTTTTGTTTTCTTCTTTTAATTTTTTTTTTGTGTTTTTGCTGCACTACTTTTGCTCTTTGCTCACTCGGGGGCCCTCCCACTGTGGTTTATTGTCTGCCATTTGAGAGTGCCTGCTTAATTTATGTCTTAGGCAGGCAACGGGTAGCACATAGTTCCTTAAAATAATGCATTAAGTGCACTGCACTGACGAGGAGCTAAGTGTGTTTATGTATGTGTGTGATTGTGTGTGCTGCTTACTTGGCATGCATCGCAGGCAGCCAAGCACTTAGTTCGAAACTGTTGAAGTAAAGTGCGAGCGCACTCACACACACACACACGCACACTCGCACGCACTCATTATGCCTTGCTTTTACTTTGTCTTTGCTTTGCTCTGCATGAAAATTATGCGGTAGTGGTTGCTTTTTGCTGACACTGTGCTCGCTGCCCTCGGCACTTTGCGCTAACCAAAAGCCAGCACCTATGCCTGCCTGCATGCTGTTAGCGCAACAAAATGCAGTGAAATTTAATTAAGACTGCCGTCGCACTAATAGCGAATGCGTGTAAGCAACTTCGACTGCGTCGCTCTACTTTACTTAACTTTTGCTTAAAAGTTTATTTTACATATAGCGAACAGAACTAAAAAACGCAGAACAGCAAAACGAACCTGCCTTCATGTGTATATGTGTGACAGCGCGTGTCCGTTTACACATGTGCGCACATTTTGCACAACTGACAGCAAAAGTCGAAGTTCATTTTAATTACCTTTAACGCAAAAGGACACTTCAATGGCATGTACTCTAGTTAAAGCAACACGCAAGCCTATTAACTGCGGCGAAGAACACGAATCGCATGGCCTGGCCTAGCCTGGCTTGAGTTGACTTGACTATACTCAACTGCACTGCACGCCGCCTCTGCTGGGCCTTCGCTATTTATGTGCGTGCATTTTATTTTATTTTATTAATGCTGAGTGCTGCTGCTGTAGTTAAGCTTTAAATATATTGACTTTTATTGGCTGCCATTTTGGTGCACCATAATTACTTGCTCAAGCACTCTGTGGTGCTTTAATGTGCACATATGCCTGCACGCTGGCATTTGGCTTCAAAGCTGCCAAGTTTAAAGGCACATGCAATACTTGTCCGCAGCTAAAAACACGGCAACATGCTTTAAGTCAAGCTCATAAAGAAAACAACAAACTCACGATTATTAGATGAAAGCAAGAACAATCGGGCAAGCTGAAAAAAAATATTAACCAATAAATGGCTGAAAGAGCTAAAACCAAACGGGAAATCATATTAGCTGCACTCACTTAGCTGCAGCTGGCATCTGTGTGCACGACTTTGTGTAGATGTGTGTGTGTGTGTGTGTGAGTTTGTGTGTGTGTGAAAGACACCCTAAAGCGGATGACAGCGTAATTGCATAACACAATAAAGCAATTAAGGCTACAGCAGCAGCAATTGCAGCAGCCACAGTAACAGCATCATCAGCAGCAGCTAACTTAATTTTTTACCATCGCTCAGGCACATCCGATACGTTGGCTCATACATTTGCATATACACATGCACATGCATATGAATGGCTGCGTGTTTGTATGTGTGTATTTGCATGCAGTTGGGCTAAAGATTTTTCACTAAGCTACGTTGTTGCTACTAGTTACAAATGCAATTTGTGCATTTTTAAATTGATTATTTATGACAGCAATAAATTGCATTATACCATAGTACATACGCAAGCGACTCAAAGTGAATCAATAAACTTCCTCGCTGTGCGCAACTAAACTGCAAATTGACTTGTCTGCTGCTGCTCCACACTTTTTCAATAGATGTGCGCCAGCCAAGCCACTAAAACTTGCTCAAGGCAACAAATAAAAAGTAAAATAAAAGCACTGCAACGTTACACTACTCTGGGCTGCAGAATGATCTTTAGTGCGGATACGAGACTTGTTGCCTGCCGCATTTGTGCCTGTTGCTGCAGCAACAGGGTGATCTAATTTTAGTTGCCAATATTGACAGCGCTTTAAATTGGTCACCTGTCAGCCACGATGCGCATTTCAAATGCCCAAGGCATTGAAATGATTCAGTTAATTAACAGAATTAACAAGTCTATACGAACTATGCAACGAAGTGTTTCTTCTCTGATGAGGCACAATTTGTATTGTTTGGATATGTGAAGAATAATTCCACACGATTGTCATTACATGACCAAAAAATAATTGTATAGCACGTTCTGTGATCTTGCGCTGAAGCCAACAAATCTGCAACATTACACATTACATTCTAATCTAAACTTTGTCTGATTTAACGAAAATTACCTCGAAATTATAATTTTCATAATTAATGAAGTATATTCACTCTAAGAAAAGTATAACAATGTCACATATCCTTTATTTTTTTTTTCTCTTTCTTTAATTTGTATTAAATTATTTAGGTAAAGAATCACAAATTGAAATTGAAACACCCTTTACATAAACAACGAAAATATTCCATTGCCAAGTTTCTACGCATGACAATAACGGTATTATATATATCTGAGTATTTGTATGTCTGTATGTGTTTATTGTGTACTTTTTCGGCTCAGTGTACTTACCTATAGCACCTATCTGCGTGTTGCAATTGCTGCCTAATGCTGTCTTAACATCTCCATGCTGTGTGTTATTATTGCAGGACTAACTCTCGAAGCAAATGCATTTCAGTAAATGTGGCTTTTGAATGCAGTTGTAGGCGTCTTGTGGTAATCAAAAGCCTTCTTGATTTGGCTCATATTGCTATGTGCCACTAAAGTATGCTGCATTGTGCTTCTGCTTTTCCTATAATTATTACTTTGATAAGCGCAGTTAATGCTGCAAACTTGTGAGCAAATACTTTGACCATAATCAAATTTTGAGACAGCCTTAGCTTGATTGATCATAAGTTTGTCGGCATATGATTTAAATAACCAGTGGCTATGCACATAGTGCTCTTGAGCCCTTAATTGGTGACGTTGTAAATATTAAGCTTTTTATGCGAAGCTTACACAAGCCGGAAACCATTACCTAACCTATTGCATATTCCAACAAAGTATTTTTCTAAACTACAATAAAACTAACACATATGCTTCCATAAATAATGCAAAACAAACCTTCGTCTCTTTTGCTTCATATAAGACGTGCTTTTTTCTCTTACGCACAACTTATGTAAGTTCATTGTATAATTTTGATATTTTAAAATGGAAGTTTATCGATTTTTGCAGTATTGTGTTCTAAAAAGGACATAAACATACAGTAGCATTGTCAGTTAGAGCAGCAGAGAAAGGTAAACTAAATCGATACTATTTTTAGACAAAAAAGAAGATACAAAAATCTCAACCTTTGTGCTGTCTAAGCCTCATTGTATCTATTTTTAGTTAGAGCATATAAGCACATTAAAATATTTACTTCGAAGTAAACAAATTAAGCATCCTTCAATTGACGATAATTCCACACTGTGTCTCAATCAACCTTGCTTAAGTCAATGTCAGACCAATGCCAAAACGGCATTCATAAGTAGGAGGGTATTTGCTGCATAATTTAAGAACTTAGCCCCAAACAATACAAAGCAAAGCCAAAGCAAAGCGAAGCGCAAATATAATTAGCTCAAAGTTAAACGGCTTAGTTGCCAACCTTGCAAGCGGCGACCTTGAAATACTTGTCAGTCAATAACAAATGTCGGACGGAAGTGCTTACAATTGAACTCACGCATTACGCATTAGCAGCGCTTAAACGCTAATTACGAGCAAATCCTTTGTATGCAAAGTTGCAGCAGGCGGAAGTGCGCAGCACTGCACGAGTCGCAGCAGCAGAGGCAAAGTTGCTTACATAAGGAAATGCTCGGCAATGCCCAGGCAACGTCAAATGGCAAACAACTTTAAGTCTTAAAGGGCTAAAGGACACGAGTCTTGGAGTAGTTGCTCACCACTGCCAAGGGTTAAACCACAAAAATGTGCTAATAAATTTTATTGCGTTGTAAGTAAAATTTTACACTTTTGAAGTGCCACAACATGTAGCCAATAACAACAGTAGCAGCAGCAGCAGCAGCAATAACAGCAAACGCTGTTGAAAAGTTAATTAAAAAGCAATGATTGCTTATCTACGCAGCAACAGCAGCAGCGGAGCAGACGAGCAGAGGAGCAGTGGCGCGCGTTTTGCTTGCGCTTTTAATATCCTTTTACCATTGGTTTAAGGCCACAAGCATGTCAGGACAGCAACCGCAACGCACAGCAACCGGAACCGACAACAGCAACAGCAGCAGCAGCAGCAGCAGCCGCAGAAGCAATAGTAACTTATTGTTTTATTAGTTGATATTGAACATTCCAAAGCGGCAGCCGAGCAAAAAATTTAAAGCATGCGATAAGAAATTAAGCAGCACCAACAGCAGTAGCTAGCACCAGTAGTTGGTGCTTGCAGCAACGCCAGGACATGCCGAGCCAAGCCAAGCACTGACGAAAACTAATGGCAACAAGGCCAAATTGTATAGCAATGCAAAAAACAAAAAAAAAGAATATAAAATAAAATTTGGAAAAAAATAACATATATGTAGAAAAAGTTAAAATAAAAATAAAAAAAAAATAAATACAAACAATAAAAAAGTAAAAAAAAAGAAAAGTAAACGAAAAATAAAATTAAATGCAAAATTGAAAAAACAGAAGAATCTGCTGCTCGCTGCTGCGAAGGCTGTAGCGCAAAATTCAATTACATTTTTTGGCAAGCTAAACAAAAGGCAAAACGCTTAGTCTCGACTAGTGTACAAACTTGTGTGTGTGTCTGTGCGTGAGTGTGAGTGGGTGGGAACGTGACGTGACGCTTTTTAAACGAGCTAATAAATTATGCTTTGACATTGGCGTGTGCGCGGCTAGGCAGAGCAATGGCAGAGCGACAACATCAGTGGAAGCAGCAATATTGTGTAGCATACTTTAGAGCGCTGCTGCTGCTGTGTCTGCTATTGCTTATTACTTGGTTTATTTATTTATTTAAAGTGAACATAAAACTGTTTTATTTAACTTCACATTTATTTCAACACAACGCACATAACTCGTGGTACTTCGGTGTTTTATCATTGCGCTTAAGCTGAGACATGCATTGGTTTTCGCGCAACTTGGCAGAATGCTTAAAGCGCCGACTGCAGGTGTGTGCGTTCAAATTTCACGATTTTGGCATTTAGTATGTAAAGTTGTGGTTGAGTGTGGAGCTTAAGCTAAGCACTAAGCTGGCATACCATTGTTTAGGGAATACACACATACGGACACACAAAACACTGCACAGCATGGCATCAAAGTGAAGCACATACAAATTTCAAATATTTGCGCTTATATGAAATTGTATATAGCCTGCCTGTTTTTATTTTTCATGTTTTTTTTTTTTTGTCTATTCAGACTTTTTTTGAGTATGGTACATCAAATTATGCGCGACATATGTACCCTGGCAAAACTTAACGGAAACGGAAATGGACACAATTGCTAACAGTGGCGAACACAAATAGTAGGAAAAACCTGCTGCTCATGAAGTATTTTTTCGTTGTGAGGTGTTTTGTACTTTGAAAACTGTTCCCCATTTTCGTTTTTTTACGTATTTCATTGTTGTCGTGGTTTCTCTTTTCTTTTGTGATTATTATTATTTTTTTTTTTTTTTTCTTTCTTGTTTTTTTACAAAACTTACTTAACGTAAAAACTTTTTGTATACATATACAAATTTAGCACACATTGAGAAATATTTATTATCCATAACTAAATACATTTCAACTTTACTTTGTTAAGCAATTGCCCCTCATCTACAGATTAAATATGTCCTGTAGGACATATAGCCAAGTTGACTATTTTATATAAATTACAAGGCAGTAGTTTCTTAGAAATTTTCTTGGAACATATTTTTGTGAACCAAGTAAAATTATTTAATAAATAAATATACCTGCCTTTCATAATATTCGCCCCAATATGAAAATCTATAAATATATTGTTCTATATATGATCCAAAGTATTTCCCCCAAAATTTGAAATCCATTCCCCTTTCTTTCATTCTTCTATTGTGTATTTCGCATTATTTAATTATTTGCATTAAATTGCAATCTCTGCTGCAGCAAACTGTGCTCTAATCAATGATGACTAAGCAAAAAAGTACATAAACCTTAAAGGTATACTAAATTCATGATCACCAATGTATGTTCTTCTTCTCTGTGTGCCTGTTGTCATGTTTTTTTGCTTTACGCATTTGTAACTTTATGCCATGACAACTTTCATGCCTAGGCGCCAGTTGACTGATATTTGCGCCATTTTTCTTACTTTTCTCTGGAAGTTCTTCTTCTTCATCTCACTGCTGTGCTCATTTAATACTCATTTCGTTTGTTTTGACTGTTGTTGTTGTTGTTTTGGATGCTTTGCTTGCTTGGTTGGTTTGTCAGTTTTTGTCATATTTTGTACACTTGTCATAGAAGTGCACTTATGCTGTGTGTTGTCTATTTGCGGTCATGTACGATTTCTTTGCTTTTTCTTTTTTTTTTTTTTTTTGTTTTGCTGCTCACAAAAAGCAACAGCTGTATATTAATATTTATCTAAATCTGTCGCCTGACTCTTGGGCCTTTGCAATATTTGTCTACTTCTCAGTGTCAAGCATCTGACATCGCATATGTACTTTGTACTTAGCATCCTGCTGCCTGTAAATAAAGATTTCATCTGCACTTTAATGTGCTTGCAAAATTGTCAACACCGCAAACCAAATTGCTGTCAACAAAACAAAACATGTGGGCACTTCCTTTGACGCAAAAATCATATTTGTATAGGTGTGAAGTAATAAACTATTTTGGCTTCATTTAGCTAGAATAGAAAGCGACAATTGGAATAGAGCCCAGTGCACATTCTTAAATTATGTAACAAAGCCCTGAGAATCAAGAGAATTGCATTCAAAACTGCGAGCGAGAAATGCAAAGCCTGGAATTCCCTCTTAATATTTATAGCAGCACTCAAGCGAAGAGGCGAGGAGAGATGCCTGTGCGTTTACCCACATTATATCTCCTTAGAGTCAGACAGGCGAGCCTGACAATGTCTTTCGCTTTTCCTTCAGTAATTCATGCAACCCATCGCAGTTGTTGGAAAGCCAGCAGAGAGAAAGGCCCTCGTTATTCACATTTTCCAATACTAAGACTTTAAGCGGATACAGAATTATTTTTATGTAACACGCATACGCAACGTAAACTGCAGCACACACTCAGTGCCACATGCTAACACGAAAATTTAAATGCATAATCACTACAACAACTACAACTAAACTGAAAGTAATGCCAGAATAAATATCCGAAATGAAAAAAAAAGAAGAAAAAAATACAACGCAAGTGTTGTGTGCTACAGCAGTAAATTGAAGAAAGTAATAGGAAAAAAAATCGTTTCAAAAAAAAAGCAAATAGAAACGAAAATCACCACAATCCGCAATGCAGCCAAGGATAATGAATGCAGAAAATAAATTACAATTCCAAATACCAATACGAATGATTTTCTTGCCAGCCAGCCATTGCACGATAGCAACTGCAAGAGCCACGCACGCACTCACACCATAACCCAAACACACACACAAGCACAAACACACACACACAAACAAATTGAATGTTCAATACCTATGTATGTATGGATGTGTGTGTGTGCTTATAGTTTGAAGTGTACGCGACGCAAAGCTGAAATAAAATTCAAAATGTAATTCAAAAAATGATCACATAAATCACCAAGGAATTTACTTAAGCAGCTGACGGCAGCGGCTGAGAGGCAAAGCGGCGAGTCGTATGATAGCAAGCAGCGGATAGCAATGGCAGGCATACCCATATCAGCAGTTGTAGTTGACAGGATAACATGTAGCGCGAAAGCAAGTAAAAGTAACTGCCACAAAGTAAATGAGAGAAAAAAAGGCAATGGCAAAAGGTTTGGGTGATGTGGTGAGGGAAGCGTATGGAAGGTGAGGAGGGGTGTAGAAAAAATTGTATTACAGTGCAAGCAAACACATGGAAAACTACTTCTGAACAAACATACGCCCTGTAGCTGTGAGAAAATTATGCAGCGCAGTCAACGGCGAAACGAAGTCAGCGAAAGTGTAAACCCAGCGAAGACTGACGCGAACCGCAGCAGCACAGCAAAGGCAGCGGCAGCAGGAGCAGAAGCGGGAGTGGCAACGAGTGTCTGGGCGTCAGCGGCAAACCAATTTCAAATGCAATCGATGGCAAAGCTGTAGCACACGTGGATCAAAAAAAAAAAAGACAAAAAAAATTCGAAAAAATCCTCGACAGAGAAAAAAGCCAACTGCAGCAGAAACTAAAGCAAGCAAAGTGTAAGATGTACACAGATTTGTACCTGCGCACATAGCTTAAACACGTACATCTTTCGAAAGGGTGTTTTCTAAGAGCTTTAGACGTCTGAGCCTAGAATGTTTGCTAATCACTCGCTCATCTCAATAGTAGCACAAATTAAGCAAATATATGATTTTTTCTGTATATATCTATATAATTCTGTAGGGACACCCCTTGATTCCGCGATTTATTTTATTTTTGAAAAAGTAAGGCACTAGGCTGCTTTTAGCCTAAGTATCGAAGCAAATGATGCACTTTGAAATCTGAACTCTGCAGGGAATATATGATCGGTTATGAAATGCAGTAGCAACAGTAGCTGTTGAAACAAAATCGACAATTCTGCTGATTGAATCACTACGAGAGAAGTGAGCCTCTGTGCTGTACAGAATTTAAATTGCAAAAATGTTCAACTGCGCCACAACAAAGAAGTAAGTAAAGTAAAAAATTCACTGGCTCATGAAACTGTGTTGAAAATAGCCTGTCAGTTTCAACTTAAAAAAAAAAGAAAATCTCATAAAAAAAGCACCCTTCTTACGTATGTGTGCGTGTGAGTATGTGTAGCAGCCTGCGAGCATGTCAGCGCATGTGTACACTGGCAGCATGCACAAATCCGATTGCGAGCGTTTTTCATTTTTTCACACGACAGTGACAACGTATTGCAATGGATTGGATTGCGACATGTAATGATATCCTGCAGCCTTGCTAGACACACGAGCGTATTGAAATCTGCGATGAAAACACGCCCACAATATTATACAAGACGACGACCACGACGACCATGACGACAGCGACGGCAACGACGACGATGAAGTTGTTGCAGTAGCAGCAGTTAAGCGCATATTCTTGCCACGAAGCAGTAATTCTCCACCCTACAATGCTCCTAGGAAATATGCCACACAGCCAACAACAGCGTTTCGATGCAGCAGGCAGCCTGCAGGCGGTTGGCGGTTTGCGGGTGTTGTGCTGCGTTCGTGCTCAATTTCACGCTGGCGATAATAAGCTTACACGCGCATAGTCCAATCATGTTGTTTAGGCCACGTTTATGGGTCGGAAATGCCATTGCTGCCTACTCTGCGTATGCGTAATGAGCGACCCTCGACCGCAAATACACCATAAGCTAATTTCAAGTTGACTGCATTGTGGTCACGGTCACGACAATGTTGTCGCATAGTTTGAGCTACTGCACGCATGTATATTGCCTACGATTTCAGTTACTGCTACAGTCACGACTACGGATGCGGCTGCGGCTACGGCAACGGCTTAGTGCTCGGCCAAATGCCAAGCACTCCCATGCTCTCCCAGGCTCTGCCTACTATGCTGTTTACATAATTTACAACTAATCAGCAAATTGCGCAAATTCGGTTAAATGCAAATGTAATAAGCTTAGATGCCCAAACATACCGCATCGTGGGCGCACACCTATGCACAAGTGAGTGGGCGCCACTATTAAAGCATCAGAGAGACAGAGGGAGAAAATGAGAGAGAGAGAGAGACTGAGCGTAGGAGTGCCCAGATGAGGCTGAGGGCAATTGTGTATGTGCAACAGCCCCAAGCATATTTTGCCAGCATATCTTAGTGTGACACTTGGGGCTCTTTGTTAGTTTTGCACTGAGTTGCTTTGTCTATTGTTTTTGTTATTGTTGATATTTGGAGTCTTGTTGCAGCGGCCGCTGTAGTAGAGTAGTGCCAGTGCAGCAGTTGAATAGTTGAGGTGGCTGCTGGTTTGTGTCATTTGCATGAGTCATTCATACGTATGCGTTGCTGCTGCTGTGGAGATTTGTGGCTACTTGGTTGTACATCGAGATTATCACATGTGAGCTGAGAAGCATGTCTACACACTGGCCGCAGTCAAAGCAAGAAATCTGTTGATAGCAGTCCACAACATCCAAAGAAAACCATACTGCGAACAAAAGCAGTTCCTAACGGTATTTGGACAACCCTAAGCCGCATCTACACTATGCATGCTCGTGTATGATAAGCAAATTTCACTCATCCAACACAAATCGTTCCGCATGTTGAGTTGAGATTGGTGTCACTGTCATGTGCATTACTTACTTGAAATTGTATGCTCGACTGGCTGGTGTTCGCACAGATTTTGGTGTTTCAGTAAATCAAAACTCAACTATTTTGATAACCTATATTCACAAAACATACAAATGATATTTTAACTGCATTTTGCGAGTACTGTTTTTTTTTTTTTTTTTTTTAGAATAGTGCTTGCTTGATAATCGCTGACTGACATGAGAAAAAGTCGACAGGAATATTTAAAAAAAGGTTTATTACTTTGTTATTGTGAAATGTCACAGCATTATCACGATATGCAGCAAATACTCAAATGGCTGTTATTTACAAATCCTAAAACATTAATTTTAAATTCATATGCACTCACAAATAATTGCAGATTACTTGGCTTACTAAGAACGTGCGTCTTAATTAAATGCCACATTATTTATGTCTTAATGGAAATTCCTGTGGGTGCTGCACCATAAACTGTTATGGCAATACGCAAAAGAGCTTTGAATTGCTCAACTTACAAACACTTACCTCAGCAGTCACCTGTTGCCATATGCTAAGTCACTCAGGTAGCAAAGCAATAACGTCAGGCGTCTTCCTTTATGCACCGCCCACTGTGCAACAACGAAGCGTGCAGCCATTTGCTGGTCTCAGTTAAATTACCGGTTCAATGAAAAAGTCATGCCTCTGAGCACAGTCACACACATATACACAAAGACAGCCAACAACTAAATAGAGGCAAATGTCAAACGGAAGTATTGCAAAGCAATGCATTTCCGGTTTGTTTGCGCACGGTTTGATGGCTGCCGTCGTGCGGTTAAGCAATGCACATGCAATAACTGCAAACTGAAATGTATCCACGCTGCTGATGCTAACAGCAGTAGCCGACAAATATCGCAACAATAACAACAACAGCAACGATTGCAGTCCGCGTACGCAGCAACTAGAGCAACAACACTAACAATAATAAAAACATGACTGATCAACCAATCACATGATGCTGCCTGGCCATGGGAATATATATTGTTTTTATTTTGATTCTTCATTATAATTTTGTTATTTTATTTATATATATGTTTGCTATATTTAAAAGCTTTATGCTGTTTAATGGTTATTCGCTTATGCACGCTCAACTGCATTCCCGCTGAGCACCCCGCCACCCTTCGCCCGCAGCCCACTGAGCTAATGTTCGCAGGTCGCTCAGGCGTGTATGCAAATATTTTGATTTAAAATAATATTGAGCTACGCAATAAAATCGTTGCTTGCCTATTTGCTGACAAATTATTTTGTTGTATGCCATGCCAGGGATCCTACGCAGCATTAACAAACATCCATCGCGCACACAAGAACGCATTGCACCATAAACAATTACTCGTGCAATTACAATTTGTGCCATGTTCCACATTATTTGAGTGCTGCTCAACACGCAGCGGGGTCGTGCCGAGTTATTAATTTAACAAATACACAATTGCATGACAGCGGCTGTGGTTCTGGCAGCGGGTGCGGAGGCCGGTGCCGCTACCGATGCGGGTGCGCATTGAGCCAGCGTAAAACAGTAATCAAAATAAGCAAACGCAAACAGCAATAACAATTTTAAAATTTACATGCAACAATATTTGCATTTTTATGACAAGTGCAGCTTGTAACATTGATGGAAATTAACAAAAATGAAAAAAATGAATACAAAAACCATAACAAAAAAAAAAAACAAAAAAACCAAAATAAAAAAATATAAATTAAATAAATTCATGTAAACTTGTATCTAGTGTATTTGCACCGAACTCCCAAAGTCCTATATATTAGAATACAAGCAAATAAAGTTTTTAAAAACTCAACTCTTTGTATCTGAAGAATTCTGAGTTAACGCTGCACTTTGTTGAGTTCTTAAATAATAAAGTTAAATACGCAATATTTAGAGCAATGGAAACTGTAAGGGTCCAGAAGGAACAGCCAGGGCATGCATATAACAGATTGACAATGCATAACAATAATTAAATCAAAGATGAATAGTTTCAAAGCAACGCAACCTTGCAATCGGATGCTATTGACAAAAACGTTTTATTGTTATGGTTGTCCATGCTCTCTCCTCTTGCTGCTGTGAGCTCAATTATTCGGTTTCCATAGCTAAGCTAAGTCGTTTGTGAATCGTCACCTCGAGCTGCTTTATCGCCAGTTATATGCCATATGCCCGGCTTAGACTCATAACAAAAGCAATTATTGGCCTGACAGCTCTTGGCAGTTACTTAGCAGCCTCATTTCCTTTGCGTAGGGCATCATATAAATATAATAATAATATTGTTACAATAATGTTGCAAAAAGTTATTTAATTGCTTTCATAAAAATAAAAATTAATATGCATGAAAATGTTGTTGCGTTATTTTTTTATGCTCACATTTTATTTTCATTTTTTATTATTCCTTTCTTTTGTTTTTGTTTCAATTTTCATCTTTTATTTATTTTTCTTTTACATTTTTGGTTTTTACGCAAGTGTAAACATTTTTAATTGACAACAGAATCTGCTGAAATGCGTCGCAATTATTGCTGCAATGGAATGTAGATCATTTGACTGCATGTCCGTATCGCTTCATGCAGAGGATGTTATCGTCCCTGTCTATCCTTTGTTTTAATATTTTCCATTGACAATATTTCATACATATTTGACACAAATTCTTCACATTTTCGCAAATGAATTTTCCAAAAATATGATTGGCTTGCAGCCGCTTTGCCTACGTCTTTGATACATTTTGTTATTTCGGTTGTTGTTTCTGTTGTTGTTTTGGTTCATGTTGCTGACTTTGTGATAATACTTTACTTGATTGTTGTTCTTGCAAGTTAATTAATTTAATTTAGTTTGATTTTGCATTACATATTAATTAAAATAGATCACATTTTGCCTTTTTGACTTCTTGCTTCAACGGGGGTGAGCGTCATTGTTTAACATTTAATTACATATATTATATTTTAATAGGATTATGGCAATGTTTGCTTCAAAGTTGCAAGTTAATGTTTGTCATATTTAATTATTGCCCTGAGCAGCATCACACAATGGCCTAGCCAAGCAACATTTGGAAGCAAACCCACACCACAACAGCCAAGACACCTCACCGAAACTAAGCAGGCAGCAGATATATACATACATAAATATAAAGAGAATAATATTAATTAATATTTTGGTAAAGCTAAAACATCCTTTTAAATATAAATTACGCATGCGCCACTTAAGCCGGCAGAAAAACGTATGAAAAAATAGGCCTGCTGTGCACGCTTACGCTTGGAAAAAAATTTCACAACTATGCATATGCACAACAAGGCAGGAAAAGAAACTACAAAGACAGAAAAAATAAGCTCACAAAAAATTACCACAAATAATGCAAAACTACACTGGGGATTTTCTATTAGTTGGGCGCTGGTATAAGTTGAATTATAAAAAAACCTAAACACATACGGGCGAAGCCAAAAACAAATGCATGCGTAGCCAAATAAACAACAAACAAATGTTCAACAACAATAACAACAACAAACAAATACACGAGTAGAGAAACATGCAACAACAATGCGAGAAGAAAAACATACACAGAATAAATAAAAACAGAAGCAAAGCCAGAAGCAACAACAAAAACAAATAAGGAGGCACATGGCCAGCAGAGCAATCGTAGATGGTAAAGGCAGCATGGAATTGGAATTGGACTCCCACTGCGCAAATTATTAACAGCAGCAGTGCTTCATAAAGCAAATACAACCCGGCAATAAAGCAGCGCACTGGCAATGGCCAGGTGTAGGTGGCAAGGATAAAGCAAACCAAAAAACACAAAAAAAAAAAAAAATAGCAATAACAAAAAATACAAATACAAATCAAAGAAGACAAAAAAAAATCAGACAAAACCTAGTGCGAGAGGGATATGCCAGCAAATCCCTATTTAACAAAATAAACAGGAAATAAACAAATGCAAAGAAAAAATACACACAAACAGTAATATTGCCAGGATGGAAAAAAAGCAAACAAAAAGGACGAGAAAAAAGCAAGGCGAAAGTGGAATTTCGTTACTTGAAACTTAACAAGCAAATCCCATATCATTGCGCGTAAATAAAACAAACGCCAAAAGCGTACGACACAAAGGACAAAGGACAACAGTAAAATAGAAATAAATTTATGTTAATCCGCTTGCTGGTGCTGGCTCACAAAGCGCGCGCGACGGCTGTTCCTGCCGCTCCTGCTGGCATGGTTACTATTATAGCAACAACAAGCAACAACAACAAAATAAAAAATTAAAGGGAAAGGAAGCAAAAAACAAATGCTTCGATTTTAAATGTTGATTTATGTGCGACTTTTCATTTTTATGCAAAACTGTAAAGCAGGCAAGTAAAACAAAAAAAAAAGAACTAAAAACAGGAAAACCAAAGCAACAAAAAAAAATTAAGTTATATGCCTCGCAGCACATATAACACACACACATACGCACACAAAATAAGCACAGGAGCAAGGGTGAGTGTGTGGTCCATGTGGAGTCGCCAAATCCTGTGTGGTCAGCAGTTTTAAATTGCGTGCTTACACAGTCAGACACAGCCACACACAGGCACGCTTAGATACACACACACACAAGCGCATAAACGCGCTATTAAAACAAATCCAGTGTGCATGGCTTGCGACTGGCCTGTGCCTGGCTTGCGTATCCTTTGAGGCATTGAAATAATAGAAGCGTTGTCAAATTCTTTTGACACTTGGCTCTTTGGCTACCGCACATGCCAATGCTAAGCTAGGTGAGCATTTATATGGTGTGTGTGGTGCCATTACTTTTTTTATGTACCTTATTTTTATTTTTTTTTATTATAACTTACACATCATACATCCTTTATCGTTTTTGTTTCTTTTTTTATTTTAAGTGCCAAGCATGGCTTGTGTCAGTCCATTGTATGTAGGCGCCATCAAAATTTACAGCCGCTCTTACACGTGTAAATTTAAACGCATTTCTCATTTTTTTTAGTGTATTTGCGCAACTTCCGCTTCACACAAACACACACATGCACTCAACGTGGCAAAAATATGATGAATGATTTTATGGTTTGCTTGACCTGAATTTTATATGCAGAAAACAAGTGGAAAATTTTATGTTTGCATAAGAAATTGGATTTTTGCATTAGTTATGGAAATGAGAAAACTTCAAATTTTGTTTTTTTTTTCTCCCTTTCTCTCTCTCTAACATTTGTTTTGCCATAGTTGGCGCTCTTTCTACTGCTTCAAGGTTCTCTATGAGCATTTTGCTTGCGCCGACCGTCTCTGCGTGCTTAAGCAACACTTCATGGCATTTGTGATTTTTTCTTTTTTAGTTTTTCATATATGCATTTTTTTTTTTTTTTGTGTGGGCTTGGCCGGCAAGTGAAATTGCTCTGCTGCTACTTGCATGTGACTGCGTTTCTATACTCGATATTTGTTTTTTATTTACATTATTTGAAATATTTTAATAAATTTACTTGCGCATATGTGTATTTGTAAAAACTTTAACTGACTGCAATTTTTATTAGTGTGTCCGTTTATCTTTGTTTTTATTTGTCTGTTAGTTTTTTAACTTAATTAAACAAATTGATTTCTTTCACTTTTAGTTTGATTGATAGTAAAACTATTATTTATTTTTGTTTTTTTTTAGCTTAGCAATTTTGCTTTTGCTTTTTCAGCAAATATAATCAATGGGGATCAATATAATTCCAAGAAGTCTGAGCACCTAAATCTTAGTTTACCTCATCTCCAATGTATTCAATAGAAATCGTAATACAGAAAAATATCCTAAAACGGACAGCCCCCATTACTGGACAGCTCTCATAACTGGACAAAAATGATGCGACCGTCGGCTAAGTGAGATTTGATATTATTATTATATCTTTGTTTGCACCTTGTCTCATCAGCCTCGTTTTTTTATTAAGCTAGAAACAGCCATAAATTAATGATGATCTGAGACTGGGGTGAGGTAGGTTTTGATGTTCTATTTGTTCATATTATGTGCCATAAGCTTAGGACGAATATGAATTTAATATGAATTTACTTACATCGTTGGAACTTGAGCAATAAAAAATACCAAAACAATACAAAACCAGCATAAAACAAATTGGCACTATTCGAACAGTCGTTCTTTATTATTAAAGACAGTGTACGATTAAGGAGCAGTGAAGAAATAAGTGAACATCGACGCAATGAAGAGAACATGGCTTTGGCATAATGTATTATTGAATTGATTTCAGCTTTCTCTAAATAGTAAAAGTAGAGCTCTAAATAACATTCACATATGGCTAGCTAAATAAAAAATAAAAAAATTAAATAAAATAAATAAATAATAATATAAAATAAAAATAAAGCCATCTTAAATATATACAGAAATCTACGCACGCATAAAGCAGACACTTAATAAGCCATTCTACAAGAAGAAAAAAATTTATTTATAAACATTATATATATTCAAACATATACCCACTTGCTGAAGTCGTTTGTGATCCTCATTTTAAATGCCGAAAATCGGAGAAATATAAAAATCTACAATAAACACAACGCTATCGATAAAACTTAAGCTTTCGAATTTTGCGAGGAATGCAGGATTAAAGAGCGGCGTCAAATATTCCATTCTAAGATAAAATCTGCCAGCCTCTAAGGATATCATAATGCCACACACCTGTAAAAAAAGATATGAGTACATCAAAAATTATTATCTGCTACGACATAATTATCAAGATTTACAATGCAAGAAAACTTACCAACATACTGACATTAAGTAATAACAAAATCATTTTCAAAAACATCGGGTGAAAAAGTCTATAACCTGTTACACAAAAAATGAGATTGAAGCTCATTTAGAATTCATTCAATCTGGAGTTTAATTCTATTAAAAGATACCAATAGCAGTTGATGACCCTGTTTACAAATAGATATAAAATATGAAAACTCCATATAGCGCACCAAATAAAAACTAGTACAATTACTTATATTTTCACCAATTATTGTTCGATAATTTTGCATTTTTGGTTGTGATGTGAATGAACGAATTAGCAAAACTGATGGCTGGCTTATTCAACAAACCACGAAAGGCATCTTGCCTTAAGCTGACAATACATTACCAATTCGAAAGACACACATATGGAACACACATACACGATGATTCCAAAGAGTGCATATCTGTACGATCCACGTGCATACATTTTATCACATTGAGATTAGCTAAATATGAGCAGCGTTCTGAACAGCAGAGAAACTATGAAACACTACCGTCCATTGAGTGCAATGACTCAGCTCCCACACTCACTTGTATTGTACTCTATTTTTATCGCTTTCGAAACAAAACGTCACTTCGCTCTAGCTATGTGAACTGACACAGCCACAACGCTACAGTATTTATCGTATACAAAATTAATAAACAATATTTATATACAATTTTTAGTATTTTTCTTACGCTCCCCATCGAATATGTTTGCAGTTTCACTTTGAACTCAGAAGCTTATCACATTGCTACTTGATTGTTTAAACTTCACAAATTCATGGAAATGAAATATCAGCTCTGCAATATTAATTTTTTTTCGCTACATATGTATGTATATTGCTTTAATGAAGAAATATATATAACAACCATGGACAAATTAACATTAACATGAAGAAAATACGCATCTCAAAAATCACAACGAAATCTTAGAGTCAAAATCGTATCACATTTGTTTTTAAAACTGAGAGTTTACATATTTCCCCTAGATTTTGATTTTTCAAGAAAAATGCTTAAATATATTATGACTAAGGTCTTACAACTATTACTGAGTATATAAAGTCTAATGAAAGACAAGAAAATGTTAGGGGTTGCGGAAATGGTCAACTTGCTTACAATGCGGAATATAAATAAGCAGCCTATTATCGGCTTTCATATTTTAAGAATAAACAATAAGCATTGCCATCTAGTCAATCGAATAATGATAAACATATACTACATATATAGTATAACATAACAGACAACAAATTTGAATAAACATGTGCTAAAGGCTGTTAAACTTATGCATATTCAAATTTAAAGGCATGTTAGCAACTTCAAAGTAATATCTGGCAAAATCACTTTGGGTATAATAATTCACGCATAGCGATAACAAAATGGCATGTATCAGATCAATCTAAAAAATCAAAAATGATGGTGTAATTATTTAAACATAATCAAACTCATACGCACCAATTTGTACCGCCTTTTTTCGATCGCAAAAAAAACTGTAAAGCCCAAATACTATACCTACAGCAAGAACAAAGAGATCGTTTCCGCTTAATATTATGGGAAAAAATTCTTCGTCAGGGAATTCCCCTTTATATATGGAATTAGCTTGAAAGTCAACTATAATGCTGGTTGCCTATGGAATATTTAATGTATACAACAAAAAATGTGCAACCATAAAGCCGCTGGGAAATTGGTTTCGCTTACTTACCACTGAGCAAAAGCTGTAATAATGCAACCAAATTTTTCATGTCAGTGCTAAGATTACTTTGTAATCTGCTGTAAAGGAGAAAGTAAATAGAAAAAATAGTTTAAGATTTTCTATGTTTTTATACCCTGTACCAAAAAATTGTAAAGGTTATATTAAAGTTGTGCAAATGTATGTAATAATCGATATTCAACCTATAACCTATAGCTGCCATTGGAGCGATCGGCCGAAAAACCACTTTTCCCAACCAAAACCCTTATGTTTTTTAATATATCGTTACCAAATTTTGGATTTAATCATTTTAAGTAACATCAAATCATATTCCTGAATATGATCAATATCAGTTTACTATAAATTATAGCTGCCATAGAACGATCGACGAACGGCGAAAAATGACTTACTAAGAAAAAAAGTATTACATAGTCGGGTGTGCCCGACTATAGCTCCTGCCTTTCTAGTTTATTTTTAATAATAAGCAAAAAATATTAAATCATTTATTACCCCAAAATGCTCATACTTTCCATATAAATGAAAAAAAATTTCATATCAATTTGATTCTATATCAAATATTTAATCTGGAATTAAAAAAGTATCCATTTAAATTTGATTTGTGCACTTAATAATCGACTGAAAAGGTTAGTTTTATCTCTCACCCAACCCAAACCTTTATTTTATCCAAAACTCAGATCAAAAACTGATGAAATTTAATACATTAAAAAATTTAATACGATGCAAAAATAAAATCCAAACAAAAATAATCATATAACACGAAAAATTCATTTTTGCCGATTGTGTACAGTAAAGTCGGAGAACAGCGGTGGGGAAGAAAGGCAATGGAGAACATGTTTACTCGTTATCGTTATTTTATTTTTGTAAGCAGCCGTACTACAGTGCCTAAAATAATAAACAATGTCGCTTGACGTTCTTCGACGACTTCAATTTATGCTATTTAACTTATGTATACTACATATTCGAACTTTACATAACTTTCCTTTCTTTTGAATACATAAAAATATTAATATTAACATCAAAATGATTTTTTTCAGACATAGCAAAGTAAAGTTAAGTAAGTAGAAATATTTCTTTACGTTAAAAATAAATTCAAACAAAATCCCTTAACAGCTTTTCGCTGTAGTCCACGTTTTCCATCATATACTGCTTGTAGAGATCCAAAACCACAAGAAATATGATTGCCTAAATAATTAAAATATTTAAAGCAAAAAAAAAAAATAATTTTACCGAGCACATGCTCAATCAATATGAAGACGTACCATAAACATAATAAGATATAAAATAAGGCCGCCTTGCAGATTATCATATACGAACAGGATCAGCACAATGACATGTATTAAGCCATACTGAAAAATTAGAAATTGTTTTCATGTCTTTTAGGCACAATCTCAGATAAACGTACTTGCTTAAGTTTCCTGAGATCCCGATATTTTATTGCAAAAATGCCAAGACTCGCCAACATTATACACAATAAACCAACAGATAGATGAGCCCAAGCGGGGAATTGCTGTTTGAGAATTTCATCGATGGCTTGCAGCCCTTCCCAACGATTATTTATGGCGTCATTTATGACCACTATTATTACCAAAAAGCCAGTTACCTGTTGACAACTTGTGTTAAATGCTACACCAAGGAATATGCCTGACTCAAGGACGACTTAACTTACCAGGAGCAATGTGTTGTATATACACAAAATGAATTGCAAAACTTGAGTATAAAAACTTTCCATGTTAGCTGTTAAAAAGAAGAAAAACGTTTTTTAATGCTATCAACTTTATCTGAATATATACTTCGATTTAAAAAAATAAATTCTTTTAATTGTCGGTGTCGTCGATTGTATGATTTCTTTAAAAATCATATATGTACATATATATAATACGTACATGCCAAACCTAATGTTTTATCAGCATAAGACATTTTTTAAAACTCGAAAAAGTCAAGTAGCTACGCACTAGGTTCTGCAGTACTTTTGCAGTTGAACACGTAAAAAGAACTAACTCTGAAAATGTCCGACGAATTGCTAATAACTGCACATATAAAAAGCTTTTGCAAGTGAGAACCACTCACGTTACTGTGAAATAATTGACCGGAAATCATGTGCTGTTATTTCTTGTGATGTGACTTTGGTGCCTCCGATGAATTATTTTTACTTTCAACTTCTTACTTATTTCATCAGTATCGCTGCCTTTTGCATTTTTTTTGTGCTCAGTTAAATAATAAAATGACTAATATTATTTAAGCGTGTTCTTCATGTTGAATTCTTTCATATTTATATACTGTGTACAGTCTCATATACACAATTATTTATATTTCATTATTTCATATGTATATTGCTTCCTCCTTTTTCAAATTGCTCAAACTTTCTGTAGATGGCGGTGCGTTTCAGTTTTACATTACAATTTAAAACAAATCAAATGAAATTTGAAATCATAATTGTCATAATACTAAGTTTCTAGCATTTCGGGAGAGAGTGAGCATTTTTCGAGAGAGTATAGATTGTAACTACAGAGTACTCTTGCATAAATATATGCTAAGCCTATGCTTTCGTTTGAATTAGAGATCGAAATAACGGTTATGGTACAACACAATACTCATTCATTTCAATCGTACTCAAGACAAGTCAAAAGCGAAATTTCCTTATATTGTGAGGAAGCACATATAACAATTGTTATTTGTGCAAACATGTAAAGGCGTTTTTTGAGCATGATTCACCGCACAATCTCCTTCTTATTAAAGAAGTTTTCCTCTTCAACTTCAGTACAATGTCAAAACAAACAGCGAATTAAAAATTGTAGTAACAAAAACAAAGTCATATTCTGCCAAATTTATGCGAGAATTTTATTTATAAATAGATTCATTAAAATTATATAACATATTTAGTAAAACTTCCTTGCTCGAGGACTCTAAAAATATTGCTTTTACAGCATCTGCTAAATTAGTAAAGAATCAGAAGACATGCAATTAAACTGCAAAAGTTTTCAGATTTTGCTGCGGAACGTCATTCGGGCTTTCCTCCGAAAAATTCCGGAAGACATCCCAAGTCATTAGAATTACAGCAATCTAAGTAATAAAAGACCCACAAATGTCTAAGCACATAATAATTAGCAATATAATATATACGCACCGGAACTAATAATACATATAGGGCAACCGCACCATCAAAGTAAGCAATTGAAGTCAGAATCAAGATGATGACATGAAATGAAACATACTAGAATATAAAAGAATTATTGTATATACTCAAAATCTCAACTGACATATACGCACAAGCAACAGTTTTTTTAGATTCGGTTTTATGACCATAGAAATACCGAGGACAGCCAACATCATGCCAACCACACCCGTAAATTGAAGAATCCCACCGAACACTTTGTTCTTTAAATCATATTGTCCATCGACATTATACGGTGCTTTCTTTATTAATCCTAGCCCGGTTATTGCACAAAAGCCCAATATAAACCCAAGAGCGCCAATACACTGTTGAGAACATGTATCGAATGGTTAATAAAGGCAAATGGCTGCTTCAAAAACGACTTCACTCACATATACGCAGACATTATATAAAATCAATAGATTTTTTGAGACCAAGAATAAAATCCGCATCATTAAATATAGACAAATCGCTGCTTTCTATTGTATGATTGCGGTTGAACACTTACGAATACTAGAGGCCGATCCAACAGAATGCAGCTTTTATAAGCAACACGCGCAGCTAAGCTGCGGAAAATATCACATAACTTACTCTTCATATCGTACAGTATACACTTGATAGAATGGACAAATTCAAACCAAAACAGTCCGCCATGGTGAGATTTTATATCTTATAACATAATTTAGATTACTCTTTGTATATTTTAGCAAGTTCATTTTAGTGGATTTCTACTGCATCTCATAGTCAATATAACGAGAACGTGATCTTCATGTGTTTTGTATAAATGCATATTAGAAAAATACTTCTGAAATTTATATTATTTGTCTTCCAAGAAAACCTCATTACAATGGAAATGAACTTAATCTTATAAAATACATGAATGCAGGGAATCCCCTATTTAATTTTGTTGAATATCGCAAAGTGTTTAT
The DNA here is from genome assembly GCA_037044495.1 of Stegana nigrithorax. Taxonomy (NCBI): domain Eukaryota; kingdom Metazoa; phylum Arthropoda; class Insecta; order Diptera; family Drosophilidae; genus Stegana; species Stegana nigrithorax. The sequence continues at coordinate 187,722 of JBAMBQ010003186.1, read as the reverse complement.
TTGCTTGCCTGCGAAAAGAAAATAATCAACATATTCAGAGTGCAACCGACTCCAATGTAAACAAAATAATAATACTTAAGAAATGATGATCATATGCGACTGTTTTCTTAAATTAGTTTCTTTTTATGTAAACATATAAATAAACGTAAAGTGAAACGAAAAGGAAAACCATTTGATTTCAGATATAAGAAATTTTCTAAGGTAAACAAATAAATTTAGCCACTGACTGCAACCCGAAAAGCAGCCTGAAGCGGAGGTTTGGAAAACAGGGTACATCTAAATTCCCATCTTTTGCCTGACAGTGTGTCCGGCATGCACTGTGCCGGCAATTAGCAAACCCTAAGTAACCAATCAGCGTGAAACATGCCAAGTTGTAGCAAAAGGCAAAAAGGTGAGAAGTGCAACCAAATACTAAATTGCATGTGTTTCAAGCAGAAAAGAAGAAGATAACTTCCACTAATAAAACAATATTTTAAGCACAATGCTGCATCAGTAAACCGCTTGTTTTATTGTAATAAATTCATCAATTCATGCATTCAATAACAATCAACAACAGCCAACAGGAGACAGCGATGAGAGCGCAGAAGAACGCAGTAGTGGAGAATGGGAATGAGAGTGAATGTGGGTATGGGAATCGGTGTGAGTGTGAGTACGAGTGCGAGTAAATCAACAAGGAAACAACAAAAACGTAAAAAGGAAACGAATTGAACAACATCGATAGGCAACAACAGCAATAAAAGTCAAACAATATATTGCAAAAAAACAAAAAGAAACAAAAAAAACAAAAAAAAAGGAAAAAAGAAAAGCCAAAATGAAAATCACACACAAGCACACACACACACACAGTATATACCAGTATATACGAATATTTGCGTGCAAGTGTATTCATGCACGAATATTTTTTCTTTGTTAAACGTTTGACTAGAGGAGGCAGCAACAGCAGCAGCAACGTGCATGAGGAATATATAGCGAAAAATGAATAAGAACTTTTCTTTTTTTTTTTTTTGCTTTTCTTCGTTTTACTTAAATTTTTTCTTTTTGGGCATATACAAGTATGAATGGCAATTGTTGTTGGCAAGCAATAAACTGCTTGGCAATCTGAGTTTGCCAGAGCAGTGGGAATGTTTGGCGATGCGCTGCGTTGCGTTGCTTTTGGCATAGGTCAACACCCACATACTATACCCGCACAGTGAGTTGATGAGCAATCAATGCCAACGCCAGCCAACAGCAACTGGCAACTGGCAACAATGATACGCCAGAGCAAAGCAACTTGTGCCAAAGTCTATAGCATGGCCACAGGCGCGGCTGGCCAGTGTCGGGTTTGGAGTAAGGCGATGGCTTGGTTTGGCGCGCAGCGCACGTGGAATGCTGTTGGCAATGTGGCTGCCGCTGCTGCTGCTCGGGTTTTAATATTGCAACTTTTTTAATTATTTCCTTTCTTCTTGCTTTGGCGACAAGCGACGTGGCACGTTCACGGCGCCTTGACACGCCACCAACGCCCGCATGCCCGCATACCCGCAACGCTGACAGCTACAACTGCTGTTGCTGACGGCTGCCGACGACGCCAACGACGACCAAATTGGCGACTTTCTTGTCGTTGCTGTTGTTGTTGCTATTGTTGTTGTTGCTATTGTTGTTGTTGACGCTTACATAGCACGCCACTGAATAATCATTCAATAAGCTTTTGTCATGCATTTGAACAAATAGTCATCGGCGACAAACGTATCGCTGACATTTTTGTTTGCTTTGGCTTTCAATTGCTGTGCCAAGCAGGCAGCAGGCAGACAACAACTGACACCGGAGGAGCAGGCAGACGGACATCCTGTAGACAGCAAAAGAGTAGCAACTGCCATTTATTTTTTCGTTTGTTTTTTTTTTTTTCTTGCCCTTTTGTTTGGCTCGTTTGCTTCTTACAGCTTGCAGCCAGCATTGAGAATTAAACTTGCAGCGTATATTTTGCTTGTCTTTGGCTTTTGCAAATATTTGCACACGCCCAAGCCTACGCCTACGCGCCACAGCCATATTCATGCCAACGCCCCCTGCTACGCTTCACGCTACACTTTGGCGTCGGCATGTAAAAGTTTTCAATAAATGGCGATTGCTGCATGCCAATTGGATTTACTTTGGCACTGTCTGTCTGTGTGTCCCTTTCACTCTGTCTCTGACTCCGACTCTCTGTCCGTATATCCGTCTTTCTGTCTGTGTGGCACTTGCTTTGCCACTTAGGTGCGTTAATAGTTTTCTCAACGTAGCGCAGCGCAGCTTAGCTCAGCTCAACTGTATGCGTTTCCGCTTTTGAGTGTTTGAGGCTTTTTCTTTCATTTCCGTCGCCAGGCGTCTTCATTACTTCCTTTCGCTTGCTGCAGCCATGACTACCAAGGCGAGCACTCCAACTTAAGCTGCTCCTACTTTTGCTGCTGCTGCTGTTGCTGTGACTGCCTTCAACACTTTCTGGTTCGCCTTGCCAGCAAACGTTTACCTACAGACTTTTCTTAATTTTCCATGCTGTTCAATTTTTTTCATTTCATTTTTTTTCCGATTTTTTTTTTAATGTTTTTTGCTTCTTTTCCCTACTTTGGTTTTCTAACGTTTCTGATTGTGCTGCTATTTCTTTTTTTTTATTTTTGGTTCTTTTTTAGCATCATTTGTTTTCGCGAAGCTCAACTTTTGTGTTGAGGTCTAATGAGTTTTCGTTGGCTTTGCAGTTTAGTTTTCGGAAAATGACTTTTCACTTGCTTAGCGCTTGGCGCGTTTTGGCTTAATTTCTCCGCTGACACCTGTATAATTGTCCAAATGGGCGCGGTCTGCGTTCGCGTTAGCGATAGCGCTGCAAATTAAAATTTTTGGCACTGCAGTAATTTGCATTTCACTTGAATGTGACGCGCGTGTATTGCTTTCACTACAATTGGAACAACTGCAAATTGTATGCTGGGCGTAACCGGTCACCGCCCAGTAGCGGGGTTAAGGATGAGTGACGCTGCTGGGCAATTGCATCTGGCTTACTGGCATGTGAATGTATATGCTTTAATTTAAGTTGATTATTTCACGGTCTAATCGGTTAAATTTTTTTCACTAAGGAGACGTCTTGAGCTTTCAGCTACACATTGAATGGTATCATCTGAAGCAGAGTCAAAGTGCGGAAAATTATATAATAATTTGCTGTGTATAAAACTACCTTCACCATTTTTACATATGAGTTTCCATTAGGCATATAAATTAAACAATATTTTCGTTTTTGTTTTTTTTTTTTAATTTTCTACTTTATTTATTTATTTATTTTTTTTTTTTGTGTAAAATTACAAAAAAAAAATTTTTTCGCAGCTTTGTAAAATATTCCTATAGACGCTAGTCAATAAATCTTCTTTCCTACCATTTGCGTGCACTTACATTTTTATACAAACTTTGTTACCTTGTGCCAGGCCAAAGTGCGTGTGCCATGCGGATTGTTTTTGTGGTTGTCGTTTTTTGCACTCAACCGCTAACCTTGCGCATGCCTCAAGTACGCTAAAATATACATAAATAACCTTTATTATACGTGCCACCCGCCACTGCCACAGAGACGTCGCACGCGGCATCCAGCACCCGGCACATCTGGCCACAGCCACTGCCGCCGCAGGGTCAAACTTTCTCTCAAGTCCACTTTCAAGTAGTTCAAGTCGTATCGAGTTGAGTTGTGTTGAGTTCCTATTCATGTTTGCATTGGCGTTATTATTTCCCAAGCGTTATAACATACACGCGCCAGTATGCACCTAACAGTGTTTTTCCTGTTTTTTTTTTCGTTTCTTTTCTTCTTGCTGTGCATATAAACCACAAATTGTGCGCACAAAAGTATGCAATACAAAATGTTTACTTTGGTTACTGTTGCCTTTGCTTCTTTGCCGACGCCTCTATGCGCTTGGCACTCCGTTTTTGTTTCTGTTTTTATTTTTTTTTTTCTTTTTTTTTTTTGTTTTTCTCACAACTTGTTTCGCTTCGTTTACTTTTGCCAAAGCGGACACGTAACACTCAACTCATGAAAACTGACTGACTTGGCGCACACAAAATGAATTGCTTTGCTGCGTCGGGATGCGAGGAATGCTGAGTGCGGTGCCTGGGCTCACTTGGCTGAATACTCCTATATGCTGGCATGGCTGCTGCCTGTCGCTGTCTATGCGGTGAGTTTTCTGCTTTTTACTACAGCTCAAATTTCAAATTGTGCTACAATGAATTGCTTATTGTACTGTGAGTTGTGTTGTGTTCTGTTTTGTTATGTTGGCTATTTCTGTGTTGGCTTCGATTGTTTTAGACTCTTTGTCTGTTGGTGTGTTTGTCTATTTTTGTGCTTTTGTATTTGGGTACCTTAAACACAAAATCGAAACTGTGCATTCACTTTTATGATTGTTTTTAGTCAAGGTACAGTGGCACAGAACTAAATTCAGGGTAATTTATTTTATATTAAAATTATTTATTGTTAAATAATCACTACTTCGATTAAAAAATGTTAATTTTATACACATATGTTAAAATTGAAAAAAAAAGAGGAACAAACATACATTTTGTTTAAAAAACTAAACAAAGCTCAATAAAATAAAATAATAATAAAAAAACCAAGTAAACAAATGAACAAATCAAAATACTTTTAAAAAAACATATATTAATTGAATAGTTAATAAAGAAATGTTGCTAAAAAGTAATTATAAGAAACCAAATAAAAGACATTTAGTGTATAGAATGCAAAAAAATTAAATGAAATGAAATTCTGTATCATAAGTAAATATTGAAGATATCATATGATGTTGTTTATGATATTTACAACAAGTTTCGCACATCGAGTTTCCATCGAGAATCCTGGAGCAATAATATACAATTGCCGTGCACTTACATACGCAAAAGATTGAATAACAATGTTTAAACAAAAAATGCATGTTATGTGAGTAACATGTATACTGCTAAACGACTTTTGGCACAGCAAATGTAAAGTGATATTTTTAAGTGTGTACCATGCCAATGTGCTGGCATTTGCTGCTAGTTTGCTTATCTTTGTGTTTTCTGCTGCTGCAGCTGGCTTAGGAGAAACTCACAACTTTTGCAAGTGTGTTTCTGCTGTAGGAGTGAGCATGTTTCGCTTGCCATCGATGAATTGTGTTTGTTGTTGTTATTGAGCAACTTGTTCAATTGCTGCCAATATTTATTTGCTGAGTTGGTATTGAACACAAAATAAAAAACTTATGACAAACATGAATTTGTAGTTTTTCCCGACAAGAAGCAGTTTTTCTTGTTCATATTGTGAGTATGAGTATGAAATCTAAGGTTTGTCAGTAAAAACTAAATCAATACAGAACTGCAACAAAGAAATGTAACCAAACGAACAAAAAAAAAAAAGGACAATCAACAATAAAAACAAAAAGCAAACATTACTCAGACGCACAGTTGGCCGAACTCGCTCACTTGCTCGCTTGCTTGCATCGCATTTAAGCAACTTTGAAAGTGTAACAAAAACTTATGCTGCATGTTTCCACACATAGTCTAATCTGTATATGCAGTTATGCGCATCGTAACTTATATATGAGTGTGTATGGGTGTGTGAATATTGTATATGCGCGTAGATATGTATGTATGTATATGCATTGAGTATAAACATAAATTATGCACTTGCTTAGCATTTTGGTACAATTTTTCGTGTAGCTTACAGGAAACAAGCAAGCAGCCAGCAAAGTAAGACAACCACGAAAACAGAGAGCAAACGACCAACTGACCGAGAGACGTACGCCGACCAACACTTTGCCGCAAAACAGAAGCAACTTTGTTGCCCCAAAATATAAAACAGCATAACAAAAGAAACCAAAGTAAATGACCATAAGCTATGAGGCAGCTGTGTCATGTTTTACAATTTTCTGTGGCAGCTGCAAAGGCAGCGGCAGCAGCAGCAGCAGCATCAGATCTCTCCCTGTTCAGCATGGTGGAACAAATATTTCAAGTAGCTGAAGATGAAGTAGAGCTTGGCTGGCACAACTTTTGTGTTGTTGCAACTTTTGTTTTTGGCTCTGTAGATTGTACATTTTTATGAGTAACTGTTGCAATGCGGTCAAAACCCCACAATGCCAGACTAATGTCGGTCTCATTTTTCGCACACACACACATGCACAAAAACTGACTGAACTAGTTCTTCGTGCATGAGGTGCTGAGCTGCCAAGTGAGCCGAGTCTGCCTAGTCTGCCGAGAGTGCCGAAATGGCACAGAGCAGAGTATAGAAGGTAGCAGCATAAGTTGCGGTCAAGTATTAAAATCAATTTGTGCCATATTTTTCTGGTTGAGTGTCTAACTCTGCCTGTGGTCATCTTTAAATGAAACTTACAAATGCATTTTGCATTACATTACGTATTCGCCATGCTGCGCCCGCCTTGCCTGCACTCACTTGGCATGCCACTTGGCATGGGCTGGGTTTAGGTTGGCCTTGTGGCGGTGTGTGGCAAATTTCGCTCAAAATTGCTACTTGGTAAATATTTGAAAAGCAGATACAGCAGCAAAGCTTATCAGTTACATACGCAAGCACTTCGCCTAACTAAAATTCGCTTGCAGCTTTTTTCTGCATGTGTGTGTGTGTGTGTGTGTGTGTGTTTTGGCTTTAAACTGGCTGCTTGGCCATACATGCGCTTATGCATAGACTTTTTTATGCTCATTAAAGTTGCCAGCAAGCCAGCACAATACCTTTACATTCATTCAAATTGATTAATTGCTTCACTGCCTTTATTAACAGAACTGGCCACTTTTTTCAATGTGTTAAAAATTGCATGCCACATAAATAAAGGATGATGCATAAAATTGCTGCTTAAATACAACAGGGAGGAACGGACGAGAACAGGCAGCGTTAAGTGATATAGGGTTGCCAGATTATTGCATTTTTATGGCCGTCAATCATGCAGCACTTGATCAAATTGAAGTTAGCTTTAGAAAGTTTATTAATCAATATACACTGCCTTGCAGTTAGCGCACCCTGTACTTTTAATGAATTCAATTTTTTTTTTTTCCTTTTTCATCGTTCATTATTATTTAAAATGAACACAAGTTTACAAGTACAAAAAATAATTATTATTCTTGTTTAACAAATTTATATAATTATTGACATTTTTATTGATTCCAGTTTAACTTAAATCAGTTTTTGCTTGGCAATCTGAAAAGCGCAATAAACACAATAGAAAATGCGAAAAAATAATAATATAAGCAATTAATATTAATTGTAATTGCAATTGTTTTTAATTAATAACATGTTAAAATCCAAAAAAAAAAGAAGAGCATCAACTAAAGCAGAAACTGCATAAAACTTTTAATGATTTCTGTTAATACAAAAACTTTTATTGCACTGCCAGCACGGAAAGCAGCAAGCAAAGATTCTAAAACATCCCCAGGGCAACGCATTATATTTGCATTTGCTTACCATTTCAATTAAGGTAATGAAAATTAAAAAATCATAACTTAAATTCAGATCAGAACACAGCAGGAGAGTTTTTATGCAATTGCGCGTTGACCCAGCAGGCAGCACAACTATTACAGCTAAGCGTGAGAAAGGCCTCAACTTTCAAATTAATAGAAATGTTAGTGAAACGACAATTTATCAGATATCACTTAAACTTCGAAACTCACATTTAACCATTTCATGCATTAATTTTAATTTAGTTTTGCAGAACGTCTGAAGTCTTATATGAAAAGATGCTGTACCTACGTCTGTTTTGACCAAAAACTTCAACTCTGTAAAAGATCACGAATATTGCCGAATATTCTTTATATGAAAAAGAACAACCAACTCCAACACTGCATATGTGCACATATGAAACTCGTCGTCGGGGTGTATTTTTATATATGTTTTAATGAATTGACAAATATTAAAAAGTTTATCAAACTCATGTATTTCATAAATTTTTATGCTCATGCCGTTGGTTGCCGCAGCCTTGCACTCCCCATGTTGCTGAATCCATGCAGGCGCAGACATTGTCTTGTTGTGTCGGCATGTCTTTATGACATAGCTCAGCGCAGTTTGTTGCACTCAAAGTTGACTGAACTTATTAGCAAATAACAAGCACAATAACAATAACAACAACAACAAGAACAAAAACAACATCAACAAGACACAGCAATTTCGGCAGTCATGCAGTTTTGCGCAAACATCAAATTTTAAGCACCACAAACATTTACAGCCACGCTTAGCGTCAGGCAAAAGGATATTTGCAAAAAGTCAAAAGCAAGTCTGAATATGCATTGAGACGCCTCTTGGCTGCAGCAGAGTTTGGCAATGCAGCTATGCCATTACATTTTATCTGCATAAACATGCATAAAAGAGCAGAAAAACTTAGAAGAAGAACAAGCAGAAAAGGAAGAAGCAAAACAGAACACAAAAGATAAGTGCATAAAGAGTGAGTGGGTCTGTACATGCGCCAGTTAGCATTGAAAATTAGAAACGTACAGCAAAGTGGCAGCATCAGGCAAGCAGCTTTTAGGTAAGTCAAGTGTGCAATGAAACCATTTATGGTAGGTTGCCTGGCTGTCTGACTGTCTGCGAGTGTATGTTTGTGTTTGTGTGCATTTGTGTATGTGTGTCCATGCACACAAGTGTGCAATCAAACATATTTGCATTTTAAAGTGAAATCTTAAAATTAAATAAAATTTAAATTACATTAGATTAGGTCAATAAAATGTGACCATATGTACAATCATAAAAATGTCCCAATTTATGCATATAATACATACATACATCTGAACACCCACAAATAAAATAAAAGCTGTACATAACAGATTTATCTTTGGCATACTTAAATAACAAAAATTCTCTTCCAGCCAAGATATTATTATAATTATAATATTATGCTCTGCGTTTAAAATTCAATGTATCATTATCATTCTATAGTTGCAACTCGCTAATGGTCAATCCGGGCCATGATGTAATTTATTTGAACTCTCTCCGGATTACAGTGTGATTTTAGGAACGATCTTGATTAGCGGATATCTGGATTAATGAGTTATTACTGTACTTAGATAGAGCAGATTATATAAAACACAGAAGAATGTTTTTAGAAACTTTCTCAAAAACATTTTATATGCGTACAAAAGGTATCAATTGGATTAATATACGTTTTGGATCATATTCCAACTGCTCTCGTGCCTAAGCTATTTTTGATGAACCCATTCAGATTTTGCTTCATTCACACAAAATCACTACAATGTATCTAAAATGTTGAACGTGAGTGTGTATAGCATGTACATAAATTTGGATATATTATCATCATTTGTATTTGCATATCAGTGGCACAATTTCCATAATACTGGAAGCAGTCTAACATTTGCATACAACTTAAAGTGGATTAGCCCCAAAAATGAATTTCAATTGTTTGCCGTCGGCTGTTGCAGCATTTAGTTGAGCCATGGCAGAGCACGCTGCCATACTTTTGCATTTTGATAAGTTGGCAATTTTTGCACGTGTGAGCGTGTGTGTGAAACACAATTCAAAATCGATTAAGTTAGGTATGCCTGCATGTGTAGGTGGTTACTTAACTGCAGTTAGCCAAGTATTTTGACCGCAAATCAAAATTCGGTTAAGTGAAAATTCAATTTTCAACTTGCGTCGTCGTAATTCATTTGTGCAATGCATGCCTAATGCACACACTGACAGCCGCATAGGTTTGGCTTAATCAAAGTGGCATTTCCCAGACCGTGAGAGGCAGACAGATACACAGGCAGACAGTCAGACAGACACAAGATGTATGGTATTTAGCACATATGCTACACATGCTGCTGCCGCTGCTCCTGCTGCTACAAACCTACAAATGCACATGTGAATACAAATAATATGTTTAACACATATACTGCCAGCACATAAACTATGACTAACATTTACACAGCCTGCAGCAAAAAATAATAAAAATATAACTGGATAAAAGTGAAAAAGGGCAAGCTGGGTGTGCGAAAACGAAAAAAAAAACGCAACCAAAAACAGAAGAAAAAAAATGAAGCACTCGCAATTCAACTATTTTAAAAGCCTTGCCTAAATATTGCATGGCATTCACTTTGCCTTTATTTTCTTAGATTTTCTTTTGTCGTGATTTATTGCAACATTTTCACAGGCAGGCGAACAAAGGCGACGAGCCAAGCGGCACAGCGGCAGGACGCTTACATTTCTTTTGGCAGCTGAACAATGGCCAAAGATGAAGTGGCCTCGAAAACGTAACGGAAAGGCGCAGCACAGCACAGCGCAGTACGGCAAGGCGCACGGCACACGGCATACAGCACACAGCTCACAAGACTACGCCGAGTGGCAACAGACAACGCCAGTGAGGAAATAATAATAATAGTTTTGTGAGTCCATTTCAAGGATTCCTTGCAGGAGCATTGTGAGTGTGTGTGTCTGTCTCATTCAGCGCAATCTACCTATCTGCTAGCCTGCCTGCCTGCCTGCCTGCCTGCTTGGCCTAGTCGGCAGGCATGCTTCATTTGCGCTGCCTGCCAAAGTGTTGCTGCCATGCAAAGCGGAAAGTGCTGCAATGACGCAATTCAAGCTGAAAACGCGTGTAACAAAGCGTTTCAATGGTTGTCTCTAATACCATACTTTGCTTTTGCTTTTTCTGCATGCTATTGCACCAACTGCCTTTGCATCTGCCTGGCTTCTTGCCTCCGCCTCCATCTTCGCCTCTGGCTTTGCCTTTGCAATCGCCTTTGTGCTTGGTCTGGCGTTTGTGAACGCACTTGTGCTAGGATTTTAATATAGCAGTGTCCTAAATTCGATTCTAAGTAGTTCATAGTCCTGTGCCAGTAACTGTCTCGGCTTGTCGCTTTTATGTCTATGCTTACTTGAGCACGGCTGAAGTTCATTGCATTTGATTTCACATTTGCATTTTGCTGTCATGTTTTTATGCGTTCGCCATTTATGGCTTTCACACTCGCTTGATGTGCTTCAGCAGCCTTTGCATCGAGTTTATAAGATTGTGTAGATAACATAAAAGCATATAGTCATTTATTTTTTCTTTTTTTATGCTTCTTTTTTACATTAGTGTAAGTATATAGTGCCGCCTTTTCATCATCAAAAGCGATACGCACTAATTTAATGTATTTTCTATTTAATATATAAAAATATCAAAGCATCACTTTGCCTTCTTTGCTAAAAGAAGTTACCTTCGAATCCGAAAAGTGAGCATAAATAAGCATAAGAACCGAATCATTAGATTATTTATTATTTTTTTGTTTTATTCAAGTCTATCAGAGAATTAAAATTTACATAAAGAAAAGTAAGTTTAAAAATGTTTTCACTTTAAATATTTGTAAGCTTACTAATTAAAACCATAATTTCTTTCGTGTTGATGAATGGCCTAAATTTCTTTAACGTAATATTTATATTTATTCCTAATATGCGAACCCAAAAATGGACGCGGATTTTAATATAAATAAAAGAATGCTGCAACATCATCTCGAGCCAAACTAGCAAATAATTGGCAATGTTATTACATTGCATATACGTAATCCATTAACGAACAAAGCATTATAGACTTGATATTTTAGGAAAATAATTATAATTAGTTAAAATCACGATGTAGCCTACAGCAGTGTGCATAATATGTGCACAGCAGCAGCACAAAGGAAAATGCATTCATATCAGTGGCTTAAGTTTCCGAGTACAATGCATGTTCAGTTCTCAAGGCTTTGTTTGCTTAACGCAGATAAATTACAATTGTGAGTACTCTTGGAAACATACACGAGAGCTTAGGAACAATCTCTGACAGTACAATGAGAAACCCGAAACCACTAGCGTGTGTGCCACACAGCGACGTCATGCTTTGAACGGTCGCTACTGACTGGTCTGATTTACTGATTTATGCTAATTATAACAACAATGGAAACTTCTAGCCATTACAATAAATCAACACATAATACATTATTTGCAAATGAAAATCATAACAAACAGCAGCCAATAGCCAGCAGCCACGAGGGAGCAGTCGGCCGCCAACTTCAAACACGCCAAGGACGCCACACCACAATGCAGCAACAGCAACAACAACAGCGGCAGCAGTAGCAGCAGCACTTCAGCACATTTCAGCTATCGACAAACGTAAATAGAGAAAATCACACAAACACCAACGCACACACACACAGAAAGCCATTAATATTAATTAGAATCAGTTTTAATATGCTGCCAACGCAAATACACAATTAATACACAAAATTAATATACATTATTATCCATTGTTGCTGTAACTCACCACTGTGCACTGAGCATTGAGCAGTGAGCAGTGAGAGGCAGCGGCGTACTTAGGTGCGAGTGCGCCACAGCCATAACCACAGTCAAGCATAGGCCAGTCAGCCAAGCAGCAGACAACTCTTTCGACGAGGCAACAACAGCAACAAGCGCACGAGCCAAAAGGATATAACAAATTTTAATTACGCCTAACAAAAGTACAAAAGTTGCGGCAATAAAACTGGCTGGCAGGCTGAAAGGTTGGCAAAGGGGAAGGTAGATGGAGAGAAGAGCTAAATAAAAATCGAACAAGAAAAGAAAAAATAAAAACAAAAAATAGAATGCTGCGCTTATTTATTAATTACAAGTAGAAAATTCATGAAAATATAATTTGTGATTATTGTTATTAGTGACACGAAGGCTGTGTCTGCACTAGAAGGAGGCTGAGCTGAAACGTGCAGCAGCCAGCCAGCAACAGCTGCCACAGCCAACTACACGCCACGAGTGTCCTTAACGCGTACGCACACAGTCGCCACGTCTACTACCGACAACGCACAACCGACGGACGACAGTCATTGAAAAACTTTCAATTAAAATGCTGTAAAAGTTTTTAAGGCAAAAGCCATGGCAGCACAACAACAACAACAGCAACAAAGCTTGCTTAAAAATTTATAAATTCAATAGCACCTAATTAAAATTAAATCTCGAATCTGCGCATAGGCAAAACCGCAGCCGCTTGGCAGCATGCGTGCGAGTGAGAGGTGATGTGAGATGTGAGTAACGTGAATGCCGCCGCCAAGGCCAAAAGTGTCTATAACAGATATCGATGTTGGCATGCCAGCAAGCAGCAGAGACGTTGGAGGTGACTGCGTTGACGATGACGTCGACGTCGACGTCGACAATGCGGAAGTTGACTGTGACTGTGGCAACAGGACATGCAGGAGTAGTCCTCGTACGTATTAAAGCCGATAAGCACAACGTTGACGGCAAAGCCGGAAATGTACACGTTAAGCCAATAGACAACGCATACCCTCAGCCCTGTAGCTCGCTGTGCATGTGTGTGTGTGTGTGTGTGTACATAGTATAGGTGAGTAGGCATGTAGGGGTGGGTTTGTTGCTATCTACGCTTTTGTTTGATATGGCGCTGCCGCCACGTAGTTTCCTGTTGCTGCATGCTGCGCCTGTGCTGGTGCCTGTGCCTGTGACTATGACTGTGTGTGTCTTGTACGATTTTCTATTCATGCTTCTTAATTTATTATTAATTTCGAAGGGTTTGTTTGCTTTTGTGCAAATCGTGTTGCTTTTAAGTTGCGCGTATGTGTGTTTGCTGGTGTTTGTGTGTGTTTTTCTTTTTTCTTTTTGTTTTTTTTTTTGCTTAAATACGTGGTTAGGCAGATATTCACAAAAGCAGAGTTTTGTGCGCTTTATTTGCGTCATGAATTATGAATGCCGTAAAACAAAACGTGTAGATATAATTTTATTAAACAGTAGATGCGTGTGTAGACAGACAGACAGCCTGCGAGTGTGAGTGACACTCATAGACTTCGCAAAAGTCCTTGCCAACAAGTGTAAATAAAACGTATATGACATGCAACAAAAATTCATTAGCAAAAAGAGTTGCGCGCTCACATATATTGCATAATAAATATCAAAGGATAGACTCAACGAATTTGAAGTCTTATTACTCAACACCTTTAAGCAACTCTCGGCACTTCAGAATATTGTTGAGAACCATGTTTCAACACATTAAAAAGACAAGTCAAGACTTTTAATGCACGCTCATGACTATTTCAGGACCCAGCGGTTGAAATGCAGAGCACATTCATATAAAAAGTTTTCTCAACTTCCCAGCATATTGCCAGATCTATGACACTCAAAACTGAATGCTTTGTTTATCTATACGACATATATACAAAAATAACCAATATTTAAAAAGCTAAACGGCAATTAGCCGTACTCACTGTACGTCCTCTTCCAAGCTGACAATGCAGCCAAACACATTGCATTACATAAGTCTGTCATTACAAGCGTAACCCCACAAGTTGCTTGGTATCGAACTAAGCCAAACTACACGTAAATCCAAATAAACATTACACCAACTGATTGCCGATAACATCAGCCAACACTCAACGCTCAACGTCAGCCAAAACGACTTAGCAGCAACTTAGCTAATGAGCTGTCAAAGCAAATTGCTGACGCAGCCAAGACGCCAGCACTCAAAGCCCCAACAGTCAAGCGAATCAGCAGGAGAAGCAGCAACAGCAGCAGCAGCTTATTTAAAAAAAAAAAAAGCGAATAAAATGAAAATAAGTGAAAAGAGGAAGGAAAAACATATTTACACAACTTAAACTCGTTTATTTCTATTTCAATTTTTATTTCTGTTTTATTTGCCGCCAGGAAGTCCAATGCCCGAAATTCCTGCATATTTGCGCAATCTCGCTTGATTTGCTAAGCGCCTGCAGGTAAGTCAAAGTAAAACAGTGGCAACGCACAAAACGGGATAAGAAAAAACCACTACACACGTAGACTACAGGGCAACAGTCTTCTACAAAAGTACATGTTCACAAGCAACTGCACAGCACCGACACACATACTGTGAACGATAGAAGGTCTCTCATTGCGAAATGTGTCTGCATTCAATAATTCATTTGACTTTTTACTTGAGTTCCACTGACACATACACTCGCAACCACACACACACACACACACAGACACAGACAGTTAATACCTTGAAAACTTGCAAACGATTTGCTCTTCTGAATTATTTAAGACTTCTTGACTTTGCAACACCAGCAACACAACCACGAACAACAGCAACAACAACAACAGCAGCCAAATCTGCCCTTGCAGCCATGCATAGCGGAACTGTAAAAGTTTTCTTGCCACTTTTTACTTTGCCTGTGAGTTAAGGTGTAAACACTGCAAAGGCACATCGAAGTATTAACTTGCAGCACAAGGCTGCACTGCCAGACAACAACAACAAAAAGTGGGTTACAAGGCCAAGTCAGTAAGTTGTTACGTTATGTGTTATTATTTTTCGACAATGAACATCTCTCTGCTGCTTACTGTAAAATTTTGATCAAAACTCATAACGTGTTCTTTCTTTAGGCAATCGATGCGGACTGTATCTTTGTATTACACTTTCCCACGCGCTCCCATCGCCAGATTGAGTAAAAGCCACTGAATTCGATTAATTAATTATTAATCAAAGGTTAATAAGAAATAGGCTGCGGCTGCTGCATAAGAAATTAAAACGAAAGAGGAAAGAAAAAAAAGCTTAAGCTCACAGATAAGATTGCAGTTTTAAAAAGTAGAGCAAGCGTTTGATGAAATATAAATGATAATTAAACAATAAAAATAATTGTGTTTTAGTTTATGTTAAAAGCAAATGCTTCCAAAAGTTGTCAAAAAAATGCTACTGGCATTCGAAGTACAAAATATTAAATTATGCTTTTATATAGTTTATTTAATTGTTAACTACATTTTAAAGCACATTTGCAGCCAGCAAGAGATGCTGGAGAAGCAGGAGAAGAATGAGGCGCCCTGCAATGGCAACCATTCTGGCTTTATATGCTGCAAGGGGCCACTAAACGCAAATGAGTGTGTGTGGCAGTTAGTGCAAATGAGACAGAAAATAAGTGTGTGTCTTTGCTAAAAGTGGGTGGTGTAAGTGTGTGTGTGTGTGTGTGTGTGTGTGGTGGCCAAGTGCGCAATCTAATTTGAGGCAACTAACCGCAAATGTTGCTCTTACGCCAACGCAATCTTTGTGTCAACAAAAGCCACAGCAGCAATACTAACCGCAATAATGACAACAACAACAATGAAACAACTAACAATAACAACAATAAAGTAGAATTTATAATTGCAACTGCTGTTGTTTGTTGCTGCTGTTGCTGCTGCTGTTGATGTTGCTGCTGCTCGTACTTATGCCTTAGCCAACCTTCGACCGTGTGGGGAACTTTGTTTAGTATTTACACCTTCGCTGCCTGCAATTGCGAAACTCATTTCGATTGTACAAACAACAACAGGACAACCCAAACAACTGCTGCACGCTACCCAGCAAACACACTCGCTTACAGTTGAGCAAATGAACGTAAATAAGTGCAAATAAACGTACAAAAGTAATTCAATTTTATTTGAAAGGATATTGCTGTTGTTGTTGCTGTTGTAATTTTGTTAATTTTAAAATACACTGTAAATAATTACTTTAACAAATTCATAGTAATATTCCAAAGGGAATTTCTTTTCAAGACCGCATCCTGACTAGTGCTTGGTGGGTATTTAAGAAGAGGGGTGTGGTTAACTCTTCTTGTGGGTCTTTTCAGCGGCTGTAGGTCCACAAAATATGCTGTTATATCCTAAAAATTTGTAATATCTGCCTTTAAAATTTTAATTTGTCCTTTTCTTTTTTTTTTTAAATTTTTTTTTCTTAAATCTTTACTGGTCACGAGTAAACATATAGCAAATCTGCACTCATATTGATTGATTTCACAAGGCAATTGCTTGATTCTCACTCCTTTTCAAAAATAATCAAATTGATTAACAATATCTCATATCTTGGCTATCATTTAATGAAAATAAGCCAAGATAACTATTTCTGCACAAGAGCTTAAGCATAATCGATTGCCTCGGCAAGGCAGCTACAAGTCCGCTGTGACCATTTAACTCACAAAATTATGCCGCTGTGTATTGTATGACACCTCCTCACACAGTTGGATTACCCAATGAGCTCTGTGTGCTCTGCTTTGCTATGCTTTGCTGTGCCCTGCCAAGCTGTGCCGTGCTCTGCTCTGCTGTGGTGAGCTACGCTTATGTGATGCTGCTGGTCGGTCTGCTTGGGCTGCATGTGTGTGCCTAATTTATGAAATTAAAATGTTTTCTCTGTAGAAACCATAATTACAAATAATATTGCAGGCGATGCCACTGCCAGGGCTACTCGGCTTGCTGTTGTTGTTTCATTTATAGTTGTTGATGCTTTTGTGCTTCTGAATATTGCAGTTGTTATCATTGTTGTTGCTGTTTCGGTTGCTATTGCTGTTATTGTTTTTGTTGTTGTTGTTGTTGTTACTGTCATGCTGCTTGCTTATGTCAGCAACAGCTGCTATCCAAATTGTCTTCAATGGCAGCACAATTAAACAAGATTTCCATGCTACTAAATGCTATCGAGCATGTCTAAGTGCGCTCTTGCGGTTTTCACTTACAGTAGCAGCAACAATAACAAAAACAACAACAAAGATAATAAGAACAACAAAGACGTACTCATAAATTCATACAATCATAATATAAAGATCAAAGCCAACATAATCCCAGTAAATCTCAAACCAAATAAGATTTAATTAGAAAACTGCCAACGGCTTAAGCATGGCCACAGCGCAATGTGCACCACAGTGATACATACGAGAACACATACAGAACAAAATAAGCATGAACATGTTAAAGGGAGCCGACACCGCAGAGCAGAATAGAAAAGAAAAGAAAAAAAGGAAAGAGAACAAAAGAGGAGAAAAAACTAATAAACACATTTGCAGCTGACAGCAAGCGCTGACAGTTTCATTAAAACTGCTTCGCATGACATTGGCAATTTATTTGCATTTTAACTAAATACAAAAAAAAGAAAAAAAAAGCTTAGGGGAATATAGCAGCAGCAACCTGCGCTATGAAGTCCTGCTGGCGTTGTATAGTGTAAGCAACGTTTCAATCGCATGCATAGTGAAACCACGACCCAATACCCCCATCCCCACGTCCCTACTTACGCCGTCTCTTGCTTAGCGTGTTGCAAGCTATCAGCAACAGCAACGTCATCATCATGCTGATAAAGCTCATCATCGTCAACATCACTGAGTTACAACATTTATGACTATTGATTGGCATGTCAGCAATTCGTCGAAATCATGTTATTTTTCAAGCCACAAATCAAATGCGAGTGCGCCTGCCAACACACATTTAGCATGCAGACGTCTTCTTATCTGCCACCTGTACATCCAATGCGCGAATAATGGCAGCACATGGCGTATGCGTAATGTGTCACGCACATTATTAATAAAGTTGTCCTTTGCCCAGTTTTGCACTGATGGGTTACTAAATTATGCCTCTAGCTGACTATGAGCAGCGGTCAGCAGTCGCTGTGCCATTTGCCAGCATATATACATATTGAATATTAAATGAATGCAAGGACACGTGTTGAAGTTGTTCTATTATAAGGTGCAATGAACTTCTGAGGCAAAGGCAGCACCAGCACAGCATACATGTGCGCGTTTTAACAACAGAGGCTATATTTAGCAAGGACACCAGCGACTTGGTAGGCTGCATGCAAGCATATCAAAAAGCAAAACAAAAAGAAAAGTAAAAAAAAAAGTAAAATGAAGCAGGCAACATTAATTGAAATTTGCCAGAAAAAAGCATAAAAATAAAGCTGAGTTAAAGTACACAGTAAAAGCTGGAAGGCAGGTGACTGAACTCGATTTAATTTTTTTCATTTTTTCTATGTCAACGTGTTGGCTTATGGGTAAAAAATGTTTAAGCCAAGACATATGCCGTGCCATTGACTTTATGTAATGGCTTTAACTGACTGCAGGTACAGTCACAAGCTGCTTGTCAGGACTCTATGCCATGTTTTTCTATGCCAAATTTTTTTGGGTTTATCCTCTTTTTTTTGCCCATCTCCAGCGGATTTCGCGTGTTTGATCAAATACGGAGAACAGTAGGCAAAAACATTTCCCTAAGCTGTTTTGTTCGGCGAGCATGTGTGCCCGCGTAACTGGCGTTTATTTATGCACGCGTTGTCCTTGCAGTACTTTACTACGCGCTATCCTTGTAGCTGTAGATCACTCTTGTTGCGCATTGCACACTGCACATTGTTGGCGTTGGCTGCCTGCAGTTGTTGTTGTCTTGTGTTGTCACAACTAACTGCTTGCTGCGTTGTCTGTTTGTCTGTTGATTTGTTTGTCTTGGTTTCGTCCTAACATGTTGCCTCGTTTACATGCCGCGTCACGCCAACCCACCGCTGCGATTCCCCATTGCTTCTTGTGTTTGCATTCAATTGCAATTTGGATCCGTTGATGCCAGCAGTTGAGCAAAGCCTGTTGTTAGTCGCTTAACGAAAGTGTCCTAACTCGTGCTGTCTCTGTGCATGCGCCCTTGCGCATTTTTACTTTTTTTTCTCCTCTGCTTTGTTAATTTTTTTTTTCTTTTTGACACACTTCTGTTTGCTTTTGATTGGTTAATGCTGTATACGCACAAGTGTTGCAGAACTTTCACAAAGCTCAGCCAAAGTTTTTGAGCATATACTTTCTTCTAATTTTTTTCGGTTTATTTTTTTTTCTCTCACTCTCTCTTTAACTTAGTTAGAGTAGATCCCGAAACTGTCTAGACTTTCTAGAGAATTATTGATGCAGAAAATATTTAGCTTAAAAAGTAAATAAACAAGTAATTTGGATAAATGCTTTTAAGCAAAATTTTAATAGCCGTGAAAGCTATCAACAGTTTTAGCGTTTTTCTTTTTTTTTTGTTTTTTTTTTTTTTGGGCAATTGAAACTTTGTCGAAGACATCGCATGTGCGAACTGTATTATGTAAACTTTCATCAATAAAAATTCATCAGCATAATGGAATATAATTTTTTGGCGACAAAATTTTTGCAAAAAAAAACCTAATCGAATGCTGCCCACAAATTCTTAGCATAATTAGTTGAATTTATTAGATTGATTAGATACAAAAAGTCTACTCAGACCAATTGTAATAACTGCCTGTGAGCGCACTTTTATATTAACTTACGAAAAATCATATATATGTATATAGCTTGACAAAATTGTTTAAGAGAGCAACCATAAATAAACTATTTCAAATTTTGTACGTTCACATGGGCGATTGTGGTTTTTCGAATAGACATTCTTCTCGGCCCAAATATTAAAAATCACCTATTTATTTTCTTCACTACTTGACGCATTTAGAGAAGTTCGATATCAAAATCTACGCCATGTTTGCATTATTTGATATTCACTAGCAACGATGGAGGAGGATTGGAAGTTGAGTTAAAACTGTATTAGTAAATAATTTATCTAAAGGTTCATTTCCCTATTTGTTAGCTCTCTTCCATCATAGTCGAAATTTAGGCATTTGAAACGAAAGCGATCTGCATTCTTCACCATGTTAGTTTGACAATGAGTACATCATTGATTAGGTAGATATTCTATCAAATATTTCAGATGTTATCGTATTTTGTGACATTGATTTATTAATAGAGTGTAATACTTAAATTAATATAAAAATAATTTATCACAAAATTGATCCTGATTAGGATTTCCTTTTTAGGAAGCCTTATGTGACTGGAAAAAATGAGTATAAACCATTATGTTATCAAACATTAAATAATGCATTCGTTACCTTCTCTGCTAAGTCCAGTAGATTTTTAAAAGCTGCCTGACCAGCTTGCTTTGCCATGCCATAGAAGACCTTTTGCTCACTTTTAGTGAGTAATTCGTAGGGTGAACCAAGTTCTAAAATTTGACCCGCATCCATGACAAGAACCCTATCCGCATCTATAATCGTATGCAGACGATGTGCAATGGTGACTACCGTGCAATCCTTAAACTTATTTCTTACGGTCGCCTGTATAAGCGCATCCGTCTGAGCATCTACATTCGCGGTCGCCTCATCCATCACAAGTATTTTATTCTTACGTAGTAAGGCGCGTGCCAAGCAGACCAACTGACGCTGGCCTACACTGAAATTAGTACCGCCCTCAAAGATCTTACTGTGCAATCCAGTGCTCAGTTCGGTTATAACTTCTTTAAGCTGCACCTCCTCAAGTGCATCCCAGAGCATTTCATCATCATATTGTTCAAATGGATCCAGATTAAAACGCAGTGTGCCCGAGAAAAGAATCGGTTCTTGGGGTATTATGGATATCTTACTACGTAGATCATGCAAACCGATATCATTTATATCGAGATCGTCTATCAATAAGACGCCATCATTGAATGACAAACGGAAGAGTGCATTAATGAGAGAAGATTTTCCTGCACCAGTGCGGCCCACAATGCCGATTTTTTCACAAGACCCAAACTCGAAATTCAACGACTTGAGTACATTATCCGTCTTGGGATCGGGGAAATAACGCAGACTCAAATTTTTTGCCACGATATTACCATTCTCAGGCCAAGTCATTGGAGGTTTCTTATTCGATGCAGATTCAAATTCTCCTTCCGGTTTGATCTCGGCATAATCAATAACACGTTCAACAGACGTCATTATGTTCTCCAGTTCCGCCGATTGACGCATACACCACTGCACACAACCCGTTATTCCCATTGCCTGTGTAATTGCTAATCCAACCTCTCCTGCGCTATTTGGCTGGTAAACCAATAAACTTAGTATAATAATTACGATGTATATATTACAAATTAAATCCAGGTAATAGCCAAAAGCGCGACTTGTGAAAAGGAAACAGTAGAACGCCGAACTATGCAAATCCTGGTAGTTATCGAACTCCATTGTGATCAATTTTTGTGCATTGAAGGCGCGTATGGTGGTGAGTCCATTAAGAGTTGCTCCAAGATGGGAATAAATAGGGGAACGCGCCACTGCCTCAAGACGTTTCACATCCTGTGACGTACTCAGGTAGAAAACACGCATCCAATAGAAAACGGTAACTAGAACGCACGTAATTAACAGATACCAAGGATTGGTGATGCACACCAAAGTGACGTTTCCAATTAAGATAAGGAAATACTGCACGAAATCGCCCATTGATTTCGGCAATTCTTCATCAATTAGACCTATATCTTTGGAAAAGCGGTTTAAGATGACACCTGAGGGATTCTCATAAAAGAAATACATAGCAGCGTGAGTCACGCCATGGAACATCCCATTATGCAACGCGTTCGAGGAACGTACAATCATCTTAGTGAACAGGATCATACGCATCAATGTAACAACGACAAAAGCCACAATCAAAGTTGTAAAAAAATAGATGACAAATGAATTAGATGGCCCATCGCTAGAATTCTTATCTTTCTTAATCCTGTAAATTGATTATGTTTTATATTGTTGTAAAATAACTTGCCATACTCACCAATAAAGGAGGAAGTAATCGACGCCTGAGCACAACACTTGACTGCCTGCCCATAAGAAAATCAAAACGAAGAACATGCAAAAGCTGCTGCCCGCCTTGAAAAACTTCAGAAACAAATCCATGTCAATGTTGGTCGACCGACGAGACTCCTCTACTTGTAAAGGTGACTGCGATATTATCGACTCACCTAGGGAACTTAGAGACGAGGTACTGTGAATGCGTTCTCTAAAACTATCTTTTTCTCCATAATCTTTTGCATAATCTTTTTGGTTCTCTGATGCATCCATAACAGACGTCTTTACTTGTTCACGGTTTTCTTTTAGCAGTAGCGCAAAGTCTAATCCCCTTCTAAGCAAAGCATCATATGTACCCATAGCATGCACTTTGCCCTTATCCATGATCACTATAAGATCAGATTGCTCTAGAAACTGCAACTGATGCGTGACAAGTAGAATAGCTTTGCCATGTAGCATTCCACGAATACATTTTTCAAACAGATGCCTGCCCACTTGTGTGTCGACTGCACTGAGAGGATCATCGAACAAATAGATGTCAGCTTGGCGATAAACTGCACGTGCTAAACTGATACGCGCCTTCTGGCCACCAGAGAGAGATGCACCGCGTTCACCCACAATAGTCCTATCACCGAATTGGAATAGTTTAAAATCACGTTCGAGTGCACAGTGCTTAACTACCATACGGTAACGTTTCTTGTCCATCTCCAAGCCAAACAAGATATTCTCACGTACAGTGCCCGTGAATAGCCACGGCTCCTGTGCGGCATAAGAGCACACACCGTTAATCTTCATTAAGCCCGATTTTGGCGGCATCTCTCCAAGTATGGCCTGTAGAAGACTTGATTTGCCTGAGCCAATAGGTCCAATGATCGTAACCAACTGTCCGGCCATAACTTTAATATTGATTCCGTCCAAAGTGTTTTCTGGTAATTCCAGATCCCATTTCGTTGAGAGATCATTTAGCTCAATCAGATACTGATTCTCAACTTTTTCATTGATTATTTGTTTATCGAGATCACTTAAGAGTTTGGTACTTTCCGCCAACTTGTCGTCGTTTCCATCTGATGTAGCAGCATCTGTTAGTGGCTTATTATACACTGGATTTTCGTCAAGTAACAAAAAAGCTACAATACGTTTAATTGAAACCATCATCTCAGCATATTGCGAGACACCTAAGAGGAAAAACGTCATCATTGTACGTTGCAGAATGTTAAAGTTTGCCGTGATCAAAAATGCTTTCTCGGCATCGAGCACCTGACCCAACAGCTTGTATCCAAGGAAAGTAACAAAGATTGCCACCCGTGACGGGAAAACTTCACAAGTAATTAGTAAACCAAGTATGTAGTTGGCTATTTTAATAACCTTCAATTCCTGAAGTCTCGTCTGTACCACCAGTTTACCGAATGGCTTCTCCCAGGCATACATCTTGATAACTTGTATACCCTTTACGATTTCATTCATCAGTCGGATTCGCTCATCCGTGTGCACTACAGTACGCATACGTAAACTCGAAGTCTTATTAGCCAAATAGAATTGAAACGGTAAAAGGAGAAGCATCACGCCAACGCCTAAAATTGCGGAAATACCAATCTAAAAAGTAATGTTTATAATTAATTGAAGATTTTTTGCCTTTTGAATATGATTTCAACGACTCACCTGCACATACATCAGATATGTGATAACTACCAATGTTAGTGGACCCACCCACAAATAGTGCAAAAACTGCAGCACTAATTCAAATCGACCAACATCATTTGACATGAGATTCACGATGTGGCCAATCGTCGTTGCACCCAAGGACGTGTGGCTCAAGCGCAAAGCCTTGCGATAGACAAGGCTGCAAAGCGCAACGCGCATCTTCATAGCCAAATGAGTGGTAAAAAACGTACTGGGATGCATTACCACAGTTTGGACCAATATCGTGAAGACTAGTCCAGCTATGTAGAAGTGTACATTGCCAACGTTTGAAGCATCCTTTGCAAAGCATGAGATGAGAGAGCCCAAGAACATTGGCTGATAAATACTAGCAAATATTGAGGTTTGTTAGGTTTGAACATATAATACAGATTTTGAAATCAAATGGGCTTGAATAAAAATGAACCATGGATGGGAACTCACATGACGATGTGTAGGCTTATAAAAATACGAATGATTATTATTTTAGAAAGCTTTTGAAGCCAGAGAAAAAAAAAATTCAGTTGTTTGAAATCGAACTAATGACATAAAGTCCACACTATTTATAACTAGACACAAACGATGAATACATTTATTGTAGGAACCATGAAGACTATTTACAGTTTATGTATGTTTTTCTGTTATTACACATTAATTGCAGTTGTGTAAATTTTCAGTACCTTATTACAAGTTCAACAACGCACGCTATAAGGCCCACCAGCGCTAATTGCAAACCGAAAACTTTAAACAGAGCCGCCAATAGACTTGGATTTCTTCCCCCGCCGTCATATTTTGCCTTAACTTCTGCGTACCAGGCCTTTTCGAGCCTTTCACCCAAAATATCTAAAAATACATTAAACATATAGACATTCAGATAGTTAGTAAAGTATATTGCCTCTTAGGTTTCAAGAAAAAATTTTACTTTATTGACTTATTAAATAACAACAGTGGTCGGAATAAACAAATTTTGTTGATTTCCTGCTAAAGGTAAATTTTCTTTTAAATAACTTTCAGATATATATATATTAATAAATATTCTTGGATAAAAGTTAATTAAGTACTCACCGGACTTTTGCTCCTTGAGGGTTCTATACAGATCACATTGATTCAAAATTTTTTTTCGACCTTTAAATAGGATCGGTAATGCGAAGCTTTAAAGAATGTTGTAAATATCATATTATTAATGTAACAAAATTTATTTTAAAATCTAATTTTACTCTAAAGCGTTAAATATTTATAATTGATAATTCGACAAAAAAATAAGATACAAATTATATTTTTTTATAACAACTTACCAAAACATTATCGCTGAAAGGGGGTTGGCCCGCTCTCGCGGATTCTGCGGTAATAGATCTGCTTTAAGTTTCATTTCTAGTAAATATCGCTACCAATTTTAAACGATTTTTTAAACGATCTTTCAAAAGAAACAAAAAAGTTTGAGTTTACATATTGTTCGAATTTAAGTAACCGAAAAAAATTTGCCTATAATCTAAGCACTTGGTCAATTCTCTCAAACAAATTATAAATATATTTCAAATTCTACCGCACAGTAAAACGACGCTCAGCACCGCGTATAATCGCAAGGCATTATGAAATTTTTTTTTTCTTTTTTTCGCACATTTATTTTATTTCTGTACCGTACAAGTCGATATATTTCTTATACAGATTCTCCACCTTTCTCAAGCCAACCGCATAGTATGATTTGTACAATTTGTTCAAATTGAGCTTCTGTGGTGCGACAAGCTACTCTTTCATCCGCATCATGAAATATTTCGAGAAATGTAAAACTTTGGCGAAACACTACGCAAAATGTTTGTCTGGCTTTCCTATCACTTACTTTCACGTCTGCTCACGCCAGCTGTTCAATTCGCTTTAAATAATAAGTATGCTCGTATCTGGCTTTTAACATTGTTTATTATAACTATGCTACGCGTGCAATATAAACCAACAAACCATTGAAATAAAAAAACGCTGATTACATTATCTCTAATTCTATTTTTTTATGACTCACATGTTGTACTTTTGCTTTCATCAGACATACACTAGTTTCGCTAACATAAACATTTAAATCATGATTAACATAAGCAACCAAATAAAACGAAAATGAATTGTTTTTCTGCTCTTCATATTTCTAAGAAAGTATAAAAATACAAGTGTTAATTTAAATGCTGGCATTATCTTGCCAAAACTATTCTATTAATTCTTTAATGAATTCTTAAACATTGTTAAACAAGGAAAGCCACGAATTAGTAATAAAATTTAAATAATAAAAATAACACAAAAAACAAAACAACTGATAATTGACGAGCCACAGAATGTATACGTCTGTCAACAGTAAACATTTATATTACATACATGTAAAGTCTTATTAGTTTATTAAAGATATTTTTACAGTATAACTGAATTAAATATAGTGTAAAACATAGTTAGCTTAACTAGTAAAGATTCGAAAACAATACGACGACTAGACACGACTGCAGCTCACCGTTTTCTCTGTGCCTTCATTCGGTTGTGTGTCGCATGTTGCATAGCTATTCTGCGACACTTCTTGAAATTTCATGATTTAGGAACTGGTGCAGCAGCAATACTTTGTGTAGTAACTGCCTTACATATATACAAAGTTTTGAATGCGAACTCACCGCAGTTATCGTATGGAAGTTACAGACATTAGGCAAACAATTTTATTTCCAAAATTATAAACAACTAAGAAAAAGAATATAATCTGAAAAGCATAGCAGTAAATTTTTAATATCCAGATAATTAAACTAGAAAGGCAGGGCTATAGTCGGGCGTGACCGAATATAGAAAACCCTGTACCCAATCCAAAACTGAATATATTTTTTTGTTGCTTTAATATTTTGTATTCATTATGTAAGTATGTTTCACGAAAAAAAAATTTTTTGTTCTTTTTACTAAAAGCCATATTTCGACCGATTGTTCCTATGGCAGCTATATGCTATAGTAAACCGATATTTATAATATTCAAGAATATGATTGGATATTACTTAAAATCATGAAATCTAATATTTGGTAACGATTTATTTATAAACAAAAAAGTTTTTCTCAGTAAATGTTGTTTTTTGGCCGATCGTTCCTATGACAGCTATATAATATAGTAAACCGATATATAAAATATTGAGATATGTAATTGAACATTAGCTAAAACTGTTATTAAGCAAAATTTTAAAGCAGATTAAGAGCTTTCAATAGCAAATTTGTACTCCAGATGACGACGGGATACTACATGTAGAGCATTCTTCTGTAGTTAACATAAAAAAATAGCCACAAAAGCTTCGAGAGTTGTTTTATTTTGCTTATCTTCTGCATACTTTTATATTTTATGACCTTAACCTCTGCACAACTTGCCCATATAATAATCTAAAAGCCAACTGAATAGTTTTACTACAACAAAAAATATATCAATTAACATACAGCAGCATCTGACTTTAACAATAACTGGAAAATTGTTGAAATATCGTATTAGGCCTTGGAATTAATTCGTAGCGATTTTTTAATTAAAAAAATGATTTATTTTGATTCGAGTAAAAAAACACCTCATTCAAAATATTTCCCATCGCTTTCTACTAATTTCTGCCATCTTTCAGGCAAGAGACGAAACTCCTTGTTTTTTGATGAAATCCATAAATCGAATCATTTTTGGCTATTTTCGTACGAAGTGAACTTCTGGTCAGTCAGGCCATGAACCATCGATCAGAATAGGTGGTAATCTGAAGGAGCAATGTCTGGAGAGTACGGCGGTTGAGGTAGAACGTCCCATTTCAGCGTTTCCAAATACTTTTTTTACCGGTTTTGCGACGTGTGGACGAGCATTGTCCTGCAGCAATATAACTTTGTCATGTCTTTCGCTGTATTCCGACCGTTTTTCTTTTAATGCACGGCTCAAACGTATCAACAGCAGTCGGTAGCGACACCATGTTATGGTTTCATTTGGTTTCAGGAGTTCGTAATAAATCACTCCCCTCTGATCCCACCAAATACAGAGCAGAAGCTTGGATCCATGAATGTTCTGCCTCGCCACTGATGTTGATGGCTGACCGGGCTTTACCCATGACTTTCTGCACTTGGGATTGTTATAATGGATCCATTTTTCATCACCAGTGACCTCGTAAACTTCCACCAGAATTCGATGACTTTCAGCAGCGGTTTTACCCATATGAAAATAATGAAGCAAAACTCCCCGCAAAAACACTTTATTTGGCACAAATTTTGACATTTTTAATTAATCACAAAGTGTTGTTGTCTACGTTTTTAAAGTCAAATAATAATGGCGATGACACCTGATATCAGCTGGTTTACGATAAATAAATTACTATCGGTACGAATGGAATACAGTACAGTACTACTACGCCATATTTTATAAAACGCTACGAATTAATTCCAAGGCCTAATAGTTTTAGCCACATAATTTTAACTTTTACTTAATTTATTTGCCACTGCAGTTTTTAACTTTTTTAGCTGTGTTATAAACAAAAATTTAAAAAGAAAAAATTTCAAAATACAAATCAAGCTAAATAAATAAGAAATAATATTAATCACATCTAGCTTGTTCATAGCATTCGCATGGATGTTGTATTAATTAAAAATGTCAAACAATATTAATTTTAAAAAAAGAAAATTATTTTTAATATAATGTTAACTCATTGCATATGAAAAACAGAATTCGAATGCAAACATAAACAATAACCAAAATAAAAAATGCAAAGGCAAACGAATGCCTTACGCACAGTTAATAATTAAAATATTAAGTACTGCGTACGAATGCGCAATATCAATTAACATTACGAATACGCCAAGTAAACACAACCATTGAGAACGACACAGGCAAGCATTAAGCACTGCATGCATGCATATTACGTGGCATACAATTTAAACAAATAAGTAAATGTTGCAGCATGCAACGACAACATATAAACAATAACAACAACCATTCCAAAATCATTTTTAAATGTTTTATTAAGCTGCTGCCAACGCCAATGCATTTATATATATTTCTATACATATATATATGCTTAAATAAATATTTATTGCTGCAAAGCAATATTTTGCAAGTGCAGCACCAATCATAAGCTTAATTGAATACAATTTCAGGCAATCAAAGAAAAAAATAAAATAAAATAATCAAATAATTAGAATACCAGAAAAAAAATACAAATTTAAACTGGTCATTGCGCAAAACTGCAATCAATGGCCCAGAGCAATTAATTAGTTGGCACACAGTTGCCTCGTAAATAAAAATCATGAACTCATTAAAATTGTTTTGTAAGCCAAATATGCATATATTTAAATAAAAACTACATTTGTTGCAAATTAATGGCGGCAGTTGTCGACGCAAGCAAATAACAAATAAATGACAGCCTAAAAAAATGCAAGGAAATAATACTGTGAGGAAATTGTATATGGCATTAAAATAAATATTTGTGCGAGTGTTTAAAAATAGATTTAAAAGTAAATGATTTTTATATGACGGCAGTATGAATATGTACTCCAGTATTTAATTCATTTTAGCTTACTAAGCTAGCAAAATGTAATGTGAACGAATATGATATGTAACTGTAAAGAACGCAATTAAAATATCGATGTGAGTTTCATACAGCTTGCTCATTAAAGGCTGACAAGGACCACAGCGCAGGCAATTAATAAATATGGCAAACCAAGAAGACACAACGGCAGGTAGGCAGCTAGCCAAGTGGCAGTCAGTCAGCCAGACAGTCAGCGTAGCTGTCAGTCAGACTGCCTCCAATTACCTCGATTCGTTACTTCCATGCATGCATTGCATGTTGACGATACTCAATGCAAATGGCGGTTTAAAATGGCGGAAAAAAGCATAAATATTTCATTAAAATATATTTCGCTTGAGAAAGTACTCATAATGTCCATACTCGCTGCCAGCCAGTCAGCCAGTACATATAATATGTGTGTGCGGGTGTAAATGTGAGTATAAGTACGTGTATGCACACCCACAACTTGCTTACGTGCATTTCAACTTGTTTGCTTGAAATATTTTGCGCAAAGTTAATTAAATGTAAAGCATTAAAAGTCCGCGACAGCAGGCAACAGCAACAACGCAACACATTTTTGTTCAATTTTTTTTTTGTTTTTCTTCTCTTCACTTTTCCGATTTGGTTTACTTTATATATATATATATATATATATATATATATATTTATTTTTTGTTCTTATATTTTTATAATTTGAATTATGCCGCTTTTTACATACATTTAATTGCATTGAATTGGCGTTCTCAGCATGCATGCTGACAGTGTCAACCATAATTTAATTAAGCAATCAAAAAAGTGCAAATAGTTGACCTGCGGCATAAACAATATAACAGAGGCAACGGCAGCTGCAGTGGCAGCAGCTATGATTGGCAAAAAAACAGCTGCTGCGCAATAAATGCATTTAGCGGCAAATTTCAGGCGGAAATTAATTAAAAGTTAGGTAAAAGCTTTTATCTGTTACTTTACTTACGATGAAAGCAAATTGCTTGGTTAAGTTATAAGTAACATTTTTCCAATTATTTAATTATAAAAATTTTGTACTAAAAAGCAGGTAAAATGTGGAGCACCACATAAGCCTTATGTTCCAAGAGAGCAACAATTCCACACTGCATATCCATAAATGCATACAACAACAGTCAATCAGTTCATTTACATGTACAAGCAAAGCAGCTGGCCTGCGATACGGATTGGGACATTGTTCGACCAACTTGTACACATTGAGGAATCTACCATCGCTGACAAAGGCCATTCATAGTATTCCTAGCGACTAATTTCTCATAATTGAGTCGAAAATCTACACACTATAAAATCATCAAATCAGCTTTCATTGGCGACGTGAGCGCGATGTTGCCAGATGCTCATAAGTTAAGGCCGTCTGAAGTTAGTTGCAGCTCTATTGGACCGCTTAGTTAAATGCCAACAGAATAATCTTAAACGCGTCGTACAGCCTTAAATTATTTATAAAACACATGCCTAAAACTGAAAATAAAGTAAAAAAGAAATAGAATTGGAGTTGAAAACAAATAATCAGCTGCCAGCCAAGCAATGCAACTTTTTTGTATGCAATCGAAAACAAAGTAGCAAAACAAAAATGAAAATCAGAAATGAAAACACAACAGTCAGCATAATAAGGCTTCACGTTTCTGTTGTCATTTGAGGCCGTGATTTCGCACACACATGCACACACAAACTCACAGGCAGTGGCGCATACACAAACCAAGCCACTGCCAACTGCAGCAGAGCAAAAGCCAAACCCGAAGGAGACTTAACCAAACCCAAAACAAGTCAAGTCTAGCCAACTTAACTGACATGAAAAGTAGCAGCCAGGATATTTGTGCTGTCCTGGAGCTAGTGCTGGTGCTGTTGGCGACGTTGCCTGGCCAAATGTGCAGAAGCAGCGACGTGTCTATGGCTTTTTGCCACGACACTTCTGTTCTGTAAATAAAATCCACGTTTATGCGCTTAGGCAAAATAGTCTTGACTATTTTCTATCGAGATGTCTGGAAAACAGACGCACACCCCGGCGTTCTTGTTGGTATTGTTGTTGTCGTCAGTGTGTGCACCCAGTTTGTCTAAATAAGGTCAGACTGTCAGCTCGTGTTGTCTAAGCAATAATAACAAGTACCAACAACAATATATACAAACTCAGCATTTTTCTCAATTCGTTTGTCTTTTATTCTCTTTCCTTTTTTTAAGTTGTTTTGGCCTTTGTTGCTCGCTCGTATTTGCAAAACATTTACACTGAATCCATGCACATTTGTTTGTGTTCATGCGACAACTTACAAAATAAAAAATTAAATAAAAAAATAAAAAAAATACATTAAAAAATAACAAGAAACGTAGTAAATGAAGAGAAATGTCAAAAAAAAAAAAAACAACTACGAGTTGGCAAAAGTTCTGCACAAAAGTTTAAAGTGCAATGCAAAAGGTGCGCAAAAGTTGCAACCTACTCTGCCTGGCATGACAGCTAGCCGAGACAACTTTACCCTCTTTTGATATGGGGTTTACGTTTTCTATGTATTTTTCGTTGTTTTCAGTTTCTTTATTTGCACCCTTTTTATTTTTTTTTTATAAACGTTCTCCATTATTACTTCGTCTTTTGTTTTTCGTGACAGCAAAATGTCGTCAGCGCAGTAGACAAAAGTAAAAGGCAATTTCGTGTTGCATACACACAGGCGCTAAAAATGCTACTTTAGGGGCGAAAGCAAGATAAACTAGGCAAACAAACAACAATAAACAAAACTTTTTTTTTTTCATTCAAATTTTTATATGTGTTTTGTTTATTAAATCGAATATAAAGAAAGTGTGAAATTTATGTTTGTTTTTATTTAAGCCTCAGTTGAATGCTTGCAATCTGCTTACTTCTGCATTATTCTGTTGAAATTGACTGAATTTTAAAAACGTATTTGTTGCTTAAAAATTAAAACGAAGCAATTGCTTGAGTGAAACAAAAATCATGCGAAGTAGTATCTAAAGCAGCAACTGTTTCATTTTCCAGAATGTTGGCAAATGACTATAATTGAAATGCTTACTAAACTTCTACCAAAAAACCTTTTAATCTTTTTGGCTATTGTAGGAAATAAGGTGCAATTAAAGCAATTTTAACATAAAGCGTTTATAATGACATTACTTTTAGTTGTCCACTTACAATAAAATGCTTAAATCCACATAAAGTTGACGCACAATACTGTGGATGCCAAGCAATAGAAGTTGCTTACGATCTTAAAAAAAAGAAGCTCGTAACTACAGGAACTCGCTTATTTGAACACAAAACTCACTAATCCCACAAATATTTTACTTGCTCAATGGCACACCTGTATTGTCCCCAAGGCATCGCTAATACGCGTAATTCCTTAATGACTAATCAAATTTTAATTTACCTGTTTTAAAAAAATAAAAAAAAATGATTCGTTTAAATAATTGTTATGAGCGGCATACACAAATGAACACATAGGAACAACATGCGCAAATCGGCACATAACAAAAAAAAAAAAAAAAAACAAGGACTAAGCTCTGGCGACAATTAACTATTTTTGGGTCTGTCTCAAGTAAGAATTGTGCTGCGTAAAACCACTTCAAGTCGCCATTAATAATTTACGCAAATCTCGTAGGACAACAGCTTAAATCACGTTAGCAACGCATAAGCAAAACGGCAACATAAAATCTTTAAAACTTTTGTTTTAATTGTTGTCAGGCATTGTTGGCAAATCGCTTAGGCAATACTCTCACGTCAAAAAAAAAAAAAAAAAAAAAAACAAGCTGCGTTCAGCCGGCAACAGCAAGTAAAGCGCAATGAGTGAATGAAGCTGCAGTCAGTTGGATATGAAAAGTGCGAGCGAGGCGCCAGGCACAAGGGAGCGACGAGTAATGACACGTGCAGGCAATGGGGACGAAAAAAAAAGACAAAGAGCGAGGGCAGCTGCGAGCGTCCTGCTTAGCAGTAAGACAAATTGTGCTGCGCTTAGAAACAGCAGCAATTAAGAGATTTCATTCTTCTTCTTCCTAGACTCACTCGCTGTCTATGGCTTTGGCACATTTTTTTTTATATACTTTTTTACACACTTTTTTCAGTTTTCTTGTTGCCTTCTCTTTCACTTTTTTTGGTGGCCTCGTCTCGTTTTTCCAGCTGTGTGCAATTTCTGTGCTAGGTTTTGCGTCTACGTTTATTGCTTCGTTTGTATGTTTGTTTGTCTCTTTGTTGCTGCCATTTAGTCACTGTTGCTTGTTATTTTAAGCATCATTTGTCTTTTCTAATGTTATTTTTTAAAATGTTTGTTTTTCTATTCACTGCTCTGCTGTGCTGTACTACTCTACGCTCTGCTCGTTGGTTTTATTTTTGCTGTCATTGTTGTACTGCTGCTGGCATGACAGCAAACGCCTCGCAGCACTGTATACAAAAAAATACAGAAAAAAAAATACCACTTTAGTCACATGGCGCAAGGTGTAGTGTCCTGACGGCAGCGACAATGGCAGCGGTAGCTGTGTGAGTCTGCAGCAGTGTGAACTTTGCTATGCAACGTCAAGCTTAAAAGCGCATGAACGATTCGAAATGACAACATTTTTCATGTTGAACTAATGTATAATACAAAAATAAGCAAAATATAATACAGAATAAAAACCAAATATAATATAATATGCTGCACCACAAACCACCGGAAGTCAAAAATAAAACACAGGCTGACGCATGTTTCACATTTGTTTTGCGGCATGGCTGCTCGCTTTAAGGTGTGCGCACTGGCATGACCTTGAACCAAAAAATAAGTTGGCATTAGAAAGCATAGATACGCCTAAGGACAATTTGTCTGCATGCCTTAGAAAAATGTTTTATGGCTCAAAAACATTTCTGTGAAAAACGCCCTTTGAAGCACAAACGTGCGTTATTCAGAGTCAACTTGACTAAGTACTAAATGTAAAATCGACTTTTGCTAAGCATTTCGATGTTGCAAGCATTCTATATGACTTGACTATATTTCTTATACTATCCAAGTGCACTTACACTCACAACCCTATGGTAACCACGCCAGATTATCTTTTGTAAAAGAAATTTTGCTAATCACACCTTAACTAGAATGAAACTTTATGTACACCTAATTTGTATTTAGGCCACATAAACATCGGCGCATTATCTGCTGACACCCCTCGAAAATGAATTGAATGGAATAGTCCACACATAGACAAAACATTGCCACACATTGAGTCAATTAGTATAACCCAAAAGTAACTTAACTGAAGCTGATTCCTGGCTTTAGCCTATGGCTAAAAGTGATAAAAACTCCCTTTCAATATACGCCAGTTAATACACTAAAAACTACTAAAAGAGCTTTTAAAAAGTCATTTTATTTTGTATTCCATTTTGTTTGATATTCCACAGTCACATCTAACTTTATGGTTGTGGCAAAAGTCACAAAAATCTTCCACAAAATTTAGTTAAGCTTGATGGGGATTGCATAGAGGACCAGCTTGAAATGTTTTAATTATTGACAACATGCACCTTGAAATACAAATGTAAAACAAATATAAAAAATAAAATAAACGAAAATATCACAAAAAAACTTTTTATAAAAATTTTACAACTGTTGGCATATACATAGCTATATATATTTGCACTCGCATACACGTGCGAATACGTGCACCTGTGTATGCGAGTGTATATGTACACAAGCGTGCGTATACGCTCGACTATTTACTTTAGCCAACACAATGCAAACTGGGTCATTGCGAAATCGTTAAAAATGCACGAAAATTTTCGCACCAAATAAAACTAAAATAGTAAATTGCTACATCAACACGACCGGCAACGGCAGAGACACCAACAACAACGGCATGCCCCATACGAGCAACAGCAACAATTGTGTGTTGCTGTTGTTGTTGTTGCATACGCGTAGCACAGCAAAAAGCAAAGACAAAAACAAAAGAAACGAATGAAAGAGAGATTGAAAAAGAAACAAATCGGGCTGAGTGTATGTAACAAAATACACGACGGCATGGATGAGTGTGCGTTGAGGTTTGTGGCTGTCAAAATCTACTAACGACTATCTAACAGAGACACAGACAGTGGGACAGACGGGCAACACCACACAAGCTATGCGAATTTATTTATTTTTTTTTTTTTGATATACAAAAATGTGGCATATACTCTATATAGGAGTGCGTGGGTGGATGCGTGTGTGTGTGTGTGTTTATGCGTGTGTATGTGTATGGGTGAATATGTGTTGCATTGCGTGTGCTAACAAAGGCAGTCACACAGACAGGCAGGCAGCCAATGTGGCTAGCAGGATGGCTAGCGGGATGGCTGGCAGCATGGCTCACAGGCAGGCTGCAGTCAGGCAGCTTCCTTGATGAAGGACAAGGTCGCCTGATTGAGACAACAGCAGTTGAAGTGCTTTTGTTATTTTCCTATTTTTTTTTCCAACAGCACTTTCAACGCAGTTTTTTGTTGCATTTTTTTATATTATACTTTCAATTTTTTCCTTTTCCTATACTTCCATTTATTTCTTTTTCTTTTCTTGGTGTTGTTTTATTTTTTGTTGGTTCTATTGTCTGCACTTTGAATATCGCTACGTATCGCATCGCATCGCTTTGCGCTTGGCATGCACTTCAAATAGAATGTGAATAGATTTTGACGAGAGTGTATGATCCTTGAAATAAGTTTTTTTTTCTGCAATGTCCTTGTTAAGTGCAAAGCTTTTCAATATATATTTTAATTATTTTAATGGAAATTAAGCTGCACGTCATTGTGGTGGATTAAATACTGTTAGCGCTTTAAGAGCGCCTATGCAACCCAGCAGCAGAAGTATTATTATTTTTCGTTATTTTCTTTAGTCGTATACAAGCAACGCATAACGAATAAAACACAAATAGCCGCAGGACACTTGCTACAAAATGCGTTACATTTTATTGTTTGCGTTCTGTCTTTTTCCTTTTTTTTTTTTTCTTGTTTTCTTTTTTGCAACTATTGTTGCCTTTATTGTTTCTTTTTAATTTTTTTATACCTAAAGTTGAAATAGTCGTCATCAGCAGCAGCAACAACAACATGCTATAAAAGTCGTTTAAAGCTAAAAATATGCTCAAAGGCAATACAATAAAACTCATACGCATGCATCTGTAACAAAACAAAATAAAAAAAGAAACAAAAACTGCAATGGCATATTTGATATATGAGCACGTCGAAAAGTTAAACAAATAAAACTAAAAAAAAGCGACACAGGACATGAACGGGTTGACAAATAAACACAAATGTGAAAAAAGAGAAAACAAATACAAAACACAGAGAGAGGCTCATGCATCGACGGTACACATTTATTGCTTTGTACTCCAAATGCTGCGAGGCATTATACCAAAAACGTTGTTATCGACTTTATGCCTGGCTCTTTGACTGCTTGACTGGCCGCCTGCTTGCCTGTCTACCTGCTTTCCCGCCTAACTACTCGCTGAGCCCTTAACAAACGCTGTTGTGTACAAAATCAAAAAAGTTCTCAAAAACCCCAGCAAAAAATGAAAACGTTTGCTAAGAAAAAAAGAAAACAGTTTAATATTGACCAATGCCAACAATTTTTTTCTTAGCCTTGTAGCAGCAGAAAATTAAACTTGCATATTGAATAACAAAACCAAAGGAAGAGAATACACACCACAATGAAAAACTGAACAAAAAACTAAACTTTAAGTGCCTGAAGTGCCTGTGAACATTTATTGAACTTTTACAAGTCGTTTGAGCCCGTAAACGCAAAAGAAGAAGCCAGCACAGACAAACTATGTAAAAGTTTACAAGACAAAAAACCCCAGCAGGCTGTAAACTTTTTGCCAAATGCACAACTGCGAAAAAAAACATGTATATTTTTATATGTTTATATATATATATATATATATGTATGTGTATATATAAATATTATATATATATTAGAAGCTTAAGGTCATGCTTTGCATGCTTTTGCGTATAGCAACCACAATTTTATTTTTTATGTATTTTCATTACGTTTTTTATTTTTTTTTTGTTCTCTTTTCTTTCTTTACTGCTGTTTTTCGTATTATCAATATTTTTATTTTTTTCAATTCTCTTAATATTTTTTTTTTCTTTTTTTTTTTGAATATGCATATATGCATTTTATCCTGTACTTTTTTTAAATTTTTCTTCGTAATTTTTTTACTTATTTTTTAATTTTTCGATTTTCTTTTTTCTTCTTTGGTTGATGCTTACTTTTCGCACGCCTGCTTCCTTGCCTATTTAAGTTTGACAGGCTTGGTCAAATAATAAATTATAAGTGCCCGCTCAAGCGAGAGGTATGCGAGTGTACAGGGTGCCGCACAAAAGATTGCTCGATATGGCGCGCTCACGCGTATTTAGGTCAACTTAACGTGCATATTTGCGTAAGAGTAATGTACCAAGGTAAGAGTACATCCTTAGCAGTTAGCAGTTATGTGCTTGGCTGCTACCATGTTACCTTTTTTTGTAGTCTGCTTTTGGGCGCTGCTTAATAATTTTCTGCACGTTTTTTATACTTGCTCATTTTATTTTTCTTTTGTATTTCTTACTATTTTATTGTATTTATTTTTCTACTTGTGCCTAAATAGTTTCAAATTTCTTTTTCGCTACTTTACTATTTTGAAATTCAAACAGGATTGCTGCTGCATAGATTTTAAGGAATCATTAGAGATCATGTTTATTATATAACAATATAATAGTGTGCTATGTGCTATGTACCATGTGGCTTATTTGAAGTATGCTCACGCGCTATGTGGTAGCAGTATTGGCGCGTGTCATTCACCATAAACTGAAGTGTGTGCTACATGTTAAACCATTGACAATGCGGTTAAGATAATAACTATTTTAACTGCGTAGCAAATGGTTTTATTACATTCAAAATTATTCACATATTCTGTAAAAATACAGTCTACCATCTACCATGCGTTTCATATTTAAATATTTTATTTATTTTCTTTTTCGTTTTTTTTTTATTTATTTCATATGATAACTACTTTCTTAATCGCACAATCAAGTAGTGGCATGCACCGGTTGCACAACTGTAAAACAGCAAATTCTGAAATAAGCTTTCAATAATTCAAAAAATGAGGTGACAAGTAAATAAACAAAAATTGTTAGCAAAAATCTTTAAAACGTCACACATGTGTTTACACTCAACGTGTCAAGCCAAGAAAAACAAACTTTCCGCTTCACGTAAAAGTATTTTAATAGAAAATAATAACTTAATTCTTGAAAAACCAAAGTAAACACAGCAACACACAACTGCATCTGACTAATTCACAGACTTACCGGCGACTGCCTGACAGACTTATGAATGTAGAAACTTAAAAAAATATAGAAATTGCATTTAGTGCATTTGTGATAAATGTGAGCGTGATGCACATGCATATGTGGCACGTTGCCATCATTAGGATTGCAGCGAAACGAAATGGAACTCAAGTGAAGCACACGCAAGAAAACTTTTAATTTAGCACAAGTTCCATGCAGTAGAAGATAAGAAGTGCCTGCAGAGTGACTCTGTGAAATCAAATACAGCAACTGCAACTTGCAATGGTAACAGCAACTACAGCTATGCCATGGCAAATGCAAGAAATAAAAAACAACGACATCAACAGCCAACACGTTCAACGTTGGCAGAATAATATGACATCAAAGCGATGTTGCCCATATAACTGCTGAGCATTTTCACGCTGCGTCAAAGGCTATGCCTGTGTGCGAATATCTATGAACGTCCTTCACCTAGTTGTGCGCACAGCTGCTGACGCACAGGCAAGCAATTACCCTTTGAGTGATGAGTCCATATATAACTCAGCGCTTTAAAGACAGCAACTTAAAGTCCCGTATGCTGCTCCAGTACTGGCAAGAAATGTTCGCCAACTGCGCTGTGAATTTAAGTATGGCGGCCGAAGG
The DNA here is from genome assembly GCA_037044495.1 of Stegana nigrithorax. Taxonomy (NCBI): domain Eukaryota; kingdom Metazoa; phylum Arthropoda; class Insecta; order Diptera; family Drosophilidae; genus Stegana; species Stegana nigrithorax. The sequence goes on along the minus strand of JBAMBQ010003186.1, from coordinate 148,360 downwards.
TCAGGATGTTGACATTGTATAGTCTATAAATGGCAGCCAGTATTAGAAAAACATTAGCAAGCTAACTCGTAAATATTTTAGCAACGACTCAACTCAATTTGCAGCAAATATCCTGCAGCTGTCATGCCATATACGCCTGACAAGCTGCGCAGGTCGTATAACTGACAACGGCGACACACAGAGCCCAGCCGAACCGAGCCGAGCAGCGCAGAGCACAGCTAACGGCCATTGGCAGTGCCATGGCATGCCGCGTCGTGACTTGCCATGTTGGCAGCATCCTGGCAACGCAGCATGACATTGTAATTTTTCCACCTGAATGCATGTAGCTCGCTCTGTGGTCACACTTATTTGTCCTTATTCGCTGGATTTTTGTACTGCTTTTCTTTTCTTTTTTTTTTTTATATATTTTGTTACTACGTAGATTGTTCTTACTGTGACCATGGCATGGCATGACAGGAGCCAACATGCATTTTGTCTCTCGAAAATGGTGCAGGAAATAAGATGCCCAAGGATGCAAAGGACACAAGTCGGATGTAGCGAAGCGTACACTGCACACCACAGCTGAGCACATCAAAGTGAGTGATTGTACACGATGGACAGCACAGGCACGGACACAAGCACAGACCAGCAACAATAATTGCAGTAAAAAATTGGCCAAAGCACCAAAAAAAAGAAAAAATCGGATATAAAAAAAATTGCTGTGTGCCAGGCGCTGTGCGACTATGCACAAAAGAAACAAAAGGATGCCATAGAAATCAATGTTGCACAAGTTTTGTTATTGCTTGCTGTTCCTTTTCGTTCCTTTTTTTTTTCCTATTTGTTCTTCTCTGTTTTAGGCAATGCCTGTTACAATGTGCATTGGGCTTTGTGCACAGTGATCCGTGTCAAAGGACGTGGCACGCAGACATTTGTGAAATTGCAAAAGTGCCTGTGCAGGTCATGGATTAGCAAAGAAAAACATGAAAATTGCAAAGCGTTCTTGCATGAGACACGTTTGCTTACGAATTCGTACTTTATTACAGTTTAGGCGAAATTGCAGTGCTAAATGCAATTATAGTAACAGCAAACGTATGAAAATCCAGATATTAAGCATACGACGCATGCAACCACTCAAGAAAAAAGTCAAGCACTGTGTAAAATATGAAAAAAAAAATTCGTCCATCCCAAAAAAAAAAGAAAATAAAATGAAAAGTTCAACGTTAGCGTTGCCATCTGACAGCACTTGTGGCTGTTGTAAAAAATTACTTATACGCCACGTGAAACGAAAATTGCACATCTAATATGCAAAACGCACTCGAAAAAGTGCTCAAACAGAAATTAAAATCAAATTTCTTGCTTAGCGCACATGCTAAGCGTATATGAAATCTAAAATATCCAATTTACAGCCATATAAATAATTCCGCTAGCCAAGTTGTGCTAAAAAGCGAAAACAAAAACAAAATTAAACGAAACAGCAAAAACAAAAAGCAAACGGTAAACAGCAGCAGCAAGTGAGTGCACCCAAGCAGACAAACTGTGAGCATGTGTAGGCAAACAAGTTGCAAGCAATTTTCACGCTGCTTTTCATGCGAAACAAACGAAAGCAGGAAAATCTAAATAAACCAAAGGAAATTGTAGTCGCCAAGAAAACAAACGCACGAAGCAAGCAGCGAGAAGCATTAGGCAGCACACTGCAGGCAGCAAGCAGCGGGGAATGCCGCAAATCTTCTTCGACATGCATGCGACTGTGTGTGTGAGTGTATGCACAGACATGACATATTTGCTGCAGCAGAGGACGCAGCTGCAGCGCAAACAAGTCTTCAGCTGCGCTAAATTATTATTTGAGATGCAAAGCAAGCGATAGGCTGCTTAGCAAAATCAACAATGGACCGACGTCGACAGTCTACCGCAATGCTGTCAGCTCAGCTGCTGCTCTCAGCTGCATCTTGGCGCTATGTTTGACTTATCACAAAGGTGTCATGCATTTTCTTGCGTTTTCCGGCGTTTGCGTCTAAGAAAGTTTCTTGGCTTGGCAAATTTTGATGGCAAACAGTGATTAAAAAAACCTGATTACTTGCTGCATACTGCATGAGCAATTTACTTTGTTTACCTGCAGCTCAAAACTCGTAAGCAAGCATTGAAGTTGTTTGCCTACGGAAGGTGTGATGATGTATGGCTCAATGATTTATTATGCTATATGTTGCTGCAAGTTTTATACTTGCAAACAAAAGAGACTTCACTTTAAATGCAGCAGTGAACAACTGGCATCTGAAAGGCTTATTTATCATGTCAATATGGGCCAATCTACATAAGAAGTTAGGCAAAGTAATAGACCACATATGGTAAGTCCAGACATATTATGAAGCCTCAAGCAGAGTATTTTTAATAGACAGAAAAGCTGCAATACATTAGCCTCTTTTCAAACTCTTTGACATAAGGGATCTATAAATTATTTTGTCATTTAAAGAAAAAAACCTTTTCAAAAATCGCATAAATATTTATAAATTTCAGAGGCGCTTTGAGACGTTCTGCTTTGATATGCTCACTATAGCAGAGTCAATACCAAGCGCTCTAACAATCTGCACTGATAAAGTTTGGCTACACTTAATCTACCATATAACTTATGTCTTAAACGCATTGGTTTTAAGATTACATGATAACATAATTTTTAAGCAAAATTTATTTTCATATATGACTTGCTTAGTGTTATCCTTAGCATAATGCAATCAGCGATTATAAAAGTTAATTGGGTTTAGCAAACTTCAGAGAGAACATGAAAATTATGTTACAACAAATATCGATAAAAATTAAGAAGCTTAAAATGCCCACAAAAAATCTAGCGTTTCTATAGACACGCAATAGTAGGCAACAAAAAAATTACAGTTCATCTAGAGACGCTGAATAGAAGCGCTGGCAGCTGTCTGAGCATCAGATAAGCATCGTTTGACTGCAAATGATTTGTGCAGCCGCTTAAACGGTCTAACAATGTGCGCTAAACGCAATGCTGTGGCCTACACAAGCCAAACGACTGGCAGCAGACAAGAGAGAACGCCGATGGCTTTGCATGTCAATGCAAGGCAACGCATTGCCGCCTTAGCCAAATGAAACTAATCCAAGCGTAACCAGAAAAGGAGCACAAAAAAAAACAAAAAACAATGAAACTCCAACGGCAACAACGTGTGCGCCATGGCATTGCAAGCTCATTTTCAGTTTGACGCATCATTATGCAGGAGCTGCGCACGCAGCGGTGAGCAGGAGAGGCAGTTGCACTGTAGGAACCGGTAAATGCGTGCAATATACAACAGGCAACTGTTACGGCATCGTATGACGCACAAGCTTGGGCTAACAATAGTACAGTACACGCACGACAATGGCTAAGCATGGCATGGAAGCAGCAGCGGCTGGAGCACCTGCAGCAGAATAAAGAACATGTGCGCACGCGGCTGTTGATTTTGAAGATAATGTTCATGTTATGCACGATGATAATGTTGATGATGACGTTAACAAGACCAAATGCATTTTGTTGTCAATATAACAGCAGCAACAACAAAAATCAAAAGAACGGGGAAGTGAACTTAAGCAATGTAGCTGGCGTTGACGAGGACGACAATGCACACTTCACGTTTTATCGATTTAACTAAGGCAGCCAATGCAGAGCAGAAAAGCAAAACTTTGCACAAAATTTTTTGCTCTTTTGCAATAGTCGTCTGCCTACAGTCATTATTGTCTACGTCAGTGGCATTACCAAGAACATACAGTGATGGCCAAGAAAATTGGCATACCTTGGCATAACTTTTAATAAAAAAATATTCCTTAGGAAAAATACATAAACACACACAATCGATAGTATGGAATCTACGAAGTAACATTTTGAACCGCAAGAAATTTTTAAACTACCAACATAACAATATTTCTGTTTCAGCTAGATTTTCCTTTTTTCTCTTATTAAAAATTATATATTTGCAGATAAATTCTAATCTCAAATTCAGTCTTCAGTGTATTTTTGAACTTTTATTTATTTTCCGCCCAACCAAAGAAATTCATTCAATTATTTGCTTTAATATTGGAAACTTTGTTTTAAACATATAGGTCCTTAATTCGTGACCATTACTGTACACGCACAACGTCTGCAGGAAATGTAGATTGGCTCAAGCGTATTGGACAGCTGCCGGGGTCAAGCGGGCAGCGGCAGGCGTTAGTCAGATAGCAGCCGGCAGTGCAGCACGCATCAAAAGACAAACAAACAAAGCGTTAAGCTTGTTATCGAGTGTCGAAGCATATCGTCGTTGAACACACAGACACATACACAATCCTACTCACACACCGCTGACTGCTATCAGACATAAGCAGACAAGCAGCCGCATCAGCAGCAGCCGGCTGTCGACAAGCTTTGCTTTATATCTTCTGCTGCGCGTTTATTGCGGCAAACAATTACCATGTTGTTGTTGTTGTTGTTGCTTGTTATTGATATTGTTGTCGCCTGCCTGCATTTTTGTGCTGATGATTTTGTATGCAGCTGCTTTGCATATGCTTTTGTAATGCGTCAATTTGCAAATTGTTGTTAAACAAAGCAAAAACACAAACAGCAGCAGCCAAGGGATAGCGAAAAAAAGAAAAACATACTACATTTAAGCATAAAAAATTACATGAAAAAATGAGGATGTACAACAAACACAACAAAAACTAAATAGCACCCGCCTCCATTAATAAGCGAGGAAGGAATTTATGTCACAGCAACATTTTTGCGGTTTGCCATGTTATGTCCAAATGTGGCGTGGCTGTGGTCGCCACAAACGTGTGCCACAATATTATTATTGTTGGTATTATTTTATTATACAACACAGTCAAAAACAACAACAACAATGTGGCATAATAAAATTTTTTTATGACTGTTAATTATTTTACACTTATAAAGCAACAATCACACGCGCGGGCCGCACAAGGTAGAAATTTACTATGTGCGCGCACGCTATAAAAACATTCGCTCACAGCAGCTCACCACTCGACGTCACACCACACCGCAGCACACCACGCATCCTCACAAACACAAGCAACCATACAATGGCTTAAATCAGTCCACATGCGCTTAAACAGGGACACTTTTGTTTTTCTTTGTTTTTTTTTCTTTTTTTTTTTGTTTTTACGCCACTCCAAATCCTATGCTCGTAAAAAAAAGTAACAGCATAATCCTGTGCATTGCATTTTCGGTTTTTTTTTTTTCTTTTTTTTTTTTTGTTTTCTTTTCCGCATATTGCGTTACGTTTGCGTTTACGTTTGCTGCCGACTGCCATAAATTCAGCAAAAGTTGCAGTTAAATGCGAAAATTAATATTTAATGATCTGGCTTTGGCTTTAGCTTTAGCTATTGCGCTTACCTAACCTCATTCCTCTTCACTTTACTCAACACCCCAATGGATCGCTCCTGACTATTGCTGCACAGGCAGTGCTTTTGCCTGTAAGCTGTGTCCTGCAATGTTGTTTGCCTGTTACTTTTGTGTTCAGTTGCGCGCCCCCATGACTATCCTTGCAGTCATAGTTGTTGTCGCCGTTGTTGTCCTGGGCAGCGTCATCGTTTTAGTCCTAAATGAAACAGATAATAAAAAAAGAAAACGATGCTGTTTAAGTACATTTCTATGCTGCTGCACGTGGTCTTCACTTGCTTTGTTGCTGTCTTCTTTCGTATTTTTCTTTTTAAGCGGCATCTCTTTGAGGCTATGAAAGTGTGGCATAACAGATGTTCGAGCATATTTAAAATGGATTTAGCACCGCTTTAAATAATCAGCAAGTTGTTGAGCTGACTAAATCGAAAATCTCAAATGCTCTGCTTGCCATATTTTTTAGCTGTATATTGTTTTTTTAAATTAAACAACTATGATTTTACCATAGATATTATTTTAAAAACTGCATGCAAACTTTCTGCAAATATAATATATATACTTTAAGCGTGTCTCATACTCTATAGATGTAGAACACAAACGCTTAAGTCCAAGCCAATTACGAAAATCTATACCCCAAACCAGACTAAATATGTTGACTATTTGCTAGTTTTGCTTATTTAATCATACCTTTACTTTCATTTAAATATTGACCAATAATTCTGATTAAAACATAAAAACACAAGTGAAATAGAAAAATCATGAAAACAGAGCAGAAAAAAGAGCATGCTTACAAAGAAAACACTCAAAAGACTATAAAAGGCCAATTATTTTTGTGTAATAAACTTACATCAAACCAAACATAAAAAGGATTGAAACAAAAGCCAAAAAACGAAAATCAGCAACTAGCCATGCTGCAAAATATTACCAACCACACAAATATACGACATCAAACAAAAAAATACAATACATGACATTTCATCGAAATCAAAAACGAAACGAAACCAATCGATTCCAAAAAAAAAAAAAAAAAGAAATAAAAAATTGAAAACACTAAAAACGTTTGACAAATCAATTTCCTCTGCAAAGTATGCAACAATTTCCGCTTGTTGCGTTGTCGACATGCGCCATAGACAAGACAACAACATCATCATCACCTTCAGCAACAACATGGTACATATAAGAACAATAAGGCATGTTGCACAGAATTTTTGTTGGGCAGCACAGTCTTGGCCTGCTTATGTGCATACTTCGTTTTTTATTTTCTTTTCATTCATACTTTTAATTTTTTCCTTTTTTTGCATTTTTTTGTCTTTGCCCGCATTGCACTTGCCTGCAACCACAAAATTCGTAACCAAAAATCTGTTAAAATTGCAGTTTTCCAAAAAACGAATTTCAATTTGCTCGCACACTTTTGGCGAAAAGCTAATGTGCATTGCAACCAAACAGAAACCAACCGCCGACATCGCCACCGACAACAACAACACCGCTGACGCTGCCAGCAACGATGCTGATCATGACGCCATGCAAAACACACGCACAGTCACAATCGAATGGCAGCAGCCATCAATGTAGGTACAGCAGCCGCCACTGCACTGCAGCGTGGTAAGGCAGTGCACTACACAGCTCTGCTTGGCTATGCTGTGCTGCGGCAGCTCTTGCCATCGCACACCACACACACAATTTCCGGTTCAACACACTTTGTGGTTATGTAGCGGCGCATTTATTTTTAAGCAGCGCACACAAAATGTGAATGTGCGCCAATGTGTGCGTGTGTGTGTATGTGTTTGTATATGTAAGCGGAGTGCTGCCACCGATATGGCGTTGTTTGAAAAGCGGACATGAGTTTTCCAACCGCATGCATTTTCGGTTGCTTTCTTTTCGCATAAAAATCAACAGCAGCCGACTCAGTAGCGGACCAAGCACAGCTCTGGCACAGGCACTGGCACTGCCACACAGGCGCTGCCAATGTTGTTTGTGCAATTATGGGCGCGTCAATGTGCAACAAATGCGGGTGAAACAGTTTCGCTATCGCATCATCTAGCCTTTTGAAGTGATGCTCCATCATAGACATGACTTGCTTAGCAGCTTGTTAGACATACGCATATGCTGCCTACTTTTCGGCTGTCGCATATTTATTTTGCTTTTTGCTGTTTACAAAGCCTTTTTTCTTTTGTAGTGACGCTAGCGAAATTATGTACAAATTTGATGCCAACTGCTTTACTCTCATAAATGATACTTTTCAAATTTCTACAAATAATAGAAAAAATTCGTTATTAAAATAAATCACATTAATAATAATAAACCACACATTTTAATATGACATAAATCTGAAATTCTTTAACTCGTATATATCCTTCAAACCAAACCATTCCTTAAGAAAGAGGACAAATAACCAATCTTATAAATCCATAAAATTCTAAAAATATGTTATGCATCCCTTAAACCAGCAGCAACACTTGATTGAATCAAGACTTTGTATGCCTTATATTAGCAGACTATTCAGCTTGGTTCGGAGACTGTTGAGACTTTAAACTAATTCTACATGCTAAGTGAATTCATGCTAACTAAAGCTATGCTGCCAATGTGTAGCACATTCCCACAGGGTACACAGGTAAAAGCAGACGTCGGTTGTTTTGTAGTCTAGACAAAGTGCCCTGACACGCACACGCAAGGCTTGTGCTAATAGACGCATCAATGGCTTTGCACTCAAGCGTCATGCCAACGTCTGTCTGTCTGTCTGTTTGTCTGCTTTTGCGATCGTCTGCCTAACTAACTAAAGGCACAACCTTCGATTGGCGGTGCAGTGACGCCCCGAAAGTGATTTTCTATGTTTATTTGCTTGTAATCGTGTTTGTTTATTTGTAACTTATTAGTGCGCAGCGGTTTATGCAAAGAACATGTTTTACCCGTACATTGCCACTGATATGCCATATGTCTACTTGTTACAATTACCGTTTTTGTTGTTGTTACCGTTGGAGTTGCCGTCTACATACTTACATATACCGGCATGCTTAGTTAAGCTTGAGTTTAATAGTCATGTTAAACAAATGTTTGTCAAGCATGCAGCCAAAGCCAAAGCACATATCGAGCAAGGCAAGGAGCACATTAGTCATGGCCGCACTACATGCGCCGTTGTCTGTTCCTGCAGACTAGCAACGATGACAGCAACAACAGTTTGCTCTGCACGCCATTACTGTCATTACAATAACAACAACAACAACAACAAATTGCCTTAGTTTTCTATGCAAAACAAGTTAAGTTCATGCCTTTTACCCACATTACAAGCAAATTTTAGCAGCCAATAACAATTTGTGATGCCATTTGTGCACTCGAAAACATTTTAAAACTTTCCTTTTGCTCAATGCATGCGTTATTGCATGTTGCTGTCTGTCTCAGTGTCTGTCTGTCTATGTTCTTGATCGTCTCCCCGTTAGTTTGCCTGCTTGCCTACATCGATGATTTGTTGCAATAATGTGCATTCCATTTCGTTTTCTCGTAATAGGCATGCATTGCATTTCACATTTTGCATTACTGGCTCACCGCCTGCCTGCACTTTTGGTCTTAATTCCAGCACTAATTGACATATGAATGCCATGGCTCTTGCTTACATTTTTGTATTGAAACAATAACAAATTTTAGCAATTATATAGCAAGTAAGTATTTTGTGTGATTGAAATAGATTTCAATGTCTAATTAATTTAAATTAACTGTTATTGCATTCAGCTGCTAACATCAAAGCAATTCCTCAAAAGGAGCGCCAACATTCATTTGTCATGTTTTTCATATTAACCTGCAAGCATTAGCTTAGCATGACCTAATGAGCTTACAGTAAATGCAAACGCTGAAACTAAGAGTTGAAATAAGTCGAAAAGCAAATAATAAGGCAAGAGTTACATATTTATATAATGTTATGATGCAACAAGAACAATACATCATCAAAAGCCTTCAATCATTTAAGCATTTCAATTCATCTTGCTGCAGTAATTAGGTTTGACCTTTTATCAATATATTGTTGATTCGAAATTCGTTCTTGTATGCTTTAAATGTTGAGCTAAAATGGATACAAAACTATGAAAAGCAGACAAGTAGTTGACATCATTGCTGATGTGTGTTATATATTTTTAAGACTGAGAGAGAAATTTTCTTTTAATACTCAATTCATTCGTTTGTAATACGGTGCAGCAACTTTGTTTATTCCCGTTTTTGTAAGCCAGGAGCTAGAACCGAAAATAATGCATCAAAGCCAACATATCTCATCAAGCTGTAAAACCAAATCAAATTTTATTTAATATTTAATCTAAAATTCTCTACACATTAGATCCTTATACTTTGTATTAAAGAAGCAGATTTGCAAGAAGCTCTTTTCTGGACAAAGTACAATCAGTTATCCAACATCTATGATTTAAATAATATTTTAAATTTTTTGCAAAAAGTAAATAATTCACAAATGCTTGATTAAAAAATATTGGCGGTCCTTAAGCTAAGGACAACAACTGCAAAGCCACGTGGTTGTTATGGCTTACAAGCCAACAGCAATAAAACAAAAAAATTGGTTTTCAAATATTACTCATACGCACTGTTACACACAAAATATACATGCAACGGCTATACAAAAGCAAAGCCATATTTCATATGGCAAACAAATTATTTGTGCTTATAAAAAAGAAAAGAAAAATAAAAAAGAAGAAGCAAAAAAGGGAATAGCAAACATGGCAACGATTAAAGCATAATAAATTCGAACTCGTATAATATTCATTTACGCAACCTTACGCAATAATGCGAATGTGTAGTAAATTTGTTGCTTGTTGCATGGAAATTGTATAATTCAAAAGTATAGAAAAAAACTACAGCCAAAAAGGAATTTTTTCGTGACTTAGTCACATGTATGCACAGCATTTCACTTGGCACTCGTATATAGGTCGCATATATGTGGCAATTGGTCTCGAGCACAACAGACAAATGCCGGGCTTGAAATCAATCTCAGCCAGTGTTGGCAACAGCAACAGCAATATCAGCAGCAGCATAAAGCACAATAAAAATATAAATAAATACGCGAAATGCGCAAATGTACATTCATATATTTCCAAAAGGTGAAACGTATAAAAAAAAAAAAAAAAACAATATTTAAAAAAAAAACTGAAAGATGAAATAAAACTTATAAGGCAATGCCTGCTGCTCGACAGCCAACAGCAGCCAGGTCAGACAGACGATAGCCGACGAACATGGCAAGCACATGCACAAAAGCGAAAGGCAACATTAACAATATGCAAAATTCATGTTAAAATATCGGAAAAAACATATAAGCACACTTACAAAGAAAAAAAAAATCAAACAAAAAAGGACACATATGTATTTATAGATACACAGTATATGTATAGAAAGAAGGATATATGTGCATGCATATTTATTTGCAGCCATTTTTCAATATACACTTACATTGCTACATTGCTTGCCACACACACACGCATACACTTGGCCTTTTCATAAATGCTATACAGCCGTGTTGGCAGCCTGCCGTTGCCTTTTATGCCGTTCATTGTTTGCCTGTTTGTATGCCGCTTGTGCACTCCTGTCTGAGTGTATGCAAAAGTCGTGTCCTTTTAACATGCGCCATATAGGCAGACAGGCAACTGCTACAGCAACAGCAGCAATCGGCAATATATAAAATACAGTTATTTGCCCTATTTGCACATTTATAATAAAAAAAAATTGAATGAAAACAAAGCGAAGTTCTCTTCTTTTTTTTTTGTTAGCAAGTTTGCATTTGCCTTAGCCGCATGCATTGCCACATAACACACCTTGTCAAGTTGAGTCTGTTTGCATACAATTTTCGTTTTGATTTTTCTTCAATTCATGCACATTTTCGGTTATTTTCGTTGATTTGTTATATTTTTTATGTTTTGTAATTTTATATATATGCATATACATCTTCATTTTTTTGGATTTGGTTATATCTTTGTTTTTGTTCTTTTTTTTTTTTTTGGTTGTTATGCGCAACTTTTTTTTTGGCTTGTATTTGCTACTCGTTTTCTCTTTATTTATTTTATACGAGTTTTTCGGGTGCAAAAGCATGAAAATGGCAAATTTTCCGCATTGAGTTTGCTCACTCGTTTGTTATTTAAATCAATTTTTTTTCATATTTCTTCTTTTTTTTTTTTTGTATGCTCACTTTCTTCCTTTTGCCGCTTTCAAGTTACTTTTTATGCGCCGGGTTTTCGTTTTTTTTTTTTTGGTTTTGCTTTATTGTTGTTGCTGCGTTGCTTGTCAGAACGAGTTGAGGCGTTTGCCTCAAAGCTGATAAGGTATTTATAATGGGGTATGTGTGCATTTGCGGCACAAATTTGTATAAAAATTTATGTGATTTCTTGTGTGAGTGAGTTCGTTAGGCGGAGCGCTAACAAGAATGACGTTAACGTTTCGTCGTTAAAAAATATGGAAAACCGAAATATTATTTTTTCTGCAAATAATTTCAATAAAAAACTTACTATAATGAATAATGATTACATCACAGCCTTGACATTTTGGTTAGTCACTACTCCATGGCTCTACTTGACGAGAAGAAGGCATAATGAAGGTCTGCTGATGATGCTGATGAGATATTTTAGCGATGAGGTGCCTAAACTTTCTACACAAAAGCTTTCTGGTTGTACTCTGTTGATCACAGCGCAATATTCACGATCTTACCAGTTCATTTGCTCTTTTCCTTCAGGATTTGCTCTTGATATGAAGAAAGCCTATTACTCTGTACATATCGTTAAATGGAAATTTCGTATTCTCAGAATAGTCTATTCCTAACCTGTTATAATAAGACTACAATGGTCCTTTAGGTATGCTATAGTAGACTGGACTTCATCTTCATAATAGTTACAAAAAGAAGAAACACTTTACGGCAAATTTGCACCAGCAAAGAAGCCGCTTTATGCACCAAAAACAAAGAACACATAAGTCAATTCCAAGTGCTCCGCAAAGGCGACAAAAACGGCAGCCACAATCCGAACGGCCAACTTCAAGCAAAATATCACGCATACGCACAAACTTGTAAAATTTATGCTCAAAGCAACTAAAGTGGCCAAAATGCACAGCAAAAATCATTTCAACTAGAAAAAAAAGGAAATAAAATTGCCACCAACAACAAAAGCGTCCTTTACGCAAGCGCATAGTAGCCTTGTTTTAATTTTACGCAGCGCTTAACCGCAAAGTCCTTGAAGTCCTCTTTTTTGCGCAATTTCAGCGCATAACACTTTTTGCACAGCTTAAGCCAAACTTCCGTGCGTTTTAACCCTGCAGCTGCTCAAATATGAGAAACCAAGCATGTAAAAATTATTTAGACCACAGTCAAGCGCCGTAACTTATGCTGCAAAATTTTTAGCAAACGCAAAGCAAAAACAAGAATTAAGTCAAGTAAATCAAAAAAAAACAAAATTAAACAAAAAATTACGTGAAAAAGAAAAAGGTCATGCGCAGAGATCTTGCCCAAATACAGGAAGTTGCAGTCCATCACGTGAAGTGCGCTCACTTCACAGAGGCTACTCTGCTGACTGCCACGCTCCACCCTCTCAAGACCCATCACGCTTACCTGCGCCGTGTATACTGCGTTTATCTAAGACGCGTGGCCAGGCCTTGCCTGCCAAGTCATACCTTGCCTTGTCTTGTCTTGGCTTGCCTGTGTAATAAAACTTTGCTTACTTGCAGACGCACTTCTTACTATTATTTCTTGCACTTCAGCTAACCTCTTTTCTCTTCTGCACCGCTCTGCTCACCAATTTGGCTTCCTCTAGTCTTGTGCTGCTTTACGCTGCTTGGAATAGTTTTTATATTTTTATTTCTTTTATTTTTTTGGCTGGCGCTGTTTTAATTTCCGGTGCAATAAAGTTTGTTGCATAAGTGCACTTAAACGCTTAAAAAGCTTTGCAACGTTGTTCTTGTTGTTGTTATTGTTGTTATTCTGGTTATTGTTGTAGTTGCTGTTGCTTTTATAATAACTCTTAAGTTCGCCCGCACAATGCTCTCATACGCTCGCTTTTAGTAAAATTTCTCTCCGTGTACCTATGTGTGAGTGTCTGTTTTATTTTTTCCTTAGATTTTACCTTTTTTTTAGAATTCATTTCATTCATTTTGCCGCTTGTCTTTCTTTTTTTTACTTAAATTACTTTACCATCATCAGCTCCTGCACGCCGCTTTGGACTTTGCTTTTCGCTTCTTTTAATACTTTTCAATGCCTTTAGTTTTGGTTTCTATGTTTTTTTTTTTTATATTTTCTGCTTAAGTTCGACTGCATATAGGTAAGTTCTATTGTAGTTTATTTCCTGACCGCATGTTAGCTACGGCTTTGGCTTTGTGACAAGCAAAGTCTCAAGCAACTATTTCATTTCCGTTCTTGAGCAAAATGACGTTTATATAGAAGCAGCAGCAGCAAAATGCAGACACAAATCTACTAAAGTAGAGTCTCAAACTGCAAAGTAATTAAATTTCTTCATTTCGTATTTTTTTTTTTTTTATTTTAATTTCTTTTTTATTCATTTAATATTTTTTTTTCCTGTCTTTTTTCAGTGCAAAAGAAAATGTCAAGCATGCGAAGCGCAATTCAACTAAAATGTTTAACATGCAGCCAGCCGACGTGCCCCGCCAACCCGCCAGTCTACATGGCATCACCACAACTTGCGCTATGTAGGTTTGACTGTCCGTCTGTCTGCCACGTCCGTTCACTGGTTTGTCGCCAATGTCGCCGCTATGCCTGCTGCTGCTGTTTTGCCGCATCCTGCGCAGCATTTGTCATTTCCGTAGTTCATTTGTTGTCTGTCCTCCAGACGCTCTGATTATATGTTTTTATCTTTTTTCCTCTTTTTTTTTTCTTCTTTCACTTCTTCTGCAGTTGCCTCACAGCGCTTGTCTTTTGCTTTTTTTGTCTGATTTCATTTCATCTGTATGTTTGCCTGTCTGTCCGTCTCTGGTTTTCATGCTTGACATTGTTGAATTCTTTCTGTCGCAAAATTTTCTTCTTCTTCGTTTCTTTCTTTTCACTTTTTTTTGCCCCTATACAGGGGCCCATAAGTAAATTACACGGTCTACTGGGACTGCTTACCTTGAAAGCGTCTGTTGGCTTATTAGGCTGCGTTATTTGTCATGGTTGCTTGCATTAGTTAAAGGCAAAACAATGTCGCGGTTGCGACATTTACGCTAACGTAAAAGAAAATCATTTCCACTTTTTTTTTTCGTTATTTCTGTTTTTCATTTTATTTAGCTTAAGTTTAATGCCGTGTGTCGCACGCTGTAGACTTAAAGTTTTTAATCTGTTCAAATTATGACATTGCAACTTGGCTACTGAGACGCCACGTTGTCAGACTTATAAATGTATGCACGAATGAACTTGTGGCATTGCAAATTTTCAAGGGACTGTATTTACACTCAATAAGGTCCGATAGCTGAGTCAATGGGCTTATATCTGAACTCACTTGCATTATCTTTTTAATCCCTTATACATATCCAATGTTATATTATTCAAAATTTTTACATTTGATGTATGCATACTTGAGCCTCAAAAAATTATACCGACCTGGAACTTAGACCATAAAATTTTTAAAATTGTCTTTCGATTCGAAAAAGATTTCTTCTCTTCGTTTTTAAGTTCTGACTTTTTCAAAACTGTTATTATCATATTTGAAGTTAGTTATCAAGTATAAATCAGTTAAATCCTATAAGCTTGCAGACAAGTAATTCAAATGAAAACATCACAATGCAAATTGAAAAGTTGAAAAAGTTAACAAAGGCATTTAAACTTTTTAAAACAAATTAGACGAGTCTATGATATCTAACTTGCCTACTGGACCAGGTTTACACATTTATTTATTTTTTTCTTCCTTTCATTTTTGCGGCTTAGTTACAGAAAGATTGCCATTTATATAACTAAATTAATTTATATCCAAGTTTTATAAGCGTAAAATTAATCTTAGCTTCAACACGAAGGCAACAGAGCTCAAGCATATTTTCACGCTACATGTCTTGTAAGACAAGATGATTGAGGAGATAACAAACGAAAACTCAATCTAAACTAAGCTTTGTATCCAAAAATGCATTTTGACTTCTGCTGCCAAAACTACTTCTGCCATTGTTGTGTGGCATTAAGTCTTCCAAGATAAACTAAACTAGAAACAAATTTGGTTCAGCAAAAAGTACTTCAACGTAATTACAGGCCTATTTTTTTGATACAACTGACTATCTCGCAACTGACTTCTTTCTTCTGTCGTATATTAATTGGTTGGTCAACATTTTACAGAAAAACTCTTGACTGACAATATTTACTTATACAAAGCTGAAGCTGACTTATATGTTAAATACCCATGTAAAATTATTTTGCTTAAATAAAAAATGCCCATGTTAAAGTTAAGACAAAAAAATTTCAAAAATTTTTAAATTACACAATTCGCATGACATTAGCTACTAAGCAACTAAGCCTTAAGTGGTTTTATATGCGACTGACTCAAGTAAACATTTAAGCGATTTATCGATTTGTGCAAAAGTACTTTCTGAGCAGCAGCAAAGACATGCTCAAGCACACCAATTCGCCTTGACCTGAACAGCAAACAAACTTAAAACCAAGAGAAAAACGCAAGGAAAATGAAACCAAAACTCAAAACCCAAAACTCAACTCAAAAACAAATTCAAACTAAACCAGCAGCAGTGGCGGGAAAAGCAAAAGTCGCCTTGGAACTGCACCCAACTGACACATTTGCGACTTAGAGTAACAGCAACAAGACAAACAACAACCAAAAATGTGAAGTGTAGTCGGCAAACACTCATACACACACACATACACACACACACACACACACAGAGGCATACACACGTTTAATGACAAAACTTTCGTTTCCTTAGCGAACATAGACAAGTTTTTGGAAAATGTTCATTGTTTTTCTTACGAATCATTTCACGTTTTAATTTCTATGCGCATTTCTGCGTCATTACATACGCAAAATTCACAAGCCGCCCAGGAGCAAGCATCAAGTTGGCAGTTGGGAAGTTGTTGCCATCACCATGCATTTGAACGAGTAAACGCTTACACAATGGAAGGGGTAGGGGGCAGGCAAACAACCAAACGTCATTGAAAGTGACACCGCGCAATGAAAATGAAAATGAAAATGGCAGCGACCTCAACTGCCGCAAGGAAGCACAACGTTGCAAAAAATAAAGTTTTTCTATGAAAAGTTTTTAATCACTTGAGACAGCAACCACTCCGCAAGGATTTAAAACAGCCTGCGACGGAAAGTGAAAAACGAAGCTTGACTTGCGACTTCTGCGACGACTGCGACTGCGATTGTGACTGTGACTGTGACTGTGTCTGTGGATGTACCTGTGCACTTTTGCCCCCGACAGACTTTGACATTTTGCTTTTTGCTAACTGAAAAATTGACTTTTAATTGATTGTAGCCGGCAAATATGTATGTTACCAAAAAATCAAAGATATATAAATATATAAACAGGGTGATCTATTTCAACTAATAACTTTTTAAAATGCTCAATTTTGTTTCTTTCTTTCTGATAGGAAAATTATCTTAAGAAAATTGCAATGCAGGTTCTCTGTAATTTAGGCTTTAATACGTTTAAATGCAATGCAAATTTGCTGTTTTCGATTATCAGCTTGACTGATAATTAACCACGTTTACTAAAAGGAAATCGTTTAGCAACTTTTGTTATGCCAAACTGATGATTTGAAAACTTTTAATGTATTCCAATACATAAACGATATACTTACATTTAACTTGACCAAATAATTATATATATTGAAGATTGATTTAATTACATTAAGGCACTTCAACGCTGACCACAAATGCGCATTGTAGGAAATCTAAGTGCTGCTGTGTGAATTGACACACTTAAAAATGCCAGCAGCCATTACCCACCACTGACGTGCAGGACAAGGATGAGCACGACAAGCATGAACACGATGTTGTGAGAGACAAGCGGCCAATGCTGACGTTTAGCTGCTTGGCAGCACTTAGCTGAATTTTATTTATGAGCAAACATCAAATCAGCATAAATAGGTTAAACACAAATGTCAAAGCCAAAACGAAAGCGAAAGCAAAAGCTGCAACGAAGGCTGACAAAGTGAACGAAAATAAATGAAATTGTCTTGCGTTAAAAGCGCTTATGACACAAGCGTGCCGCGGCTGCCGCCATTGCCGCCAAGGACACTAAAAGGCTGCCAACGTCATATATCAAAAATCTAGCACAGCAACAACGCACGGAGACAAAATGATGGCGCATGGACAAACGCGCAAGATGGACAATGATAAATAAGTGGCAGCAAGTGACAGTGAAATGAGGGCAAAGCCAAAAAAAAATTAAACAAAAAGCAGACAAATGCTATTCGCAGGTGTATGGCAAAAACCACAAAGGAGCAGAGGAAGATGGTGCCAAGAAAAGACAAAAAATAAAAAAAATATTGAGATTGATTGACAATTTTATAAATAGCTTAATTTGCCTAAGAAACACGCAGTGTGAAATTCTAATTTCGAATTTACAACAAGTATAAAAAATAGCAGCAAACAAAACACACAGAAACAAGAAGAAAACAAAAAAAAAAGGAAAATATATTGACAAAGACTGAAAAGGAAGCAAAGCAAACGTCAATAAAAACGATTTGCGCCATTTGTGGTCAAAGCAGGCTGGGCAAGTAGAAGTGTCAGAATTTTAATAGGCAAACACTCGCCAATAAAATACGCATAGAGCAGAGCAGAACTCGTCTATATTTGACAGCTAAACGAATCCTAACAAAATGAAAAAAATACAATAAATAAAAATAATAAATAAAAACAGCAATGCCAAGGCAGTCTACTGCGTCAATGAAGAAGCTGTGCATGTCATCGTAAAAGCGAGTAACAGAAAAAAAAAAACAAAAAAGAAACAAAAAACACCGAGCAAGTTGTCAATAAAAATGGCAGCAATGTCAATTTTATAACATGCCAGACGCGACACAATGCGAGACCAAAGGATACCCAAAACGTTAGCCAAAGCCAAGAACAAGTAAAGGACTTCGCTCGACGCGATTTGTTTGTTAAATGGCAAATGTCTCAATGACACCAGCAACTCATCTTACACTCGCACTCGTCCTCGACTCGACTCGACTTGACTCGTTTGTCGCATAAATTGTTTGCATTGTCACATTAAATTTTTTGACAGTTATTAAGTCGACATGCCAAGTGCGGTCGCGCAAACACAAATTTTTTTAATCTAAATTTGATGTGCTCATTTATTGTTGTCCTACTTGACATTTGTCTGCACTTCCGTCTTCTACGCGTCCTTTGTTTTATTTTCTTGTCATTTTTTTTTTTTTTTTTTATTTCTATCTTTTATTCAATTGTTTTTTTTCTGTTATTTTTCTTAATTTCTTTTCTTTGTCTTTGCTGCTTACGTCGTTTCCGGCTGCATGTGGCGTAGCCAGCGTGCGTTAAATTAAAATAATGATTTTGACCTTTTTTAGCTTTGGTTTGGGTTGCTTCTTTTTTTATTATATTGATTTGGCGTTGCATACTTTTGTGCGCAAGTGTTGTTATTTTTTTTTTTTTTTGGCCACTGCTTGCCTTTGCCTTTAATCATCATGAAAAGTTATACTGCTACGCGTCTTCTTTTTTATTTTACTGTTTTATTTTTTTTTTTGGTTTTTTTTTTTTATCGCGTTTAATGTAGTTAGCCTGGCGGCGTAATTGCTTTGTTCTATTGACGCTTAATTGTTGAATTTTCAGCTAATTTCTTAATCTGCAGTAAGACATTTTGATTGCGTACTTAAAAGCCTTGTTCTGAGTATTTATTGCGCATAAGCTAATTTAATTGGAATTAAGAAATGACAAGAGCATGTTATATATATGTTAAATGCATTTAATTGAAACTTCTGCCTGCTGTTATTTGTTTTTAATATTTACATATTCTTAGTAGATTTCCAACAAAAAGCCATATTGACCCTCGGTCGGTTGGCAGAGAAAGCCAGCTGGCAACAATACCCAACACAAGCAACTGCAAATGATTGAACTTATATTTTTCTCGCCAGACATGCGCTCATAATCTGCGGGCATTAAATTTGAGCATATAAATTTGGTAAGTAAAAATTATCAAATTTGTTGTACAGATTCGGAAATAACCAGGAGTATGGCGCTCAATATGATGTTAACCTGCATTCATAATAATATTATTATTTATTAATATACAATTTAATATTTAAATGAAAAAACTTAACTCTGGCAAATTTTTAACGAAGAATTACTCTAAATATTCGAGTTAAATAAATATCTGCGTGATATTAAAACCCCAAATCTGACGCAAGACAAAATCCTTTCCCAAAATAAATCTCAGCTACCTAATGCGGCTTAAATTATATTTTAGCTCTTTTTGCAAACATAAATAGCCACAATCGTCACGTTGACGTTGAACCGCATAGAATTTTTTTTTTTGTTTTTAAGATGCAATTGCGCTTTCTGTTATGACAGATTTTGATTGATATCATTGCCTTCATGGCTTTTCTCGATATGCAGGTAATACAGTGGGTATATGCAACGTGCGCCAATTGCTTTAATTGGACGCGAAATGCTTACTGTCAATTGCAAATGAAACTTAATGCATTATTAATACTATTTGCGCATAGTTTTAATGGTTTCTTTGCTAATTGTTGCCATAATGTTGAGCATTCGTTAAACAATAAATCAAAATGCTTAACATGGCGTATGATTTATATTATTATCGTAGCGTATATTTTTACTGTTACCAGCGCAACATTGCCACTTTCCATTTTCTTGCTAATGCTTATTCTGCTTTTTATGACTGTTATTACAGTCGAACCTCGTAACACAGAATAATCATTACGAAGAAACATTGACAGATACAAATGCAATTCGTTACAATTAACAATGCAAATCTCATTGATCTCCTCAATATGCAAAATAATCTGGACTTAAATGCCTGAATGATACATGATCAACTGAGTAAGTCATAAAGACATCCACGAATTTTGCAGCTTCCAAAATAAACCACAGCGAATGAATCTTCAAACATATCGAATCTACCCGAAAACCTGAGACTCCATGTCAAGTCGATAGACTCAGTAGAGTTGAGCGACAGGCGCATTTCGATTCGGACTAAGTCAAGACAAGTCTAGCGACCTTTTATTGGTGAAGTTTTATATAGAAAAATTAATTTAAGTCGAAATTAATTCAGAGAAGTTTACTCTAGTGAGTTTCATTTTAGCAATGTTCGACTGTATTATTATTATTGCCATTGCGTGTAATCATCAGCAACAACAACATCAGCCAGAAAAACATCATCAACGAGCAGCAAACGTCATCGTCGTAGTTTCTCATGTCAATTATTTATTGTTTTGCCAATTAGTAAGTGAGAACTTATAAACTTTCTAGCTTTGTAGTGTAGTTGCGCATGATTTGTTATTGTTTGCGTATTTGTGTTAAATATTATTCCAAGTTCAGATTTTAAAATGAAAAATGTAAACAAGTCAAGTGTAATTAATACAAATACACACATATCACAAACGCACACACTCACATAGAACATGCAGCAGCAAAAGCAGCAGCAGGCAGCAGTAATGGCAATCCTGTGAACCTTGGCTTGGCAACGCTTGGCATTGCTGCTCTTGTTTAGCTGCATCATATATTTTGTTTGTTCTTTTCGGTTTATTATAAATTTATAATCCATTTTTGTTTGGTTTGTTGCTTTTAGTGCTTAAATTGAGCTGCAATAATAAATATTGCTATTGTTGCTGTTAGCTAAATGCTTTGATTTTTAAATGACTTGCAATAGCTCAGCTTATGAACCAGAGCCAAGTTGCTTACATGCTACACGCACACGCACACGCATATGCAAGCATGTGATAGCCATGCTCGTAATACAATGTGAGACAGAGTGAAAGAGTGAGAGAGAGAGACAGAGAAAGATAGAGAGAGAAAGAAAGATAGAAAAAGTGTAAGTGAACCAAACTCAATAAACTACGCTCGTTGATTAAATGAAATACCAAATTAAATAACTCAAATTTAATTGCATGCTTCGGCTAATACATCCGCAAAATTAACTGAATGACTGAACTTCAATCGTTGGCAACAACGGCCACAACAGCAACAACAACAACTGAAAAAACAACAACACATGCAAGCATTTAACTAGCAACTAGCAGCAGTCTGCTGGCTATGAGCAGGCAGCCGTGTAGCAAACGAGCAACGCATGTGGGCCAAATATATTGTGGCTGTCAGTAACAGCTGCCGAAAGCACGCCAAACTGATAACTTGGGTCACGTACACGCACGCAACGAAATGACAAACTAATCGGCCGAAAGAGCAGCAAAAGCAAAGCAGCAGCAACAGCAGTCAGCAAAAGTAGTAAAAGCAGGCAGCCAAGTAAAAGGCTAAGGACCTGTGGTTTGAGCTCCTTTGGTTTGCCTGCTTTAACGCGCGCAGTCAACGCGTTGGACAGCTGGCATGCTTGGACAGTTAAAGCAAAAACCCGCTAGCAGTGTCACTGTCAGTGTCATCTGGACAGACAGACAGACAGATGCCAACGACGTTGGGTAAACGCTTAGCTGGCATGTAAGACATAACATGACTGCCATGCCGTGTCTACGTGGCAGTGAGTGTGTGAGTGAGTGAGTGTGCTCAACGATGCAGAAGTGTACAAATTGTTGTGATTTATTTTAACAGATTTTGTGTGCATGTGTTGTTGTTGTCGTTGTTGTTGTCATCGTTGTCGTAGTCATTATTGTTGTTGTTTTTGCTGCCGTTGTTGGTCAAAAATTGCTTTATTGATTGTCAAAATAAATTTAATCTAATGCGTGTCAACATTATAGCGTATACGCAATGTCGATGTGTAAGCGTGGAAAATGCGCCCTTAAGTATGCAATAACTCATAGCGTAATGCATTTGCCTGCTTTTGGCTATGCTGTCTGGCGTTAAATTAACTTCCGCCTGCAACACATTACTTTTTAGGAGTTTTCTGACAGAGTCGGAAATTATGTGATAATTAATAATTTTTTTCTATTTTATTTTTCGGTTTTTTTTTTTTCATTTAGGGTAAAAATTTCTTACTTGGTAATTTAAAGTTAGACATTTACGCCAACAGATAAGAAAATAGCAAACTTCTTATAAAACTAAAAGAAAACTAATAGGATTTATTTGTTTTTTTTTTCTGTTTGAAAATAGAATTCTACTAAGGTAAACGCCTTCCTATATGCATGTAAATAATTTCTCAATGTATTACAAATTTCCTATTCCATCATTAGACACAGTTCGTGTCAAGAAGTTAATTTCAAAGTTAAGTAAAACAAAACAGATTTTCTTTTTTTGTTATTATTTCAAATAATTTTGAAGACTGCTAAATCGTCTATGTTTGCAGTAGCTTAAGATAACAACATAGTTACGTTCGATATAATTATTCCACAACTACCAAAAAAAATTAAGAAAATGTATAATTATGACGGCACAATCGAAGTTACAAAAGCTGTATGCCTGCAAAATCGAATGTGCAGTCTTTAAAACAACGTTGTAACGTGGTAACACTATGACCATGCATTTGCAATACACGTGCGAATCTCCTTTGGGAAAAAACTTTAAGCACGGAAAATTTATTGAATTCCCGCCAAACTGCAAAAAAAGCAAAACTTCCGTTGCAACATGTAAAAGCAGGCAGGTAGAATAGATTTCACACCGCACACTGTGTATGCTTTATATTAATTACATACGCCAACATTCGTACGCCGCAGATCAAATCAAATATGCACAAGCCATAAAAATATCAAATTAAATTAAATTAAATGAAAATAAATACATGCAATAAATAAAAAATTATTAACCAACCAATTATTGCATAACAGAATGAAATATGAAATTTCACCACCACAATAATTTTGGCAAACGAAAAACAAATTAAAATTCAAAGCAACAACAAAATTATTGAAGCAAACGTAAACAACAACAAATCAAACCACAAAAGTGTTTTTAATTGTAAAAACATTTGCTCTGTACATTCCATAATTTCGTGCACTAAAAAAGGGCAGATAAATATTGCATGCGGACATTAAAAAATTTGGCCACACGACTGCCTTTCAATTTATGTTTCTAATCAAATCTAACAAAACCAAAAAAGAACACACAAACATGCAATTTCGTAAAATGCAAAAAGAAAAAAAAACAAAATTAAGCCGAAAATAGTGAAAACTATTTGAAATCATCGCCAAGCGATCAGTTGCCAGTTGGCGACTACTGTAAGCCTCTATTGGAATATATAAATGTCAACGCGCTGTTTTGTTGGTTAACCAATGGCAAAGCACGCACACAGCAGCAGGACGAGCAACAAAAGCAAGGAAGCCACACCGAACCTATATGAAGTTGTAATCCTCAACATTCGAAATAATTTGCATGCACTTTTGACCAGCAAATATTTTTGTGTATATTCGATTTTATATATAAAATTCTATATATACATATATGTATGTATATGTACGTATTCACGTACAAAAAGGTTTTTGTTTATTTTTGTTTTTTAATTTTGGTTTCCAACACAGAAATATTTACCAGCTGTTGCATATTAGGTGCTTAAACATTGGCACATCCATATCATGAAATATTTTTTACGGCGCGAACACTCGCAATTGTCGTCAAAGCATGCTTTGTGCATTTATTTGTATTGCAGCATGTAGAAAACACACAATTAATGAAATATGCTTGAATTAGAAAACAAAAAAGAATTAACCAACGTTGCAAAAAATTGCAATACATCAATCGTTGCTTGGCTTATTGCAGCAGATTGAACTTCGCCGCCTGTTGGCCAAAACCCACTTTTGAGGTCAATTTGTGCACAAGTTTTTTTAATTTATTTGAGCGCAATTTAAATGCGATTTGACATGTTGACTTTTTGTGGATTTCATTTTCAATTTATATTCGATTTAATTAAATTTAAAGAAATTATTGCATATGTTGACGATTTGCATATTAATTTCCAAAGGAAGTTGTAGTGTAATTTCGAAATTTAAATGTTTTCCATTTGTTTTTTATTTTTTTAATCTGCATTGGCAAATGCGAATGTGGCTTGCACACAATTATATTGCGAAGTGTAGCTTAGTGTCGCTTAGACTGAGTATATGCGCAATAGTAATGTATGCATAAGTGTGTGTATGTGTGTGTGTATTTTTATGTTTGTTGTATGTAAATTTGTGTTAAATGGTGTTAAATAGTGCGTATATGTGGTTTGTTTTGAATAGGAAATGAGAGTTTTTAGCAGCTTAGCACAAGCATTTTGAGTACATATAATTTAGCGCTTAGTATTCGTTTAGTTTCATTTATTGATAAAATTTAGAAACGTTTTCTATGCACATTACACATAATCTGCCAAAGTCTCTACTTAATTAATAATGAAAATTTCGAGTTAGTATAAATCAGCAAAATAATGAGAAAATATTTATATATTGACCATAAGCAAAGCAGTACATTACTTGCATATATGCAGGCCAGTGAATTATAGTCCAGCACTAATTTGGTATTAACACTGATTGTCTTTTACAGTAAGTAATGGATTCGACTTAAATTCGGTTGCATATCCATTTATTTGCAGGATCTGCATGCTTTTTGCATGAAGCTGCATTATAACTATTTCGATTAATCCAGCTTATTCTGCATAAGATGCACTCACATAAATTGATGAATTGAGATTTTCTCGGAAGAAACCTTGGTATACGTAGCTGTCCTTGCCGCTGTCATAACTAATTTTCCATTCTCACATAGTTTACTCACACAGCTAATACTTGCAGCTTACACACAACAGCATTTGCCCTTTCATTTTAATTAGGCAATTCTGCCTATTGTGCTGCATATTTGTATACCTATAAGCGTGCAAACAGCTAACAATGGCAACAACAACAAGAATATTAGCTGCAACTACAATATTAACTGAATAAATGCTTTGCTCCGCATGCGATTTGCGCATTTTCCACATTTACACTGGCCTCGATGCCAGGCACTAAATACTCGCACTACACAAAATTAAGCTAATTCAACTGACCTACTTAGCATTAACTGAAATACACGCCGCAGTAATGCACACACCCACAACACACACGCACATACGTCTATATTAACGCACTTAATCTCAAGTGCTTCAGCAGCAATAGGGGACAAGCCTGGCAGCAAGTTGATTAACCTCATGGCAGTGTTTTGGCGCGCCAAATGTTACGACAGACCGTAAACTACACTAAGGTGTAATGCAACACAAGGAAAGCATGGTGTGCACGACTGGCTGGTGAAAATCTTAGCAAACAACCATTGAATAACCGTAGCTAAAACATTCATCAACAGCAATGCCAACAACGTCTTCACAGTCGTCACAGGCAACGTCAACGTCGTCAACGACGTCGTCCACTTCAAATGGAAACCCAAATGTGCATTGAAGTGTAGTTACTTCCCAGTGCACATGCGAGCCCAGCCAGTAGGCAACAACAACAACAACAAGAAATCACAGTTACAGAAACTCGTAATTAATACGGCCGTGCGACCACCCACAAGTGCAGCAGCCAAACCAGCGAGGCAGCAGCGTTGCCCTCCACTGCATGCCATGCCCAGTCGACAAATGTAATTGAAAATGTCGTTTTTATTTTAAGCTGGCGCTACGAACGCTTCGTCGTTATTATTTATGAAAAGCATTGCAATAGAAAATGCTCACGCACGCCGTGTGTAAGCACTTGTAGCGCTCTGACTGCCGTCTTAGCGCATTAGTGCAAGCAGGCGACAACTTACAACTGCCTTACCCAATTTCTCTTGCCTTCCTCTGCGCTGTTTTCTTGGCTCTATCCTACCCCGCCTTGTCTTACCTTACTTCGCGCTGCCTTGCCTTGCCTTGCCATACCCAGTTAGTCTTACCAGATGATATCTTGCCATCGCAAGTTCCACCCTGCCTTATCTTAGCCTGCTTTACCTTACCCCACGACATCTCTGGCTTGGTGGCACACACGCACTCAGCCATCGCATTAATCTTAATTGTAAGGCAAGTAGAAACCAAAGAAACTAAGTAACTAACTAATAGGGCAATGGGGAAATGTGCGTGGAAAATGTTTAACTGTATCGTAGTGAAAATGGGTTAAGGTTTGTGCTGCTCGCCTACAATCAGGTGTGTGACTGAGTGCGTGCGTACGTGCCGCACTCGCTGCTCCATTAAAATTGATTAGCTGGTGCCGCATTAGCAGCTAATTCGCGTGTTACCCAGCCCAATGCACAACGCGCCGCACTACGCTCAACGCAACTCAAAATGAAATCAAATTAACGCTTGCTAAAAGTTTTTAAGCTTACGAAATCATATGTGCGCACAATGATTTTATTGCCAACATGTTGGATAACGGGATGAATATGCGCGTAGGTGTAGGCGCTGTCGGTGGCGTTAGCGTCGGCATTGGCGTCAGCATAGGTGCGCCTATAAATTTTATGATTACAAGCATTAAAACTGTCATAATTGTTAAGCGTATGCTTTTTAATTGCCAACAAACGTCGACGTTGACATTAACTCTGACGCTCAGGCTCAAATTGCTGCTGCTGCTGCTGCTGCTGCCGCTGCTTTTGCTGTTGCTGATAATGATAACGATGATGATGGTAATGGTGATGATGACGATGACAATGTAGCGCGATGACGACGACACCTGTGGCAATGATTTCATATGCAGCAGCAGCAGCTTAAATCCCCTATTACCTACATAATCCTTTTGACAAATGAAATTTAACACGAGCGCACATATGAGCACAGTCACAGCCACAATCATAGTCACATATTGCTGCTGAATCTGCTCAATGTCAAAGCGACTCAGACAGACTCCTAGGTTACCTAGACAAAGCATAGGATGAAGTGCAGAAAAATTTATGCATAAAAAACTACACTGCTCGAAAAATTCACATGATTATGGCATGTGTGAGTAAAAGGGTAAAAAACAAAAAAAATACTTTAACAAGAATAAACGTTCTGTCAAAGCAACACACGTCCTTAAATCAATTTTGAATATAACTTCGCTAGATTTATGTTACTTTCCAGTGTTAAATCAATATATATACAAATTTTTAATTAGATATGAGTTATTTGCTTAGATCGTCAAATAATTAGAACAACTGCTGCATTCATTATATCAGCCTACTTCCTTTAAATAAGCTATATAACATTTAAAGTACTTTGAAGATTAACCATAATTAACAATTGAATATGTATGCCTATAGGTATTTAAACATTAAAAACTATGTAGGCTTACCAAAATTGTAAACAGACTTTTAAGCCGCATTAGAAAAACAAAAACAAGTGGCATAAATGAGAGACAAACTAAAATTCTGCTCAATTTTATTTCAATACTAATAATAAGATTTACACACCGCTAGATCATCCACAATAGCCAGAATGCATTTTACTCTGCACGACTTTCAGTTTGCTCATATGTTATGTTGATGCATTTTCAAATAAACAAATCGATTAATTGTGAAAGCCTTAAGCTTAACAACAAAATTGTTTGGTTTAATTATTACTTGTTTTAATGAATGTAAATATAAATAGTGAATATTTGCTATTATTATTGGAAAACCAATAACCTAAAGTTAATGAATTGATTGAACAAAGTTTGTAATTTACACTTTGGACAGGCTGATTAAACAACATTCAATAGAAATATAAAGTGAACATTCAATGACTATCAATCAATTAAACTTAACTCTTTTTGTCTTCACATTTCCTCCTGTATTGCAAAATAATTGATTTGCTTGGTTATGATTTGATTATCAATTTATCTGCATGTGCCTAACAATTTGTTGTTTAAAAAATTGATTAAGACTCAAACTAATTTTTCAACTGCTAAATAAAAATAATTTTTATCCTCGTTTAGTGATTGATGAAAAACAAAAGTCACTTGAACATTTGATTCAAAAAAATTCATATAAATACTAATTAAAACCCAACATTTTAAATTTAATTTACAAATTAAATTTACCTAAACATTTATTACCCAAATTAGAGAACAGAAAAATGCTGTGACTTTTACATTGAAAAGTTTCATTATTGATAAATTTGTTGCATCCTTGGTCATTATTTTGATTGATAATTAGTAATTCAATTTTAAACGAATGAATTATTTAACAAATTAAAAGATTAAAAAATTTTATGATAATATTAAATAACTTTGGCCATCATATACGTAACACACTATTCTCAGCATTGCATCTGTCATCAGCCATATAGCGAAACTTCCTTCACTATTCTAACATCACACTCGGTTTGCCATATGCTAAGCAATTCATTTGCACTAAATAAAATCCGCAGTGTAGCGAACACGAAGAATCGCATTTCGCTTGTAAATCCTTTGAAACACACGAAATCGTGGCTCGCTGCCATCTTTGCAGTCACATCAGTACCAACAGTATCCAAACGCACGCTGGCAAAAAAAAAAAAAATGTTTTTTTGCTTTTTGTCACTTGGCGCTTTCAATTTTGCACTCGAAATTTCTGGTTTTTTTTTTTTTTATTTCAAGCTTCATTTGATTTATCCTACTCTTTTTGGCTTGTGTTTCCCCTTTTTTGCTCGATTATGCACGCTTTGCTCTATTCAGCAAATGAAGTCAAAAGCAAACGCAGTCACAGTGTGTTGTCTATTATGCTTAAAACAAAAACCAAAGAACCAAAAAAATTGCTCTTTTGCTTCTTTGTTAGTGCAAATCCTAAATTCCGTTCATATTTGCGAAAAAACTTTTTTCTTGTCAAGTTTGTTAGGGGTTCATTTTTTGTTTTATTTTTGTTTATGCAGCCCTATCGCTTTGGCTTAGCCATAGCTGCGCCATCATCGATATTTTATTTTGCATAATTTTAGGCGCACGCCTGAGTTTTACATGCGCGTGCGGAAAAACTCACGCGCTGCCTTATTTTAAATAAAAGCAGAAAATGTTTTCTCCTAATACTTTTGTTGTGCATTTTTTATTCTTTTTTGTTTAGTTACTTTTTTTCATCATTTTCTTGCATATATCACAAAGGCTTTTTTTGTTTGTGACACTTTTAGGCTGCTTGTGTTGCTCTTTTCACGCATTTTTTTGTTTGTGTTACTTTATTTTGTTTTATTTATTAATTTCCATTCTTTTTTTTTAACTTTTTCGTTTTCTTTTATGTTGTTTTTATTTGGAACTTTGTATGCCTTATAAAAAATTTAATTTCGTAAACATTTGAAAATTTTGAATTCAATTTTGAGCATGCAGTCAGCACAAAATAAAAACAAAAGCAAAAATAAAGCAAAGCTATGGCACAGAGTGTGCTCAAATACATAAAAGCACAAACATGGCACAAACTTCACGCAAAAATATAATGTATGCGAAATGTATATATGTGAGTACAGTAAAAGCTGCCAGTGTTGAACACAGTTGGCCTACTCGTATATAGCCTTTGAATAATTGAACAGAAATCTATTTGATCTTTTAATTATTTAAGCGTTTTGGCATTTTAACTTAATTTTGCATTTCGCAAAATTGAACATATTAATAAGGTTTGATTTTCACTTGCTGTCATCTCATGTTGATGATTTTTCTCTTTAATTTTCTTAATACTAACTTCAGGTTCAACACAGTAAATGTTCGATTTGAGAATAAAAACACATCCAATATTTTTTACTTGCAAACAAGTCGAGGCTGTTATGTCAGCTGCACAATCAGCCAGATTTCACAGTACGCAGGCATATCTGTAACCTGTTCTGTTCTTGGCCCAAGCGTGCTGTCAGCAAAGAGGCACGACACAAGTGACAGTTGCCAGTTGCTTTGACATGTCCTTGCCGCGCCTCGCTTCGCTTTGTCTTGGCTTGCTTTGCTTGCCTTGGCTATGCTTGCCTTTGCTTTGCTCCTTTCGCGCTCGTTTTCACTTGTCGCTTTCGCTTACAGTCTGTGGCTGTGGCATATTTGTCAGCATGTGAGCTATGCGTGAAATGATGTTGGCGCCTTTGATGTGCTGCCTCTTCTATATGTGAGTATATCTTTTCACTCACTGTTTTTCTTTTGACTTAAAAGTTTTAGATTTATATAAATGATGCCAATCAACACTAAAGCCAACATTAAAGCAAGAAATTGTTAACACTGCTGTATTTGCTTTCAAAAGGACTTCACTAAGTAGGCATATATGGGCGCGTATTTCTAAAGCTCTGGCCCCACATCGCATCGCATGACAGTTCATTTATTACGCAGCCACATAGCAAGCAGCTGCACCTGTGCGTAAACTAACACGGCAAGCATTCAATCAGATTTTTCACGAGTTACACATGCTCAGCTGGATTTGTTGGATTTTTTGCTCACCGCCAAAAGCTTTGATTAATGTTAACAGCAGCTCTCAACTGCAGCAGCAGTACGCCAAAGTATCCGTATCTGGTAAATTGGCAACTTTTATCCTGTACGCTGTCATAATTTTCACCTACAGACACACAGCAATAAAAATCAGCAACAGCAGCAACAGCAACAGCATCAGCAGCATCAGCAGTTGCACCTGCTTGCAAACCTTGTGGTGAGTTTTTCTTACTGGTATTGGATTGGATATTGTTGTTGTTGTTGTTGTTATGCATAGTATATATGAATTTATACTGACAGTTATTGCGCACTCGATTCGTGTAACATTCATGCGCTGGCACGTATAATGTCAGGAATTTATGTTGCCTTATGACTTGCAGACAAATATTTTTGACAACAATTTAAAATTGTGTGTCTGTCTCTTAGCTGTTTGAAACTTAAAAAGCAATAGAAGCTTGTGCAAATAAAATGAATTTCATTCTTAGAAATTTATTACACTTCGCTATGCCAAACTGTCAAGCAGCATTAATATAATATTAAAAGCAATTAAGCTTAGTTCAAAATGCTATGTAAAAAATGAAGACGAAATTCCAAGAAAAGTTCAAAAAACCAAGTCAACTTCTGCACACCATTATATGCAGAAAAATGCTTAAAAGTAAAGAACGATAGGTCATTGTAAAGACAGTGTCTAGTGAGCTGAAACTTCTACAGAGATTGCAATAAATTTAATAATTTTCAAAATTTATTTATTTTATTAATTTCTTGCATCTTGCAAAAGCCCTAAGGAGTTCCCTGAATAATTATTCTCATGAATGCTTTTGTTTCTACTACTCTGTAGTAAGAATAATAATCAAAATCAGAGCATAATTAAACACATATTCAACTCGCATATCATACTTCAAGTGTTGCCTGGCAAGAAACTCATGGCTCCGATTTCAATTAGCTGTAATAGCTTCTAGAAATCGAAAATTCTTACGACCTACCTACAAAATGCATAGCTATAGCAAGAACTCACAGCAAGTCAAGTGAATGCTGCCAAATAATTAGAAAGCGAAATTTAAAACCAAAAGCAACCCAAGCGTTTCACCCATAGGAAATTTGCACGATTGCAGAAGCTTAAATATGCTGCAGCGACTTATGTGCAATCGCTCCTCCCTATTGTTGTCTTGGCATCAGCAGCAGCAACAGGAGCAACGAAGCAGCATAACCAATGCAGACCGAAGCCAACTTTGAGCGCCACCATCATGCAAGAAATGCAACTTGATACGAAGCACGGAAGGGAGAGGGACTCAGACTGCGCTTTATTTAATGCTTATGCATGTGGCTTGAAAAAGAAAAACGGAATAAATACAGCATGAACAAAACAAGCAAGCAACAAAAGACGGCATGAATGAAAAATGCAATAAGAAAAATAGCAAAAGCCGCCACAAGAGCAACAGGACGGGAGAAGAGTAGCAGGGCGGGCTAGTAGAAGTAGTCGAGGGTGACATAATAGCAATAGAAAATATGGTAATAATAAAAATATGCACAAACAGAAATAAATATTTTATTGTTGATTTTATGATTGCATAGCTCAGCAGCATTCGAAGAGAGCAGAGCAGAAATGTATAGAATGTCATGCGAATCAGCAAACGAAACAATTTGTCCACTTGCAGTTGTTTATGCTTAGCCTCCTGGCAGCAGGTTTCGCCTCCTGCTATATCTGCATAAAGCACACTGACACACACACACACACACTATATGCAACGTTGCAATAGCATAAGTACAATATGCGCACATACAAACAGCTATTGGATGAGCAAACAAATTCCCACAGCCTAGTGTGCTATATTTGTGCCAGTTCATTGCATAAGGCATACACTTGCCTACACTTTATTTGCCAGAAAGAGAAACACAGAGCGTAAAATTAAGAGAGATAGAGCGAGAGAATTATCTGTTTGCATATGCAATTGTTGATTGAATTTATTCTTATAGATTCAATTGTTGCATTTCAAATGAAACATTTAGATACAATTTAAGTTAAAATTTACAAAAGGACAATTGTTATTATCGTATAACACTTAACTTTAGCTTATATGTAAGTCACTAGGAGTACATCCTTGTTGTCTGTAAGCAGCATGCACCTTTGGCAAGACTTGGGCTGCATGTGTCCTATACACACATTTACTCGTATACAATAAAGCATGTAACTTAATCATTAACATTTCATTCTCTATTGCGTAAACACATAAGTTCAACTGGCCAGATATAATCCAAGAAACAATGCACGTCAATAGAAACAATGCAATAGAGTCTTACATATTCTAAGTTTCTCAATTCCTAGGCTTACGGAAATCAATAAACGTGCACTTTCTATTGTTCCCAACATGGCCTATGAACTCATTGCATACGTAAGAGCTTACATTAACTTGATTCTAGCTATCTTAACTTAGGCACAATGTTCTACAATGCTTGGTCAGGCAGTTCAAGTGAAACCGTGAATTCGTACAGCAAATAATTAAAACCTATTCAAACTAACATGCAAGCAACTTCCACAAGATCAAGCTGACAGGAGCACATCCATGCCAATCAGACTCGCCCAGACCGCCAGCAATCATTTGCTCTCAGCCTAATTTGTTTGTAATGATAAGTGAATAGGGGCGGCTTACATTTCACAAATGTCCTTACAATAATAATAAAATTATTTTGGACAAGCCGAGCACTTCACACGCCACATTGACTCGCTCCACTGGGAAATTGGCTAAGCATATTTAAGTTATTGCAATGAGCACACATAACTTACGTACAAAAATCAAATACTGCGCCAGGCAATTTGAATAACTTAACAGACGCCCTTAAAAGATTTGCTCCATTACAAAAGAAGTAAATAAATGAAATTTAACAACTTCATAGCCTGGACTGCACGGAGCATATCAATGCTGTCACCGTCATCGTCGCCGTCACCGCCAACCGTAGCAGCAGTGGCAGCCTCCTTTAGGTTGCTTATTAGTTGGCATGTCGCGCAGCAAGGAAAGTTTTTAATTGTTAATTTGCTTTTGTGTAAATGTGCCAGAAACGAGTAAACGCTAAGCCGCATGACTTGGCATTAATTTTGTGGAAATAATTTTCCAAAGTTTTCAACATTATTCTGCATATTTTTTTTTTTTTTTTTTGCTTATATCGCATAAACGCATAAAGCGCAGCAAGTATGCACACAAAAAAGTAGGAATTAAATTTACCCAAAAATGTATAAAATTAGCAAAATATGCAAAATGCGAGAACTTGCGCTAACGCTTACGTTGTCGCTTTGTACATTTTTATTTTAAGCACATAATTTACTGCAAAATTTATTTATAAACATAAATCATTGTCCCGCTTAAGTGCAGACAGAAGACAGCTTAAGTGTTAGCAACAAAAGCATAAAGAAAACCTTAAAAAAAAATATAAAGAAAACCTAAGTAAGCAACACTGAAAAACAGTGCCAAGACCAAGTCTAAAGACGCAGACGTACTGTGCTGTGACACAAAAACAGACAGACGGACATGCAGACAAACTGACAGACGAACGGACAGACATACACTTAACACGCCCCTTAAATAAGCTTAACGAGGTTTTTTTGCTGCCTGCTGCCAGCCACAAATTTTTTTGCACTGCTACTGTTTTGTTTTTTTTTTTTTTTGCCTTCTTTTTTAAACAATTTACATTCATTTGTATTCAATTGTCATCATATTTTATAATGTCGACTGCTTTTTTCTTTGCCAAAGCATTCGCCTTGCACGCGCAAGACGCTTTGTCTTTAGCATTTGCCTCGTCGCTGTTAAATAACAGGCAAGCCAACAGATTGTTACAAAAAAAAAAAAAAACAAAGCAGAGAAAAAGCAGAGCAGAAGTGGTTGCAAAACCACATTGTAGCAGGCAGCCACCAAGTTGCAGGCCTATTGTGCTAAGCATTGGCAGCAGCAGCAGAAACTTGTGACAAGTGCCAGGCGCAGTACAATGACTTTGAAGCTATTGTGCGTCTTTTATATGTGACGCCTTAAGCATTTGTCTACAAATTTTTTTTGCCAAAATTTGTTTGGTGCCAAAAAAAAAAATTTAAGTGCAGCTAATGTTGCGAAAAAAAAAAAAGAAAAAAAAATATGTTAAAATAAATAGGCATAAAAACATTTCAGAAAAAAACTAAGCGTCTGTGCTTGTAATTTGCCTAACAGCTTGCACACATGGCGTATGCGTAATTTGCTTGCCTAAGGCGCTATAAGCGCAAAATCACGCATACGCCATGTCGCACATACGCATTAAAACGACATTTGCCCAAAAGCAAAATAGTTGCCATGGCGCTGTTGGCACAATACAATAATACAAATAACAACAACGGCAAAAACAACAACAACAATAAGCCACAGCCCGCGCATATTGGCATTAAAAGGAAGACCATTTGCGGTAGTCTTGCAGCATGCCATTAACGCTTATAAAGCCGAATTTATTGCTACTTATTGATGTGTATTTATTTCAATACAACAAAGCTGCAGACAACAACAACAACTACAAAATACTGAAAACAGCAACAATGCCAAAGCAGATAGACAACAACAGCAACAACAATTGGGCATTTAATATGCCCCTTGTAGCACATAAATTATGCACACGCTGACAATGCAAGGAGCATGGGCATGGGCGACGGCATGGGTAGGGGCGCAAATAGGGACAGGAGTGTAAGCAGGCGCTTGGGCTTGAGCATGTTGGCGCGTGCAAAAATTATATCTTCGACTATTTTCACTTTACGGCCGCACGCATTTAATCGCACATTAACGTTTACCTGCGCGCAATATCCCAGCAATGACAACAGCGGACAAACTGACAGACAGCCGTACGGATATTCGGACGGACAGACGGCAATAAGCCGACGCTTGCATTGCCCTCACACAGCACAGCCAGCACATGCCTGGCATGCAGGCATTTTTATGACTATTTCCGTTGTCAATACAGGTCTGAGCTTTTTTTTATTTATTTTCGTATTTTCCTCTACTTCTTTTTTTTTAGCTGCATGTAGTAACTTATTTAAATGGCCAGACTTCCGCTTACATTATTTTATTACAAAAGCGACGAGCGCGCGCGCATAAAATACGCCACAGCATTGCCTACAAAACAGAAAAAAAAAATATTGGCAAAAAGGGAAAAAATGCCAGCCAAAGGGAGGCGCAGACAAATGCTCATAAATATATTCGCATTGCATATAACGTATAATAAATACAAATTTTATTTCATCATCGTTTCATTGCCTTTGTCAATGTTACTATTTGATGTACGATTTGTGCGCCTGACTTTGTGGCGGCAGCAGTCACTCAGTTACCTTACAAGTGTGCGTCTATGTGTGTATGTGTGTGTGTGTGTCTGTGCGTTTGTGGCAACTCGGCAGGCGCAGCTAGAATACGCCTTTTGTTGCCTTGGGCCTCTGCTGGCTGCACGTAACAATGGTGTGCCAAAATTGTTAACGTTATGGTTGTTGTTGTAGCTGCCGTTATTGTTGCTTTTACTTCTATTATTTGCCTGCAAACCAATTTTGTGCATATAATACACACAAATATCAAGCAAAGCATCTATATACTATATGCGCTCGCATATAGCGGCAGTCTTTCACGGAAGTCGAATTTATTTGTTGCTTGCCATCAAATTACGTAACAAGCAGCTAAATTGCTTTGACAACGTCATCGCCATATCATCAAGTAAAGCAAAGGCAACAGCAGTAGCAAAAACAACAACAACAACAACATTATAATACTCAGCATCAGCAGATTCAAGTGTCTAACAGCTGCTCACACATCGAACCTACTTGCATAGAGTGCTTAGTGAGCTGCGCTGATGAACAAAAGCGTCACTCGCAGATTAGACTTATGGACATGAATTAGTTTTACAGGAAATCTCCCAAGGTAGCTGGCACTAACAGATGCGCATATTTAGTATACTTAAGGCACATCATGCTTATAATTGAATTGACATTTCCTGTACTCTTTTTAAGTCGGTTCCTTGATGTTGACGGCTTTAATTGCTAAGATTAACTGCAACTGCATCACTACGAATATTTTGGCAATATGTGAGAATTATAAATTTAGCATACGTAGAGTCAGAATTATTAATACCGAACTTCAAAAGCAGCCGAAACTCTATAGCAGATGAATGATGGAAGAAAACTACAAACTAATTTGCAGCAAGGTAAGAAAGTAAACAAGTACAGACAACAGTGCCTAAGGAACTTGAATGAGTATCAGCGCAGTAGCAATA
Organism: Stegana nigrithorax; assembly: GCA_037044495.1. Classification (NCBI taxonomy): domain Eukaryota; kingdom Metazoa; phylum Arthropoda; class Insecta; order Diptera; family Drosophilidae; genus Stegana; species Stegana nigrithorax. The sequence goes on along the minus strand of JBAMBQ010003186.1, from coordinate 111,440 downwards.
TGTTCAAACAATAGCGTAGGCCTACTGACAAAGGATCTGCAAAGAAACTGCAATTGATGGCCTGCTAATGAGAGAAACTCAAAATTCAAACTACAATAAACAATGGATTTCAGAAGATGCACTACAACAGCATTTACAGTTTTATGATTGCCAAAACTTGCTAATTAGTCAGCCCAATTAGAAGCTTGCATTCAATGGAATCATAGCAATGCATACAGCTACCTAACCAGATAATCTCAGCAAATAACAGCACAGACACAGCAAAGCTTTAATGTAAAAGTGAAGAAATGTTTTACTTTTTTTTTTCTTTTTTTTGTAACTTTTAACAAAGCAATTCATGCATGTACATTGGCAGCACCTTTGGCTTTCGCTCTGTACATGCTCTGTTTATGTCCAAGAAATACCTGAAAATTCTTAATAGAAAACGCCTTCAAAGCTAAGCAACAAAAAGACTGCAAACGTTAAAGTAAATACATATGTGCAAACAGTAATGACTGAAGAAGGCGTTGCGCAATATGATTCAAGTAGTAATCGATATGTCGACTTACATATAATATACATAAGTATATGCATAAATATATTATATTTTTTCTAACTTTGAAAAATCGAATTCACTGATGAAATCAGTACCCTCATATATTTGCAGCAGAGCCAGTTACGCATAAGCTAATCCAAATTAGTTCCACTGCCATTAATACACTAGACTCTGAATGCCACGTAGCAAAACATTTTTGTAAGAGTTGTTCTCAGCAACCACAACAGGAGACTTTAAAAGTAGACAGCAGCTTAGCAGGGTTTTTGCTGCTGGGCTATAAGTCAACGCTACAAGCACCAACACTAAGCGCCACAGTAAGTTGCAGTTTATGGCACCAAGCAAAAAGGACTTTCAAATGCAATGCGCTGAAATAACAAGAAAAAAAAACCTAATAAGTCCTAGCTGGACTATTGCAAACGGAGTTTGCACATGTTGCGCTTGCCTCATAGCTAATCTATGCAATGCAAGCGAAAGTAGATATTGATTTAGTTATTAAGTAATTATCCTTAATTATTATGTGTCCTTTGGGCCGCATTACCGACGGCAGCGACGACAGACAATCGTGCATGCTATGGCACAAGCCGACAGACATGCACACTGTGCCGCCAGGCGCACTCAGGCATACGCAATCATTAAATGGTTGTCTTCGTGTTGTTGCCTGCCTTGTCTTGAGTTGGCGCAAGGCGACCTACAGGATTGCTTGCCTACTTGCCTACTTGCCTGGTTGCCTGCTGTTGTTTGTGCGTGGTATGTTTTGCTGTTGCCTTTGCTTCTGTTCGCTTGTGCTGTTGCCCTTAAGTATGCAAAACATAATTGTTAAGTAAATTATTCCACCGCTGTTCTGTGCTTCTGCTTCTGCTTATGTTTGTGCCGCAATAAATATTACATACCTAAATATGCATAGTACACACATATCTATATACATATAAATATAGCTTAATGCATACATATATGTAAACATATGAATATTGTACTTTACTCACAAACAGTGCCGGTCAAGAATTTAGCATACCTAGTCAGATCAAAATCCAAATTGATATATAGTTAACAATATTTCTGATGATTCATATTATTATATTTTCGTTTCATGTGAACTCAATATTCAGTTCCGAGTTAAAAGTTTTCTTTTGTATCTTAACCCTACTTTTTTAAGATGTGTTTATGACACACACTTTCATTTAAAAAATTTGAAATTTAATTAATAAATTCAATGGTACGCTAAATTTGTGGCCACCACTGTGTGAGACTATATGCATAATGTACATATGCGTATACTGTGCGCCTTTTGCTTATAAATTATGCATTACTGCGTTTTAGCCACAATAGGAAGTAAATTAATTTTACTTCCCGACTCAAAATAGCAATGGCACATTATCAACACAACAACAGCAGCAACAATTACAACAACAAAAACAACAGCAACAACTGCTGCTGCTGCTGCTGCTGCTGCTGTTTACCACACAGCATAGTGAACAAGCATCAAGGCAACATGGAGTAGCGCCATGCATGTATTTATGAAGGAAATTGAATTTTTGAGCAGTGTCATGTGTGCATTTAGAGAACATGTTAAATTTATGAAGTGCGCAACGTACACGCCAACATTTTGTTTGCGTAAATAAACAAATCGCCTTTTGTTCTATTTTACATTTGCGTTTACGTTAACGTTTGCGATTGCGATTGTGTTGTGTTGTGTCAAATACCATTTTAAGCAATCATGCATAACAAAATGCAACAATGGGCAGCGAAACTCGGAGCACTAATTGCTAAGCTACGCAGCGACATGTCTCTAAGCCAAGCGCCAAGCGACAAGTGCCAAATGCCAAGTGGCAAATGGTAAATGGCAAATTGCGTAAAACATTTTGGCATCAAAAATGCAAAGCGCGTGGCAAGCAAATAAAATGTAAACAAAAAAAAAAAAAAAAATACAGAGCAGCGTATGCGAATGTGAAAAAAATTACAATAAATTTGCACATGCCATGTGTGCGACACGTGCATGTCAGTAATTTCCTCATTAGACTTCAATTAAATAACACGTATACGCCCTGTAAAGACCACATAACAACAGCAGCATATCGCAAAGCAAAAAACAAATGGCGTCATTGTCTTTGTAACTTTGCCTGCAGGTGATTTTAGCATAGAAAAAAAAAGCAAAAAAACACAAAACAAACCTAAATAGACAAATATGTAAAACAAATAAAAAGCCACAAGCAAAAATCATTTGCCATAGCCACACACGCCACCAAGCGTTGCCGGCGCGCACCTGAGACACAAGCAGCAAGCGTGCAAAATATTAGCACAAAACAACAACAACCACAATAAAGTAAAAAAAAATTGTATAAAATACTGCGCAAAAACACAAACAACAACAACAAACGTGACACGCATGCCAAAATGCAAAATTAGCAACGAAAATGAGCCGAAGCGTTTTGCTTATTTCCTCTCCCACTCACACCTTTATACTTTTTAGGGGTTTTGCAAGTGACAGCACAAAAGTATGCAACAAAATTTGTAACTTTTGCCCAGCAGCAGTCAAGCAAGGCAAGGCAGGCATAGGACCATATACAAATGCGCAACTAAGCAGCAAATAGCAAAGAAAAAAACAAAAACACATATTTATACATAGATATGTATATAATAAACAAAAAAAAAAACAAAAAAGTAAAAACGCAAAAATCAAAACAAAAACAAAGTGTTGAAATAATTTTAAATTTGCTGACGTTGACAAAAATTCTGCACGCAGTACATAAGCAAGTGTAACAAATTTCATTGACAAGCAGCAGCAAGCAGCAGCCAGCGACAACAATAACAAATGCTACAACAGCAACAACAGCAGCAACAACATGCCAACAGCCGTCTTAAAACAAAAGCGAAAAGTGCGTGATCCAACAAAGAAATCACAAAATTACGTGCAAGAAATCCAACTAAGCGTCGCACTTCTGCTCTAATGCACAATTATTTTATTTTGTATTTTGCCTTTTTCTTTCTCTTTTTTTCTTTTTCCTTCATATTCTTAGTATGCGTAACACTTGTTTTTGATTTTTGATTTCATTTCGTTTCATTTTTTTTTTGTTTTGTTTTGTTTTGTTGAGTATTTTCCGTCTTATTTTTTCATTTTATATAACTAGCAGCCATATGACGTAAATCAGCGCGCAACAAGCCAAAATGTTATGTCAAAAGGGCGCAACACTATCAATCAAGAGCAGCAGCGGCGGCAGCAGTAGCAACAGACCCAGGATGCCTGCTGCCCAGCAGCTAAATAAACCGCACAGCATATCCTTGGCAGGCAAAGGATTACCACGTACGCGATAGGCAAGCCTTGACGTCGCTGTTACGACAAAAATCTGCCAAAATCACTCAAAGTCATTGGCTTTCAACATTTTTGAGTGACTTTTAACTTTTGCATTGCTATGTGTGTGTGTGTGTGTTTCGTTATTTTTTTTTTTTCTTTATTTTTTTCCTACTGCACAGCGTAAACTAGTAAAGTTTTCCTTTACTTACCATTTTTTTTGTTTTTGGTACTTTCTACTTGTCTTACGCTGTTAAGCCAAAGAACGCCTTTGGTGTGTATGTGTATATATATATGTGTATGTGTGGCTATTGGCAGGCATGCCAGAGCATTTCTGTTGACGTTGATGAAACGCAAATTTGTCCCATGACATCAATTTGATGTCAAATCATGTCAACACGCCGCTTAAGTGGCAAGCGCAGCAAGAATTCAAAATTTTCCAGCTGCAAAAATGACTTTATCAGCGTCATTGACGCCATTTTGAGTGATAAGCAAGCAAGCAAGCGAGCAAACCGGAAACTGTGCAAGCAGCAGGCAGCCCTTAAAAATCGCATCAAGTGCTCACTGTGCTGCACTGCGTTGAGTTTTGGCTTAATGTTTGGCAAACATGACACTTCTGTGGCTGGCACGGTATGCGAGGCATGACTTCAGTGGCGTCACAGACAATTAACTGCACAAATTAGACAATTAGGGCACATTATTCTGCGCTAAACATAACACATCTGCAACCCATTTTGCCTAAAGGAAGCTTACTTTGCTTATTTTATTATACAAAAGGGTACACAGCAACAAACAAATCTGACTTGAAGCTGAGCATTCACATTATTAGTCATGTCTACAGCACATATGACATGCACAGTCAAATGTCCAGCACATGGTAAATTTTTCCTCGCTTTTTTAACATTTCGACTGCAAAGATTTTGCATATCACATACAGTCAACTCCTGTTGAATTTTTTGGAAGTTAAACGAAATCCTGGCTCCAGGTAAAACCTTACACAAATTTTTGTGAATCTTGTGACCATTATTGCTACAGAAAATGTTTTCTTTCTTTGTTTGGTTATTAAATATTGCCTGAATTGTGTATTAAGTCTTCTTCGTATAAAAGACATTTTTTCTTGGATCAGGATGTGATGGTCAACATTCTGAAAAGGATTAATCTTGATATGCAGAACATTTCTTTAAATTAATTACCTTATATATATGCATAGGCACTTTTATAATCTATATATATATAATATATAATCTGAACAGCGAAGGCCATCTTATTACCGATCATACAAATACGCTGAGTATAAGTAACCTAATGGATGTAAAATTAAGCAATTGAAAGCTGCCGTATCGGTAATATAATGACTTCTGCGAAATCTCTCATAACCGGACGAAGACAGTCGCAGAATTTTTATCCAGTTATGGCAGCTGTCCAATTATGAAAGTGACTTGAATATGAAAAAATAATGAAAAACTTTTGAAATTTGGTTTGTTATGGGCGCTATGCGGTTATAGGGGCTGTCAGTTTTGAAATATTTCGCAGTACTCTCATTTATTTACTGAAGGAAAAACTGCTAATGCAGTAAATTTCTGTTGTCTGCATAAAAAACAAAAAAACTAGGCAGCCTGAACCAAGGTTGTTTCTGTGACTTCATTAGCATTAGAACAATTGTTTTTTCACTATCCTCGTACCTACCTTAAGCAAACCATTTTATTTATCTTTAGTCAACTTTAAGTCAGCTTCGTCTTATTTATAAGTCTAATACAATTTAATGCTGGCTATTATTAAGTTTCATTAATAAAAATTACAGCAACTGTTGCTGTGACAATTAAATGAACTGTTAAACAAGTCTCGTGTTGTTCAGCAGCAAACGCATACAGAATGAAAATTATAACAGGGCAAAAGGTGGCTAAAAGTGCCAGGCAACAATGACAACAATGACAACAACAACAACAACATGATCAACAATGAGTGGCAGCAACTAAAAGTGTGCAAACACAAACACACAAAAATGACCCTTGTCAAGGCGCTGCTAACTGCGAGTAGTACAGCAGCAACAACAACAACAACAACACCAGCGCAAAAAAAAGGAGTAAACAAAAAATGAGCAGCAGCAACAACAGCAGGACAATCAACACTTTTACGTATTTTTTTTCAAAACATTTTTATTTCCCTTTTTTGCGCTTTTTACGTCATTCGTCTAAATAAGCGGAAGCGCAAACGCAGACAATAAAAAAAAAAAAAAACAAAAAAATATATAGAAAAAACTGTAAACTGTGTCAAATAATAAATTAGCAGCTACAAACAGAAAAATGAAAGAAAACAAAAAAAAAAGGAGTTAAGCATAAAAGGTGCACAAAGTGTTTTACGTTTATTATGAGGCTACGATGCGTATTTTATTAAGCACTTGCTGAGCATAATTATTAAAGCTTTCTAAAGGATTTAGAGGACTATAAAGTAAACTTACACTTATGCAAGAGCACAAAGCCAGGCAAGCCAAATAACAAATAAACTAAGTCAGGCAAATAACGCGCATACGCCGCGTATACAACGCAATTGAATTTTATACACTGTCGAGATTTTAATTTTGTTTGCTACGCAGAAAATAAAACCAAGCAACAACAAAAGCAAATAATTTAAACCAATTTGCAATTGACAGTTTAATGTTTGCGCAGTAAGCCATTGTTGTTGTTGTTGCTGCTTCCACTGCTGCTTGTTTATAATTTTGTTCTGTAAATAAAATAAAAGTTAAACCCTGTTTGCGTGCAATCGGCTGGCGAAAAGTCGTCTTGCCACAAAAAGATGCCCAAAAGTAACGAAGGAAAAAAAAATTAAAAAAAAAAAACAAAACAAGAAAAAAACAAGAGAGATCTTCATCGATTGTAATTGAAAAGCACAAAATTACTTTTTCGCTGCTTTGAGCGTAAATATGCATAACCCCCCGTCCCTAGCGACAGTCCACAGTCCTATGAGGACGCTGAGGACGCTGAGGGCGCTTGCTAGCCACAAGCAGTATTGCCCCCTGCACTCCCATCCGCACGCAGTCAACATTATTACCACAACGACGGGAGTCGATAAAGCAGCGCTGCCGCGGCAAGCAGCACGACAACAGCAGCAAAAACAGTAGCAGCAAACAAACAAACAAATGCAAAACAGCAATAATAAAAAAACACAATAACAAAAACAGCAGCAGAGCAAAGCAGAGCAGCAGCAGCAGTAAAGCAAGTCAAAGGCAAGTTGAAAGCAAGAATTTAAATAATTTTGTAAATACTTTTTCAAATTAAATTTCGTTTCATTGGCCTGGCACTTGTCTTCTTTTGCGTTTGCTTGCTTGTTTCTGTTTTTATTTTTTTTTTTTTTTCGTTTGCTTACTTTTTGTATTTGTTTGTGCTTCACTTATTGCCAAAGTAAACGAGACAAGGACATTTAAATAAGCAAGTGAGCTTGAGAGTATGGTCTGCTAGCGTTTTGTCGCCATAAAATATTGGCTGGCTGTCATTATAACAGACGCAGTGGGCCACAATTTTTGAACGCTGCCAATTTGGAGCAGACATTTACGCATTTTAACGAAATTAAATGGTATTATAAAATAATAATAATAGCAACAACAACAGCAAAAACAACAAACAACAGCATCAGCCCCGCATTCATTTATAAACGCGTAAAATTTTATAATACACACACGAGTAAATGATTCTAACTGCGCTGCCTAACTGCCTTCCCGCTTTTCTGCTTGCCTGCCTACCTGCCTGCCTGAATGCCTGCCTTTCTTTCTTTGGCCTCAGCATAGTTAATTGCTATGACACAACGTCGTTAAATAATTCTTTGCTAAACTATGCGCATACTTTTAGACAAATATTTGCAAATAGCATTAAAAAAATGTGAGAAAAACTTAAAAGATAATAAAAAGTAATAAAATGAAAAAATGAAGTTTGCATATTTGTGCAATTAAAACAGAGTGCAGCTGGCTGAGCAGCCTTTGCAGCAGCAGCAGTAAATTTAAAAACATTTTTAGCATTTTTCGTTGCGCTAAAAGCAACGGCAATAAACATCTGCTGGCTGCTGGCCAACGTGTTTATCACACGATATTAAAGTTAATTGTATGCACAGCATTCCACTGCTTTTATATTTTTTGGTTTTATATTTTTATTAGATTTTCCTGTTCTTTTGCTTACTTTCTTCTTTCTGTTTTCTACAAAATGAAATCTCTTGTCAGTTACAGCGTATGATACATATATCAATTGTCAACAATAGTTCGATTTTCATGTTAACAATTAATAACTTTTGCATTAAAAAACATGAGCAGAAAATACTGAAAAAAAAAAATTTTACAGTTTGCAACAAAATTGTGAATCGCACCTCGCAGTATCAATTTCTTCCCATATTCCAAATGCTTTAAAATGCTATTGTGTTCAGCGGCCAGCTCATGTCATGATTTACTTGTGGCAAACTGACGATAAACTATCAAAATGTATCGACAACGCAGTCAAACAAAGTGTTGGAACTTCAACGGTATATGCATTGATCAATTACCAATAATAATTGTCAATAATGTGCCTTGCTGACAGGGATTGGAAACAAACTATCGTTAAATATCTATGAAAACTTAAAGCTGCTGACAAGTCGTCACAGGTCATCATCATCATGTGCTCGCAGCAAAATATGGTACCAAGGGGGCCACATTCGTGAGCGATGAAATAATTGCGCTTTGCGATGAGAATTCAGTTATGAATGTGTCTAGTCTCTTATGCCAATAGAGAGTACAACTTTAGTGCGCTTCAAGCGTAGACACTATCCTGCTGCTGGTTATAGAATATGAAAAACTGGCCTTCAAAAAGCGCTGGGGCTATGTGATAGGAAGTTTTATGTTGCCTTGTTGAGCTTTTGCCATTGTAAAAAAAAAAAAAACAACATAAAAGCCAGAATAAAGCTTTAACTTTTAAGCATCCATATGCAAAGCAAAGGTCCTCGCCACAAAATTGTGCTATAATGCTGCGAAAACGTGGCTGCCAATTTTAACATGCCATTAACATTGTGGCTGCTATGTTAAACGACTGTTGTTGAAAATGCCAATTCCCGTTATTAAAACCCAATATTAAAATTTCACTCTAGCTGCCATTTATCGCCATCTTTTATTCAAGTTATCAGAACCTGCGTGTCATTGGCTCGCTATTCTTATAAAGTCTATGTTATATAAAATTATAGCAAAAAACTACGCCGAAAAGAAAATATTTCGAAACATATTATTTTGGGAATTGGTATGGTAACCCTGGAAGACGGCCTGTGGCTATGAAGGGAAAGAAGAAGAGGAATACTAGAAGAGGACTTGCAACAACGACGATGGGTAAAAGACGAAATAGATCGACTGTTAATAATTAATTACAAATACACATTATTGCAACAATAAAAAGAAACATACACAAAAATACTACACTATGTACGTGTGTATACATGATTCATGTACAGTGTTTTTTCCTAAGATAAAGTGTATATTCTAGGATAAATAATCTAGTGATAAATTTAAAAAATGTACATATATGTTTTTATACCCTGTACCAAAAAATGGTAAAGGGTATATTAAAATTGTGCAAATGTATGTAACAGGCAGAAGGAGGCGTCGCAGACCCTACAAAGTATATATATTCTTGATCAGTATCGAAAGACTAGTCGATCTAGCCATGTCCGTCTGTCTGTCTGTCTGTCTGTCTGTCTGTCTGTCTGTATGAACGCACGAATCTCGGAAACGGTAAGACCTACAACCACCAAATTTTGCACGAAGACTCTCTTAACCCATAGGCATAACGAGTTTATTTTGGTTTTTCGATATTCAACCTATAATATATAGATGCCATAGGAACGATCGGCCGAAAAGCCATATTTAGTAACAAAAACCGCTTTATTTTTTAAGATATGTTTACCAAATTTGGGATTTAATTGTTTTACCTAATTCCCAATCACATATCTAAAAACTATGTATATCGGTTCACTATATCATATAGCTGCCATAGGAACGATCGGCCAAAAAACAACATTTACTGAGAAAAATTTTTTTGTATATTAAGCAATCGTTATCAAATTTTGGATTTAACAATTTTAAGTAATATCCAATAATATTCCCGAATATTATAAATATCGGTTTGCTATAACATATAGCTGCCATAGGAAGGATAGGCCTAAAAACAACATTTACTGAAAAAAACTTTTTTGTATATTAAGATATCGTTACCAAATTTTGGATTTATTGATTCTAAGTAAACTCAAATCATATTCCTAAAAATGATAAATATCGGTGCACTATAACATATAGCTGCCATAGGAACGATCGGCCGAAAAATGGCTTTTACAAAAAAAAATTTTTTTTTCATGAGATATCCTTACATAAAGAATACAAAATATTAAAGCAACAAAAAAATATATTAAATTTTTGCTTCGGTACAGGGTTTCCTATAGTCGGTTACGACCGACTATAGCCCTGCCTTTCTAGTTTATAAATCAAATATTGAAATTAATTGATTGACAATGATGAAGGATGAAACTGCAGGGTATTATCCATATGGTTCATGGTAAGGAGACTGACATGAGCAGCGATAACAAAAAATCAGAAAATCTATTTTAGGCCATAATATTATGTGAAAGATCAGTTTTCCAACTATAATAGTTGTAGAGCTGTACGACTGTAAGTTATTTATAAAGACTGTTTAAAAATTATTCATTTTGAGATTGTAGTACAAATAGGTAAGGCCCATCTGCGAAGCAACTAAAACATCTAAACAAAAATTACACGCTAAGAACTCTGATGGTGTAAAACAGAAAATATTGAAAAAAAAATACAATGTACTTTGCCATACGCATATCATTAACAACAGCCAACTCACAAAACCTCCGAAATAACATGCGTGCTTTTCAACCAAAGACCAACTAACAATGCACAAAATTAAACCAAGATCATGAACTCGCCAACGACCCACATCATTTTCACAAGCGAACTAACGCTTGTGCACCTCTGGCGCTGAACATTGTGGCCTGTAGCTTCAAAGAACGTTGCATTTAGCACTCAATCAATGCCATTATTTTTGAAAATGCGAATATTTGATTTAAACGCTGCCTGCCTGGCTTAATGCTATGCAGGCGACGTAGTGCCTACACGGAGCAACGCTGATTTTTTAGGAGATTTTATTGATTTCTAATTGCTGCCACTGCTAATTATACCTATGCAAATGAGTGAGTCGTGCTGGTTAGTATTGAATTTTGTTTATGATTGCATACGGCATAAGGCTGCATCACTTAGCATGGGCATGTTATTGTTAATAGGCTTAGGGCTTTTGATTTTGATTTTATACGCCATCATAAATGACTTAAAAAAAAGGGCGGCCGAGTTGAACTGCCACCAACTAACGATTGGTATAACTTTCTATAAGACTGCAGCCTGTTTCTATACAAATGCCCTTTAAAAGTTTTTATTATTTTTCGTTTTGTTTAAATCCTTTGGCAACTTCAATTTGAGGTATAAATTATTAAATTATTGTATTGTATTTAATGATTTGATAATAATGATGATAACTATTGTCTCCCTCCACCAGGCCTCTGCCACCTATCTCAACCAAATATCATTGCAGTATCATTAAATCCGTTGCGATCAGTATCGGACTATAATTAATTTAATAATTCAGTTACTTATACAAATACAATGCCTCATAGTGCCTTAATGACTCATAGACAGTTCATGCTGCTAAGTGATAACTTACTTTGTTGCGCAACAAATGTTGCTCAACATTTTCCCCTTTGAGTACCACAATTCACTCCGAGCATGTTCCACAGTCATATTAGCTGGAAAAATACCATCCACAAGTTGCAAACTGCACGCATTGCGCCTGGCAGGACATGTTGCTTGCTAACTTGAGCTGCATGTCGACAAAAAGATGTTTAAAAGAAATTTATTTTTGTTATTCTTTATTTCAATTAATTTTTCATACTTCTCAATGTTTGCGCATCACTCAGTTGGCTGTCTTAAAATATTCTGGCAAGAGCTACGTGCAACTGCCTGTCAAATGTCAAAAATCAAAAGGTTTATTAAAAATATCAACAAAAGACAAACTGCAGGCTGGCAGTCATATACTGCAGTCTCCGCACACACACATACATTACAGCACCAGCCACAGCCGCACCTAGGCCACACACTTGCACACAATGACTTAATTATGAAAATGTCACCATCGTGCTTTCAATTCTTAAGAAAATTTATAGCCTTTCAAAAACAAAAACAAAATCAACCCAAGTCGGGGACTAGGCACTTTCAACACTCAACTCGTGCACCTTGCGATAAAGCCAAGCTAGTCAATCATTTGGCTGAACCACAAGACGAAGATAAGCAAGAGCTAAATGTATGTCACGCTGTGATTCGCTTTCCTTTTGTCCATGGCTGCATTCGGAACTGTTGTGTGCTTGCCTCAGTCTTAGATGTCTACGGTTTCGGCTTCCTTGTGCATTAGCTTCATTTTTCATATTCATTGTTTTAAGTAGTGTGACGATGATGTACTGGCTTTTCTTGGATGCATAATTATTCCTTAGCGTCTAACACACTTCGCTTACGTGGCAGATGCGCAATAAGTTACTCAATTCCTTATATTACTCATACACAGCGTTAGCGTTAGCTAAAGTGGCTTGGATTTGGCGTGACTGCGTATGTCGCCTGCATGATAAGAGTTGTGATTTAACAGACAAGTTAATATTAGGTTAACTTTAAATGCCAGTGTTTTTACCAACATTTCAAATATTGCCAGTATTTTTCAATGACTTGGATTGTTAATAAGGTACAAAAACTATTTTTATAAGCCGTAGGTAAAGAAGAAAAAGTATTTTTTTTTAGAATACAAAAAAGTAATTTTTATTTATTTATTAATTTATTAATTAACTTCTACTTTTATCAATAACTTCTACTTTTATCAAATATTTTATCAAAACTCAACATATACTTGTAATTTTTGTTTTTTATTTTTAAGTTTCTTCTAAACATTTTCTTTGTTTATTTATCAGCGGCTTACTAAAGTTAAACCTATTTGAACCCATACTCTTCCAATAGCTCATCAGTATTTTTGCAATTTATTTAAATTACGCTTTTCCTTTTTTGGTTTTTTGCTAAATTTGTTTCCCGTAATTTAAGCTGCATCCATTTACCAATTCCATTAACACACAGGCACTTAGATGCCATACCCGAGCACATTCCCGACGTTGGCTCAAACATTTTAAGTAAACACTTTTTAAAGTGTCAATCGCTTATGTAAACTCGCAATCAATTTAAAAGCAACACATTTTGCCCTAGACTCTTCTTAATCCTTGTGCATACACACATGTACACTCAAATACATACACACACAGGGATTCGGGCGAGTATTTTGGGTGACATTTTCGGAAATGCTTGTTTTGATTAGGAAATCACAAGAGCAAGTGTGCTTAAATCAGCTTATGCTGTCAACCGTGGCTTAATTAGTTTAACTAGGTTTGCACACACACACTCACACACACACACACACACACACACACACACACACACACACAACACACTTATATATATATATATACACGGTTACATGACACGCTTTCAGCCAACGTTTGTGTATCTTTATCGCTTGTGGCATCAAACATTTTGTTGTTGGTTGCACTTCTTTTTTTTTTTATTCTGTTGGCATTTTCAGCGACACACCCATGCACGCATGCACTCAAAGCATAGTATTTGCTGTCCTTGCTGTCCCCGCTGTCCTTGTCTCGCCACGCATCTTTGTCGCCAGCATCAACGTCGCGTCAGTGTTGACATGTCACGCTGCGCATATTGTTGCTAAAGTTTTTATCACGTTTATTTGCATAAATTTAACACCACAGTGCAAACTTCAAAAGCTGCAAAGTCGCTTGCATTATGAGCTGCTCGCCCGTCGCACATCGTACACTGCAGTATCAGGACATGCAGCAGGCAAACAAAAATAAAAAATAAAAAATAGCAAGGCAAGGCAGAAAAAAAATTACATTAGAAAACTTTGCATGCAAACTTTTCAAACATCAGACATGGTTTTTCTTGAGCTTAATGTTGTTCCATGTCAGTCTGTGTTTGTTGTTGTTATTGTCATCGTCATCGTAACTGCTGCTGCTGCTGCTACTCTTTCTGCTGCTGTTGCTGCACACATGCGCCACAACATTTGCATGCAGCAAAGTTACTAATCAAAGTGTCGCTAATTAACTGTAGGCATTGCTCAGCATCCGCTGTCACATTTTATTCTGCTTCTTCTTCGCAATCGTGAGTTGCTTTGTAAGTGTACCCAGAAGGAAAACCTGCTACACATCGTCCCACACCCACACACAAACTTATACACACACACTTCGACAGCAAGCGCAGCCCTGGCTTCGATCATTTTTGACAAAACACAAGCTCCCCATGCGTTGTGCATCTTATCATTGCCTGCACAGCATATCCTTGTGCTGCTGCTTCTTCCAGGGAGTATGGCTTACATGCCATTGCCGGTAAGTGAGCTCAGGCACTTGGATAAGCCCAGCAGACCAATTTGCCATGAGCACTGCAGGCGCTGGCATCATTTTCAATGGCAGTTGTGTGCAGTTAAGTTGAGTTGAGTTGAGATGTGCAACCAAAAGTGGCAGCAACAGCAGCAGCAGCAGCAACAGCAGAAGTTGTCAAAAGTTGCGTTGGCCCAAGTTATTATGTGCTCTGGCTGTTGTGGTGTATGTTTTTTTTTTTTTTTGTATGTATATATATATATGAGAAATCTTTCGCTATACACAATTTCTTAATTAATGCGACATTGTTTTGCTTCTTGCTTAAAGTTTCAAGGCTACGTCGAAAAAGCAAAAACAGCCTAAAAGTTTCCGACTATTTCATATGCAGTGGTAAACAAAATTGCAAACACCAGGACATGATAACGTCTGTGAGAGTGTCTTGGAACACACTTAAACGAATTATTAATAACACTATTTTGGGCACTTTGCTTTACAGAGTCTTGCCCTGCGGCAAATCCATAATTTAGCAAAAGAACTCACAAGTCTTTGAATTTAGGAACCGATTAAATCTGAACAACTCCTGCGCATTTTCGCGAGGACGAGCGTATTTCTAAAACACCAAAAAAGCTCGACTTGAAAATATCAATTATTTTGCCAATAACAAAGCCAAAATGTCAGAGATGTAGCCAAACTCGGCAACTTCGCATGAAATTTCATTTTTCCACTTCTTAACCTTTCTTGGTTTTGGTTTGTGAGCATGTGAACTGGCATTTACTAATTTAAATAAACCAGCCCTGTGCAGCGACGATCGTCCGAGAGGCATCGGTGGTTCAGTGGTAGAATGCTCGCCTGCCACGCGGGCGGCCCGGGTTCGATTCCCGGCCGATGCAACTGGCTTTCTTTTTACTTTATTTTTAACACAAATCATGTTTGAAGCTATGTCTGTGAGACAAAAATTTCAAAACCGAAACGTAATTAAAAAAAAATAATTAAAATGTTGACTTATTAGTTATTGCCACTGTTTACTAATAAAGAGAAATAAATTAATCTTTAAATTTCGTAGCATTTAATTTAACTTCTGCAAAAGGGAAAAAACAAGGTTGCTATTGTGTTCAGTAACTTATATTTTAGTTTCTCAATTCAATTTAAAACTTTTGCTTTCTGTCATAGAAAATGTTGTGTACTTGGTTCATGCAGCAAAGTTTTATGCAAATCTGCAGAACAACAAAACAAAGAATTGAAAAAGAAAATAATGAGTTTAACTGACATGAATGCTAGCCATAATACGATTGGCTTGGCATAAAAAAAACAGCACCAGGTTGGCCAATACTGAAAATCGATATGCGTGAATCTTCTGTCAGGCAGAGACAGAACCGAGCAGAATCGCACAGAATGGAACAGAACGGAACAGAACCGAACAGGACATGCATGCAATAAGGCAGCATGCGTACGTGCATGCATCAGTCTGTCTGTCCGTCTGTCTACTTATGTTTGTATTTGTTGGCATGCCAACGCAATTTTTTCTACACTTGCCAACACGGTCAGACACATAGACAGGCAGTTGCCTGTTTTTGAATTTGCTTGCGTGACAAATTTTATTTGGATTTGCATATTTGTACAAACAAACTTATATACATATGTGTATATCTGAGTGCTTGTGTATGTGTTTGTGTATTAGTGTTTGCATGTATGTTTGTGTTTGCGTTGCATATCAATTGCATTTTTTATTTTTGTTGCATATTTTTGCATTTGTTGATTTTTTTGTGTTTTTGTTTTAGTTGCTCACACATACCAAAATACAAATTTATTTAACTTTTGTTGCCTGCTTAGCATTTTTGTGTTGCTGTGGGAAAAGCAAGGGGGAAAATCATAAAATGCAAAAAACCGTAAAAGCCGCAAAACATGCCAAACACGTGCTCATATCAAAAACAACTCAACGCCGACAGCAAACAAACAACATGGTGCACTTCCGGCTACAAAGCACACTGCAAGTCACACGGCACGACATGACATCACACGACACGTCAAGGCAGGGCAGGGCATGGCACGGTGGCCACGCACACGCGCTATGAATATTTGAAATGGCATTGCCCACATTGTGTGTATATGTGCGTGTGTGTGTGTGAGTGAGTGCATGTATCTGGTTTTCTGCTCATTTTGGCTGCAATGGCATTTACTCAATACCAATTGTTGTTGTCGTTCTAATTGTTGTTGTTGTTGTTGCTGCATCATTGACTTGTTTCCGGTGTGTATGATGAGCACTTCCGGTCAGCAAACAAACCAAACAACGCACACGAGCAAACGACAAAATAAACTTGCATGCGAGCTTATCTGCGACTCAGCTACACAAACTTTATTTAAATTCCTTAAACCGGCCACCCACCTCCCCCTTGGACGACAGTCATGCCTGTCATGCACGGCAATTGCACATTGCTTCTTACATTTTTATTTATTTTTTTTTTTTGCATCTTTTCCGTTTTCTTTTTTTTCTCGATTTGTTTTCTTTTGCACATGTCTAAGCTGACCATGTTTGCTATGCAGCTTCTGTGCCTGTCCTTGTGCTTGACTGGCAGGATTGCAGACTAGCTGCCACAAGGGCTGACTGGCAGACTGTCTGCTTGGCTCGTTGCTTGGCTCGTGGCTTAGCTTGCTCTTAGGAAAGCAAATATACTGATTTTTCTAAAAGTGTTAGCACAGCAAGCAAGCAAGCGAGCAAATCTCACATGGTTAAGTGATTTCAAACGGCACCAACCCATACCGCACCCACCCTGTTGTTTATACTCTTTCCTGTCTGCTTATGCTCTGCTATCAGCTTACATGGTTATTTTTGTATTATTTTTTTTTTTTTTTTTTGTTTACTTACATTGTTGTTGCTTTAAGCTGGCGTAAATAGAAGACAAAAAAGGACATTACGCATACGCCATGTGGTTTAAGCCACTTAACCTTTTACACTTTGCGGTGTTTGATCGATTGCAAGCATGTATGCATATGCATATCTTTTAATCAAATGCCCACGGCTTTCATTAACTGTAGCACAAATGAAAAAGAAATTACATAGCAGAAAACAAAATGGCGCCATATGCGTAAAATACTTTTTGTACACATGTAATGCAGCGCATGAAAATCGAATTAAGTCCCAACGAATTAAAGACTACCCAAGCCATGGGCACTGGCTTGAGTAAATTCGCTGCCATTGATTGGGTTCGGGAGAATGGCATCGGGCTGGCTTTCAATGCCTTGCATTGGCTTGTAGCCACGCGTTTGCATAAATTAATTGCGAATATATTGGGTGTACTTTTTGTATCCTTTGTGCTGTCCTGTCTTTTTTTCAAGCTTTTTTTTTTAAGCTGGTTGCAGCAAAAAGTACTTACGCTGAATTGAAATCAAGTCGAGTGCATGTAAAATTAACTGCATTGGTTTGGATTAATGAAAAAGCGCCAACGCGTAGCATTTTGCATGGTCGTGCAGCCTTCAAGTATACAACGTTTTTTTATCTTTTCAATTTCAGTAATTATGGCAAACTAAAACGCAAATGAGACGAAATGCTTCCATAATCTTTTGTCGCTTGCTTTAAAATGTTATTATGTAATTAAGCCTTAAGGAATGCAAAGCATATAAATATGTGCGGCTTTACAAATTTGTTAGCAATGAGTTAATCGAACTTAGATTCCAAGATTTTGGATTAAATTAAAGCAAACACAAAAATTCTGAAATCCTACACATTGAAAAACAGACGCACGTAAATCACTTTTTGTCAGCTACAAAGCAGCTTAGCAGCCTCAAGCGCTGCACAGCTTAAAATGAAATCTCTGCCGAGAATCAATCGATGTATGACGTCGATTTTCTTTTTCAATGCAATATTATCTACCATGGATGTCTTGTGAAACTTGTTTAAAAGACATCCCCCCAAAAAAAAAGGAAAAAGTAGGTAACTCTTGCGAAACTTACATTTTGGACATCTCGACACTAATACAGCAGCAGCCTACGCATGCTTACAAGTCACACACAAGACGCAAAAAGTAAAAAAAAAAACATTATGAACAGCTATAAAAATATTTGAACACATGCGCCGTGCGTCTCAGCAGCCGTATCAGCATCATTATCGAGTTTATAACATGATCAGAACAGAACAGAATGCACATGAAAGCCAAAGCCCACACGAAGCTGGAACACGTCGACAGCCGCAAAGCCGAGCCAAGCCAAGCGACAAGCAAGTGGCAAAGCAAATGGATTTGTCAAGCAACGACAGTTTGCTTTTGCACGCTTTCAGGACTTTGTCAAACCAAGTTAACTAAAAAAAAAAATGAAAAAAAAAAACACAAAAAAATGAAGCAAACATAAAGTAGTCGCATATACAATTTTTTGGCATATGGAAAATGCAGCCTGCCTGCATGCCAACCTCGCTGCCCCCGCCTGACCCCGTCTGCCTGCCAGGCAGCATGTGTTGCATGCATGGGTCTTGCATTTTTTGCTTGCAGTTTGTTAGCAAACGTTGCTCATGAGGTTGACTCAGTGTATGACATGAGCACACGTTCAGGACGATGTCGTCTGATTTTGCTTTTGGACATCTTTGGCAAGCGAAAAGTTTTAAATTAAATCTGCCAACTTTTGTGCATTGCGCATTGTGACAACGCAAAACCAAGTCAGCAAAGTAAATCGTTGCAGCCAAAGTAAGTCTAAGTAGTTCTCGTATGTGCTATATACCACTCACACACACACACACACACACACACACACACACACATGCAAGTGTATGCCGCAAAGTCCTCAAGGCATTGGCGGCAAAACGCACTCCAAGCCCACACATGCTATCCCAAAATGCTTCAAGATTTCTCGTTTTGATTTCATTTCATTTCGTTTTACAGTTGGCTAAATTAAGATTGTTGCGTCTTAGCTCAACTCAGCTCAGCTCAGCTCAGTTCAACTCAACTCGACTCGACATGACTCACTTAGCTGCTGCCATTTGTATCATTACATGCTGCCACGCTGCTGTTAAGTTTCGTTTATTTTCTGCTCTCTTTTTTTCGCAAAGTTCGAATTTTTAATTGAATAATTAAAGCTATGGCAAAGTTGTGTTTGCACAAACTTCGACAGCTTAAGCATTTTTCATTCTTTTTTTTCTCTCTGTTTATACCCTATACCAAAAAATGGTAAAGGGTATATTAAAGTTGTGCAAACGAAGAATATATATTCTTGATCAGCATCGAAAGACGAGTCGATCTAGTTATGTCATATTTCAAATAAACAATAAAAAAATGTCTGAATGATATTCTGATTTCACAGCAGAAAAAAAAAAAAAATTTTTTATTTTATTTTATATAATTCCCTTTTGTATACATAAATCAGCAATCCAAAATTCATAAGAAACGATAAAAAAAATAGCGAGAAACCCGATTTCAAATCAGATTGTGCAATGCGACCTTGAGCATGCAAATTTATGTTAAATTGATATAATGGAAAAAAGTTAGCAGAACAAAGCAACGAAGTCTGAATACCTTGTTTTGCTTTTTTGTTTCTCAAATACTTAAATATGATAAATATTGGTTTACTATAACATATAGATGCTATAGAAACGATCGTGCGAAAAATGACTTTCTAAGAAAGTTTATTTTCGGATTTTTATTATAATTAATACAAAATACTAAAGGAGAAAAGAAATTAATTTACTTATGGATTGAGCACAGGCTATTGTCTAGTCGGGTGTGCCCGACTATAGCCCCTGCCTTTCCAGTTTGTTTTCCTGCTTTTGCTTTTAATGACTATTAGACTGTTAGTTGTTGCTTTTATTTACGGCAAATGCTAACGCTTAATGAAAATTAAATATTCTATTAGCCTTTGGTAATAATTGTTTACTTTTAAATTCAGAAAGTGTCAATTTATTGGCGCAATTAGCTTAATTTTAAAAATAATGTATAAAAAACAGAAACTGTTTAATGTAACATAGCCACAAAAGTAACAGACGAATGCCAGCAGCACAAGCATTTTAACTGTTGATGCAATGTTCTATGTGTAAGCTTACCTTGTTGACATAAGAGACTTATGTTATGCACTCAAGACTTATTAACGGCAACTTGCACGCCATTTAACACGTTTCCAAAGTAACAACAAACATACACCAAGCTAAGGCCTCTAGTGAGCCAACAGGGCAAAAGCAATTTCCACAATAAGCACAACGGGCGCATAATTCAACGTAGCGCACAACGCCAACTCAATGCCGAAGAAAAAAGAGGAGGAAAAACTTAACATAAATTAAAAGCAACCAGCATGTTTGCGCATTGGCAGTCAACGCATTTACTATGCACTTTTGCTAGGTAGCCATGCAAGCCAAGGAAAGCAAAGAGCACATAACAGAAGAGGACAGAAGAGATGAGAAGAGAAAACGCAATTGCACATTTCCCGGGCCTTTACGTTTTCAATTACGTGACCTACTGCAGCTTGTGCCCTTTATTGATGTCGTATGGCGCACAGCGAGCGGCGTAGGCGGCCTGAAGGGTCGGCAGTCGTACTGTTTGCGCGCTGTTGTGGCAATAAGTCAAAGTAAACTCACCTTATGCATATTTATAAGATGAAGTGAACTCACGAGTGATGTCTGTGTATGCGCAGATTTATAGACTGGACAGCACATAAACCTTTGCTGTTGTTGTAGCTTTTTAATGAGAAATACTCAAAGGCAAATGAGCAACGGCACATTGATTTCATTTCAATCAAAATACAAGAAGCATGTGTATTAATAAAATGCACTAAAAGCCAACGCATAACAGTGAGTCGAAAAAAGCACATCACTTTAGGTTAATATTGAGTCGACTGCAATAAGCTGCAGTCGCCGGCAATAGCAACAAAACTGTTAGCACTCGGCTGCTGTCATTTTCGGTTGTTGCACATGCCACGTATAGCGACTTTGCATTTGATGAATGACATCAAAGTCCACGTCGACAGCATGCCACGCATGCAAATGCTGCAGAACATAGCGAAAATTGGCAAAAGTTGATGAATGGCCACGCACGAAGCGTGCAAAAGTTAAAAGCCCTGCCACCCACATCTGTCAGCAGTCGTTAATTTACACTTTGTCAATTGTGATGAAAAAAGAATGAAAAAAAAAAGTTTGCTGCATCGGCCGGGAATCGAACCCGGGCCGCCCGCGTGGCAGGCGAGCATTCTACCACTGAACCACCGATGCTCTTGTTCGGACGATCACCAATGATGCAAATAAACTCACAGCCATATTTAACTAGTTTTTAATGTTAGAATATATTTCACTTCATTACTAATAGATGCTGCTTAGTCATAGTATCTGTAAAGTGTTTTAGTTATTAAGACAGAGTATTTTTAACTCCTTCACCTATAGTAAATGATAATTTTACAAATATATGCATTAAAATTAGCTTAAACGCAAGATTTTCATTAATTGCAAAATATGTGTTTATAAAGAAAAATTTACACAATAATTAAATACAATTAATCCGTTTTCTACGAGGTAAATTGGGACCAAAACACAGCCTACAAAAATCGCATTCATATAAAACTGCTTGAAAAAAGCCACGTAAAAACGAAATCCGTGCAAAAAATCTAGATTTCCATATAAAATATCTAAATCATGCCAACTCAGCAGAAAAATAATTTTCGTTTTACATATTTATTTATGAAAGTTTCACATTTATTTAAAAAATATTCATAAAACAAAAAATTTCCAATATCTTATATACAGTTAAGTAAGTCAATGAGATCATAAATAAAGCATTTGTAGGTTATCATTAAGACTTGAGTAAGGAAAAACCACGTGCAAAAAATAAAACCGCGTGGAATAATAATCATACAAAAGTAGCTAAACAAAGCAATCTAGCTGCAACAAATGGGAATCCACCGAGGGACGCTTGTTGGCAAAATCGTAGATAACAGTGACCCATATATATATGTATATAAATATATATTTTTATCTACAAATTACGAACAGTAAATGATTGATGCAAGTATCTGTTTTACCTTGCTGTTAAAGGTTTAATGTATTATTTTTTAAAATAACATTTTATACATAAAATTGCATAAAATCGAACACTTTACGAATTTGCAGGCACAAATGCCCAGCTAACCACATCTATTATCTTGAAACCTAACTTCTCAAACATTTTAAGCGATGGAGTATTCGTGCAAACCACCGGCGCCAAGACTTCAACGCCATCGCCCAATGCAGCGATCTGCTGCGATATATAGCACACCAATAGACTGCCCAATCCCATACGTTTGTATGGCTCTGTAACCTGCAGTAGGCCCAATGAACCCTGAGGTAATCTGCAATACTTTAGGAATTAAACCTTGTGAGAAATCATTGCCTTTTTTTGTCTACCTTAGACACCAGGCAACTAGTTTGCCAGTTGCATCAAATGCGCCCACATTCAAATTATTAGTCAAGAGCAGCTCCACAAAATGCATGGATCCAGGAGCCCGATGTGGCCAGATTTCGTTAATTTGCGCAGCATACTTGACATCTATTGGCGCCAGTGAAATGCCTGCTGGAGGACTGTAGCGAAACATTAAGTAATGCTAAAAAACTCAACGACAAACTCACATGGGGTTAAAGCTGTCGATCACTTCTCTCGGTGCATGATGCCAAAACGTGTCATCGATCTTTACCTTATCAGTTAATCGCCGTATCGTCAGATATTGTTCCACGGCGTTTCGCAAACGCTTTTGAAAGCTGCACAACAAGTTATTGGCCTGTGGATTGAGGCCGCTTAGCATTTGCACGAGGCGCGTCAGCTTATCGTCGCGTGTATTGAAAAAGACGTTCTGCACTTCACCGTATTTGTGCTATGCAAGCGATTCCCTGTAATAATTTTCTCTTTTACTGCAATACTCACAATTATTAAATAGGTCCCATCGCTGCGCCAGTCGCCGTTCAGTGCGTAAAATCGAATATCTTCTGCTGGGTGCTTGGCGTGCCACTTAATGAAATTATCAATGACGCCATAACCCGTGGGAGTAGTTCTACTATCCGCATAGGCGTTACGTAATTCCATCCATTGTGACTCGGGTATCTCCTGTAATTTATCTGCCATCGCTTGCAACAATACAAAGATTTCGGCAAAATTTCCGACTGCCAACGACGCATACAACAGCGCTGCTGCTTCGAGACTGTCGCTTCTTCATATAAACATAAGCCTGAAAGAGTTTTAAATCGTAAAATCAACAATAAATGTACACACTCAGCTATATAATAAAGTCTTATGTAGCACACAAAGCAATGATCTCTGTTTTTTATCCGCGCTCTTAATAACTTTATTCGCAAATATTCGCACAGAGCGAGAGTTAAATTTCTTGAATGCAAAAAGTGCACATTGGGTGCAACGCCCATCGGCATATGCTATGCGCTCTCAAGTAGCAAATCTGCTTTGAGTTTGATATTGTTTTGCACACATTATGACTTTGACAGTGTTGTTGAGTATGTATAAATAGAAACTATCTCATCTATCAAAGTAAATCCTATATAAATCGTATAAATCGCGCCTAAGAAATTAACTATGACAAAAAAAAAATCATCATTCCTTTTCATTTTTAAAAAATGCAAACAATTTTCTAAAAAGAAAGTATTAAAAAATTAAAAATGCACTTGCATCGGCCGGGAATCGAACCCGGGCCGCCCGCGTGGCAGGCGAGCATTCTACCACTGAACCACCGATGCCACATATTTCAAATTGATCACACAGGGTGATATAAAATAAACTCAATAAAACTACCACAAATTCGATCATCAAAAAATCTTTAACATAATAAAAGAACTCTTTCCCTTGATTATTGTCAAGAAAAAGTTTCTAACCAGTTGAAAAAAAAAACCATTTTAAAAATGTATAAAAGGTATGCATATGATTTACATTTTATTTTAAAACCATTTATGTTACAAAATACAGTAGCACGACAGAACGTCATATATAAAAGCACTTTTTAACTTAACGTTATGTAAAACGGCATTGGCATTGTAAGCGCACAGCGCTCATTTGTCTGTTACTATATAATAATTGCTTATTATTCAAAATTACTTATGGTTCAAAATTTTCATTAAGGATTTTGTTATTTTATTTACAAAAACGAAAACAAAATTTAAATGATAAATTATTTTGTAGCACCCTGTTTTCCCAACCAACTAAAAATAGGCATCGGTGGTTCAGTGGTAGAATGCTCGCCTGCCACGCGGGCGGCCCGGGTTCGATTCCCGGCCGATGCAAGTTTGATTTTGTTATTAGGATTTTTTTTTTAACATTTCCATCGAAAATACATAAAAGCAAACCACCTTACGAGCATGCTGGCACAACTACCCAGCTAACCACATCAATTATTGTGAATCCTAACTTCTCAAACATTTTAAGCGATGGAGTATTCTTGCAAACCACAGGCGCCAAAACTTCAATGCCATCGCCCAATGCAGCGATCTGCTGCGACATATAGCGCACCAATAGACTGCCCAATCCCATACGTTTGTATGGCTCTGTAACCTGCAGTAGGCCCAATGCACCCTCTGGTAATCTGTAATACTTTACACTTTAACCCTTATTAATAATGTTTCCTGGCTATGTTTTTGTCTACCTTAGACACCACGCAACCAATTTGCCAGTAACATCAAAAGCGCCAACGTTCAAATTATTACTCAAGAGTAGCTCCACAAAATGTATGGATCCTGGTTCACGATGAGGCCACACTTCGTTTATCTGCGCGGCATGCTTTACCTCTATTGGCGCCAGTGTAAGACCTGCTGGAGGTCTGCAGAAAAATATTAAATAATCCTTATGAGCATAAAAACAAACTTACATGGACGTAAAGCTGTCAATCAACTCTTTCGGTGCATGATGCCACAGAGTGTCAATTATATTAGTCTTGACTGTTAGCTGCCGTGTCGCCAGATATTGTTCCACAGCATTGCGCAAACGCTTTGGAAAGCTGCACAACACGTAATTAATCTGTGGGTCCAGGCAGTTCAGAATTCGCACTAGACGCGTCAACTTATCATCACGTGTATTGAAGTAGACTTCACGTTGTTCACTCCATTTGTGCTGTGCATGCATTTTTAGTATAAAATATTTCTTGCACTGCAATACTCACAATTATTAAATGGGTCCCATCGCTGCGCCAGTCGCCGTTCAGTGCGTAGAATCGAATATCTTCTGCTGGGTGCTTGGCATGCCACTTAATGAAATTATCAATCAAACCATAACCCGTGGGAGTAGTTCTACTATCCGCATAGACGTCACGTAGTTCCATCCATTGTGAGCTGGGTATCTCCTGTAATTGATCTGCCATCATTTGTATCTATAGAAAGAAAGCGAAAACTATAACCAGCAACGACGCAAACAATTGCGCTGCTTTCTCGCAACTGCCGCTTCTTCATGTAATCATAAACTTGAAACAGTTTTCAAATACTAAAAACAACAACAGAATAACGTTTTGTTTCTATGCCATTGGACTCTTAAAAAGGCAAAGAGTAGAACGAAAGATCCGCTGCATTGATGGTTTTTAATTAAATTGCTTGGCAGTTCTCTAAAGAGCATTGACCGCGAAGAGAGTAAAGCCATTCGGCTTATCTGGTACTCTGTGCTCTTATTTAGCAAGTGTTCTTTGTGTTCTTTTGGAGAGAAATTCGATGCAAAGCACAAATAATTTAAATTATAGCAATCAAGCTGATTACCCACATGATATTTAAATATTTATAAAATCAATAATAGATAATAACAAATAGTAAAAATGAACTTATGAATGAAAGCTGATTAAAAGTGCAAAACTACAATATTATTAAATTAAGAAGCTAGAAATACCTTTATGGCCATTTCTTTCAAAAACAACAGAATATGTATGAGAATTTTGTTAAATAGATTTAAAATTAATAGAAAAAACTCGTTGCATCGGCCGGGAATCGAACCCGGGCCGCCCGCGTGGCAGGCGAGCATTCTACCACTGAACCACCGATGCTTGTTGACAAACGGTGTCTAAACAGGGTCCCAAAACAGCAAAATTAAATTAAACCATTTAATTTAATTAAAATTCTATTTATCTCGTCTAAAAACACATTTGCTGTTTTACTAAATTATAGTATATAATAATATTTTTTACTTTTTTATATCAAAAATACTAGTAAACCCAACTTGGAGGACCCTGTATGACACTTACGAATTTGAAGAATCTTATTAATTTCAATTAATTTATTATTAAAAACATGGTTGATTGAGGACTAAATCCACAAAATCCTGATAAGCGCATGAATTCTAAAACGACAAAAGCGTAAGATATTTCTGTAAAACAAACGAAAAATTAAACTAAAACTTGACACATTTTAAAGTTGTGACATTGAAACAAAGCCTTAAAACAGATTTGCCCACTGAAGCAAAACCAACACAAACTGAAAACATTTCCAAACATAAATCTGGGGAGCAACAAACTTGACCCGAAAAGCAATCGAAGCGCATAACCGTAGAAATGAAAGATTTATAAGTAAAACAAATATCATTAAAAGAAATGCGAAAAATCTAAGAAAAAAACAACCAGAAGAAGAAAATCACAAAAGCAAACGACTTGCAAGAAAGGCACATGCATTGCAGCAAGGAAAAAACAGTTAAGAGGCGAAAAGGAAGCAGCATCGTTAAAAATCATTTATCACTTTTTCAAGCAGCAAATGCCGAGCCAAGCAAAGGTGAAAGCGAATAGCCCAGTACAGCACAGCAGAGCCCAGCACTCGGCGAAGGCGTTAACGGTGGCAGTGGCGATAGAAAAAATTAAGCTGAGCCATGGGGTGCAGTTGCAGGTGCAGGCCAGGCACATGGTTGCGTTGCAATTTTTTGCTACTAACGCAACTTCTACTGCTGAGCTGAGCTGCGACGCAAGGCGTCTGTTTGTTTTCCAAATTCTTCAATTTCCTGAACCATTGCTGTGTGCAGTTTTTCTTTGCTTTTTCTTGAAGCACATAACCTCAAATACGAGCCAACAGCAGCGCAACGACGAAAACAATGTGCACACACGCAAAGGCGCACAAAACATAAAAACGAAAGAAAAAAAACAAAAACATTCTACAAGCGCCTGTGCAACAATGATAGCCAGCATAGTTAGGTAGCCAGCAGGGCATAAAAAACTGCAGGAAAACTGTGTGCAAAAAAAAAGGATGCACAGCCACTCCTTGCAAGCTTAAAGCATTAAAATTGAAAACTTTTGAAATTTGCTATGCGCATATTAAGTGCTGAGGTTGGGGAGTAGGCGGTGCAACAGGAGGAGACAGCAGTTGCGGCGATTAGTTGAATTTACGACGACAAACAAGCGAAAGGATATGCATCGCAAGCAAGTGAATTAAGTGTGTTAAGAGATGCAGAGAATATGGAAATATTGTATTTTATAATATAGATAAAGCACTCAAGTTGCCACCCTATATAATACTATCTGAAGGAAATGAAAATGTGACTAACCGCTTAGCAACTTCAAAGGTAATTAATTCGAATTGAAATACTCACTACAGTTATTTAAAAAGATCAACTAATAAAACAAGGAGCTGTTTTTAAGAATTTTCTTAGAAGTATTCTCATTTTGTCAATTTTAGATGAGGATTTATCTTCTTGCCTATTACCAAAGTTTAGAACCTTTTGATATGCTTCAAAATGTCGAACATCCTTAACAAACTACATTTGTGAAAATATGCAGAGAATAAGTAACGTAATTGTTGTATAGCAAGCTTACAGGTCCAGCGGACTCCTTACAGGATACCTACATATTTATAAGCATCCAATAATATATATGAGCTTAAGTCTTATATAGAGACTAAATTCTGCCTTAATAAATTTAGTTTAAACATTTCTTTAGAAAAGCATTTTGTTTTTGTCTTTTTCTATACAGTTTTCAATTCGGAAGATTGGCCACAAAGAGGTTTTGAAGAACATCCAGCCAGATGATTTTGCTTTACTAGGTTCACCCGAATTTTGAGATATTCTTAAATATCTGTGCAGTATTGTCTTGGTCATATATAAGCCAGGCTGTCCTATGCAACAAGCAAGGCGAAAGAACTGTAAGTTGAACTTTTTGTTATTTTTCTACTCATTAGTTTGCAATAGTAAAATCGAAAATCAATTACAAAAAGTTTTACACTTTGCACATAATTAGCCAACTGTCTTAGCATTTACAAGCAAAAACACACACCCACGCAGACAGCGGCACTTTGTGCAATAGCCAATGTGATAAGGAATACATAGCAGACGGCCGGAAATCATTTTCGCATCATTACAAAATGGCAGTGTGATACGATCAGCGCAGCAGACAATTGCCAAGGCTTGACCAGCAAACCCAGTCACTAAAGCAGACGGTCTGCCGCAAAGCAAACGCCAGACCAGCAGCAATAAAGCCAAAGAAACTCGAGCAAAGCCAAGTAGGCTACCATAGCCAATTCCAACTGCTTCAAAAAGAAAAAAGAAATATAAGTACAAAAAAAAAAAAAAAAAAAAACATGCAAATAAGCGCACATCCTCTGCAGCACTTCCGTTTGCCAGAAGCGGAAATTATGCGAGCACTTGCACAACGTGGCCCACTGGAGGCGAAGTGTTCTGCTTAAGTTGCTGCTGCTACTGCTGCTGCTTATATTTGGATTTAAGATGCTTAATAGCTTTAAGCAAATAGTCTTGGCTAACTGCAGTTTTTCTTAACTTGACTTGTTTGAGTTACGGCTCATAAAATGCAGTAGCCAGCAGCCATGTTGACGCAAAGGGCTCGTCAGAGCATCGTATCTCCGACTGATGGCTTCGCATACCAAAATGCGCGACTTCATTAGGAAGTTTGCCAAGCTGACCATTTCTTATATGCACACACAACTTTTTTGCAAGCTCATTTCGTTACGCACACATTACATATATAGTGCAACCGAAAAATGAAGCCAGGGATACTCTGGCCAGCAAAAGTATGAACATACGCTACAGCAGAGCATTTGCGTTTTCCAGAATTGATAGTTTTTTTATGTCCAGTAATAAATAATGAAAAAAGTATATAGTAAACTAATTAAATTAGAATTAAGTAAAACTTCAAACAGAATTTTATGCATATTAATTTGGGATGAATAAGCAATAAACGTATATTAAATGCAAATAGGACCCAACCAACCGACGTTAGTAACTATATTTCTAGACCCTTCCCATTATTTCGCTTTGTAGCAGTAACTCAAAGCAGTTTATCCACGTTTAAAGTGCAAAGCAGAGCATTTACATAAAGGATTTACTTAAATGTGTTGACTGTAAGTCTACCTCTCAATAACCCATATGCCCCTTAGCAATCAACGTAGTGCACATTGCACAATAGACAATAATTTTGCCCAAGAAAACCACAGACATTTTCGTACAAAATTTATGCGACGGTAAGTAAGTAAGAAAGCGGAAACGGAAATGCATGACATTATGCTTCGGAAATATGTGAAACGTCAAGGTACAACTAAACACGTAAACTGCATTTTACAGTTCATTAATTGTGTAATTTAAAAATACACATATTAATATGAAACAGAAATAAATGTCCGTATATTGTATGTCCAATAATGACAAAAATAAAATGCAATTTAATGTAAAGAAAACAGTACAAAGGTAGGTAAAAAAAAACTTATTTTATTGACTACTTCAGACAATGACAATATAGAAAGAATGGATGCCTAAAATGTAAACTCTTTAATTTCTTTACGCAACCAATAAAAAATTCTCTTAAGTCATGCATAAAAACTCGATACCAGCAACTTACTCACGCAGTTTGACGCGTGAGCACGCACGGAGCGTGTCAGTGTTAGCTTTTACGCGGGCAGCATGTCGCAGCTTATCGACTTAACGCAAGATGCCACAGCATTAGAACAACTAAGCGAGCTTTATCACGTAAATCGTGATGATGA
This sequence comes from Stegana nigrithorax, assembly GCA_037044495.1. Taxonomy (NCBI): domain Eukaryota; kingdom Metazoa; phylum Arthropoda; class Insecta; order Diptera; family Drosophilidae; genus Stegana; species Stegana nigrithorax. Next base: position 81,251 of record JBAMBQ010003186.1, on the reverse strand, counting down.
GCGTATCAGCTTTTATATGTTGAGGAACTACCGCAACTGGCTGAAGGCAGAACCGAAGTTGCGGCATGTGAAGATCTACGTCTACGGCGATTGGCGGCAGCATGGCTTATATCTGATTGTGGTATGCTTACAACAACAACAACATCTCTCTGGGTAAACTAAACAAAACATATAATTCCTTAGGATCGCTTTCAGCTGATGGTTAACTCTTTAATACCAAATGACACGGCTCTGGCTGCCGCATTGCAGTTACTCGACTGGACGACTGGCTATAAAATCTATGCACTGCCTTGGCAACAATACGATATTGTGATGTCGACTATAAAGCAATTGCACTTAACACAAATCGAGTCAAATCAAGTACGCGTCTTCAAACTGCCTGTCGAAGCCTACACAAAAACAGTCGACGACGTTAGCAATGCCTATGCCGTACGCTCTTTAGAGTCCAGCGACGCAGAAAGCATCAATGAGGCCTGGGTTGGTAGACAACCGGGCTCTGTGCATTTTCTGCGACGCTGCATCGAACTCAGCATCTCGGTTGGAGTCTATGACAAAGCCAATAAAAAGCTGATAGCTTGGTGCACACAGTGTCCTGCAGGCTTGCTGGGCTCTCTGCATGTCAGAGAGGAGTACAGGCGCCAAGGTTTGGCAAGCATAGTCACCAGGCACTTTACGCGATTAGTGGCGGCCACCGGTGATGAGGTGCTGGTTTCGGTGATTACTAAAAATGCTGCATCCCTGGCACTCGTTGGGAAAATGGGTTTCATTCAATGTGGTGAAATCTACCATATTCGCGCCTATCGCGTGCCTTTGGCACAAGTGTGGACTGAGGAAAAGGAGTGGAGACAATAAAATACACTTACCAAACATATGTATATGCATATGTATTATATTTAGGCAATGACTCATACTGACACTTCAAATATAAACAAAATGTAACCGGCAAACTAAAAACTTCCGTAAAGACCACAATTAAAGAGCCCAAATACACCGTTCCCTCGAACTGAACAATGAGAGCAATAATTTTAATTATACATAAGACATCTTGCTTTACTAATACTCCGCACATTTTACCAAGCTCTGCTCCAAGTTACTCGTTTTAAATAAATGATCGTTTTAGAATAGTTGTTGTTCTTTATAGCCATGAAGCCGATTTGTAGGACATATAAGTAGAATGTAAACAGCAACAGCTAATAAAAAAATAACTTGAAAACATTGGAAATTTTAACAATATTTCTTATTCCTAACTTTCATTGATTTGCTCAGTTAGCTTTCTTAAAAGTCTCTCTTCCCTTTTCTTTATACTCTCTTCCGTTCGTTCGTTACACTCCATTTAACATATCATGTAAACATGTTTAATATTCATTATACATAACAGTAAAATTTAAAAAGCATGGCCTCAGACTTATTACCAAATATTGCATTTTGAGAAAAAGAGCATTTAAAAGAAGTGCAAGAGCTGAACGATTGATTAGAAAATATCATTAGCATAAAACAAGCATTTCTAGCGAGCTTAACAAAAGAGCAGAAGAGAACTAAAGAATTACAAGAGATCAGCATTTGGTTACGGTGCAGCAATATTGCTACAGCAAAATATCTCAAAACGGACAGTTCTCATAACCGGATATTTCACATAACCGAAAAAAATGACCGCGACATAGCATGTTAGTATGCCAGATAGTCCATTCCTATACTGCTTCAATGATTGGTACAATGGCATAAATCAATTATCGTTGCATACCGTTACACATACGTGCAGATATTCCAAACGTCAGCATAAGAGAAGAAAACAAAGAAGCGCCAAATGCAACTACAACCCTCACAAATTTTGTAGCCAACGAACTGCAAAGGCCAAAGTCAAGTTGCAACAACCAAACAAAGCAAAAACCAAAAAACAAACAAGGAAAACGCGAGTCAAAATAAGGATTGGCCTCAACGTCGAAAAAAAGAATCGAATTGTGCCAATTTCAAATTCCATTTGCACCAAAATCAACAAATCAAACCCTTTTACGCTAAACCAAATCAAAGCCATCAATGACCCTTCACACTCCCAACTCCCCTGCGTTATTCTACGTATTTTTAATTGGTTTTTCCTTTGCTTTACTTGGCTCTCGATGCCGACAACAATGCCACGGACGAATGCAGGCGTTCTGGAGACAGACGCAGCTGATGCTAGCGCCGCAACTCACACGCAGCACAACGCTCGGGAATTAAGTGCATTGCGAATACTATGCCACACATATACACACATGCATACATACAACCAGAACTGACCTGCTAAGCATTGCATGTTTGCGTGTGTGTGTATCTGTGGTGGTGGGTGAACATACGGGACATACAATAAAACCGCAGCTAAAAAGTTCCAAGAAGTTTTGCTTCCAACAATTATTGGTAAAGAGACATATATATGTACATAGTATTTACATGGACTGAGGCTTCTTGCGTGTAGCATGATTTAACGTGGTGAAGAGCTGGATTAGCAAAACAATTTTTTTTTCTTTTTTTTTTTGTACAAAAAATTTCTTTTGTTGACAGTTCAGTCAAAAGAGTCAGGGAAGAAAGGGGAAACTTAGCAGCACACGCGAGGCATTTAGTGTTTTCATAAAAGCTGCAGACTGTTTAATAAATATTTTTTTATGCCTAGAATAGCAACTTTGCTCCTATATAAAATATACTTTATCTGCACCTGATAATGCATAGCAACATTTTATACACAATAATGTGCACACATTACCTGCTTTTTTGCGTATACATATATATGTATGTTAATATTAATAAATTTTTTTGTATCAATTTATTTGTTTTCATTTAATTAGGCAATAGTGCATTGAAAAAATTGATTATGACACGTTTTAAAAAAAAAGGTAATAGACGCTAAAATGCTGCCAACGGCAATTCAAGCTAAACAAAAATTTACAAAACAATTTGTCTAAATTTAATTAAAATTTTCTCATAATATAGTAAATGCATCATATTTAAAATGTAAAAATGAAATCCAAAACAATTAACAAACAGATGACATTATTAAATAAATGCAATGCATAACAACAACAACATAAAATCATTTCAAAAGCATTCAGCATCAGCCTAAAAGGCAGAAACAAAAACAAAAAGGATGCATATTCACGCTTACAATTTATGGCGCATAAATTTAAAAATAATTTAATTAAAATTGCAACTAAATTATTACACATGCAATATATGCATAATTCAATGAGTCGTTGTTTAATTTAATAATGGCCATAGCAAATTTTATTTATGAAATCTAGGAGGGTGGCGTCCTGTAAGCCATCTAAGCATTTTATATGGCAAGGGTTTGAATTTTCTATATTACTTTAGTCATGTGTTTCAAAGAATTCTTAAACCTTTTACAGTGAGATGTTCTTTTGTAACTTTGTTTTTCTGATTTAAATTTTAAATTTATAATAAACATAAATACAATATAAAGACTAGGTTAAGTACTGTCGGCATTCAGTGTGTTTGTGCAGATTATATGCCTGGCTACATACATAATTTATCGCGCAGAATCTCAAAAAAATATATCATCAAATACTCAAAATAGCTCAATAAAAAGTAACATGCAAAAGTATTGTTAGAGAAGTTTCTGAATGGGACTATGCCTTCTTGAAATTGATTTTATTTGACTACTTCTACCGTAATATTAGATATTAATATTCTTCGTATTTTGATGTCATACTTATTGGACCCATTTTTATTTCATGTGAACGGTTTTCATATACATATATTTTAAACATTAATAAAAAAAATTACTGCAACTTCAATTGAAGGTCATTTAAATAAGTTATTTGCTGTTAGCAGAGCTTTATTATTCATCATTAAAAAAACAATAAAGCTGCAGTGTAATATCAAAATGAAACCTCTAAATTCTGAAACACAGCTCATTGTCGCAAGTGAAGATACACACAGCACAGCTTTAAGGCAACCAAATCAAAGTAATGACAGAAAGTCATACACAAATGAAAGCAGTTTTTATTACTTTTGTTCTGTTATGCAGCAGGATGAAGGCTGAAATGTCCCATTGTTTTATGTCTGACTGCAAAGCACTCACTAAATAATAAACATTTCAAATGACAATAGATCACCGCGCCAGCAGACAAGACACAATCGAATCGTTGAAAAAAAAATGCAAATGGTCATTGATGGGCATTTAGCTGTTGTGCAGCGGCAATGTAAAAATATTTTAAAAGATTTAAAATATGCACATGCTGTTAGCCTAAGCGCAATACATACGTGATATATGCCATCTACCATAGAAACTATAAGCACTGGAAAAAATACCACGTAAAAACACATAATCATATTAAACAAAATGTAAGTTTACGCAACTTACATTGCATGCGTAATGACTTTCCTGCTAACAAATCGCTTACCGAATCTGTTTTAAAATATTTATGGTGGCCACTGTATAGCTGCCCAGTTTGGCACCGTGTGTACTTGTGCACACTCCACCTTATATAACCCCAATCGTAATACGCAATTGAAACGAAATTGACCACCGAAAGTAACCCCTTGCCTTTCCATTGTAGATCTCACCCAGATACATATCTACGTACATTAAATTGTACACTCTGTGGCAGGTATGTGCTGCGAAATAAAGTAGATAAAAGTCAGTGGGCAAGCGGAAAATGTTTGCGGCTTGTATGGGTTTCCATTTTATACTGCAGTTATTATTTAAATTACTTTTATTGTTTTAAGGTGGTGAGCTTTTTTGGCAATTTGTATAGATGTGATTGATAAAGCGACGTGTGCAGCAATTTAAAATCAGCAGCATGCAAATATTGTCAACGCTATTATATGGTTAGCATGGCATGTTAATGCAGATGCTGCTGTTAAAAATTGTGAATTAACTTTTGATTCATTTTTCAATATGCGGTACTGTTAAGTATATTTTTAGTAATTTTGTTTAAAAGTTTTTAATATTTAGCAGCATAAGTATATTTAATTCCATTAAACAAACACTCGTTAGGTTTATTGCAGCCTGCCACACTAGCAAACATTTTCAGATTGTATGTTAACAAGCCAAGGGAAATTTGCATAAGTGAAAATAACACAATGCACACAGTTGGCATATTTTTGTCACGTTGCGTATACGTAATATTTGCGAATAAATAACCATAATTAACGAGTTTAAAGCTATAAATATTAAGAAAAATCAAAAAATACAAAATCACAATGAATATCAAAAATAAATTATTAGAAACGCAATTAGCGTCACGTTGCGTTTGTTCAAATAAATTAGGAATTAATTTATATTTAAACATGCTTTTTCGCAGCAGCTACAAAAATAGTTTTAATTAAATATTCACTTGTTCTTTTGTCAGTCAAAATAGAATTTATTAGTACACGTACTAACACATTTTCAACAATTAAATTAAGCTATTTAATAATTTAATGCTGGCAATAAATAATTGCACTTGTCTATATGTCCAAAAAATTACTAGGAACGTGAACAGCAGCCGCTAAATCGAATATGCATATAGGAGTGAATGCAACAAATTTAAGTACATATGTATTCACCTCTAAGCCCACAAACATTTGCATTTGATCGAATAAATATTTGCGACTGACAATAAACCAAAAAAGCAACAATAAAATTCATATATGTACTAGAAAAAAATATATTTTATTTAATGTTAGTTTTACGCTTGAGGCTTACAAATAGTTTTCAAAACACGTTCGCAAAAAAAGTCATGCATGTGTTAGGCAACGCCAAACTCGCCACGCCTGGTCAATGGCACTCGACTGGCAACAAAGCAAAGCAAAGCAAAATAAAATAAATGAAATTAAATAAAGCAAAAAGATAAAACAGAAATCAGTGGACTACAGCTAAGCGCAGCTCAGTCAAAAGCTTGGCAGAAGAGCTCAATGCTGCTAAGCGTTATGGAGTCGCTTTTCAATAGACGCTTCGCTGCAGCAAGGCTTCAGTCAATTGTTTTACGCTGTTGTGGATTTCAGCTGCAGCATGAAGGAGTAACATTGCATTTGCATCTGCTATGCGTAAACACATATGCAACAAATGGTTGCAATTTAATTTATGCTCGCACAAGTATCTAGATACAAATGCTCTTGTGCGCAGGCATGTTTGAATTGACACAGTATATATTTATTTCGAAACAGCACTTACAGAGCATTCATCTGCACAAATGAGACAAACAAATAGTTTTCTGAGTGTGCAAGTGATAAGTACCCTTTTTTACAAGTCTATTTTCTAATATAGAATTCTAATGTATGCACCATAGATTCGGGCAAATTATTTTAATTATTAAAACCCTCTATCCATTAAAATCTCTTAATTAATGTAAACCCGATGCCGATACCGATGCATTAAAAAATCAATTAAAGTATTTTTTCAAATTTTATTTTTTATTTCAAAGATGCCCCCGCTGAACATGCGAGTTTGTCATATCGGAATAGAAGTAGGCAATAAAATACAATAGATAATTTTTATCGTTAAATTCGCCAGCTATGTACTTATTCAATGGCTAACGTTGAAGTCTTATTTAATAAATCATGTGAAGCAGCTGCGTCAAGAATGTTGGTTAATCCTGTTGCTGGCTCACGCCAGTATATTTCACCCAGGTCTCCAATGATAGCATTGTCGGACCTCTTGAACTTTTCATGTTCCTGGATCAGGGCACGATATTCATCTGAGAACTTCACGCATCGTCCTAATTCCTCATCGTCCCGGTCGAATACCGGTTTCCTCGTAACACGTCGTGCATGAGCGTATACGTTTAAGGCATCCAAGCGTATGGTGTCATGCACAATCTGGCTGCTGAACTGGCCGCGTATAAATGCTTCGAGCTTCGTCAAACGCTTGTTGATTTTCTGATTGTGTGCGGCATTGATGTCGTGATACTTGAGTATCTGCATAAAAAGAGTGGCACGCAGCGGGAAGAGCGACGGATCCTTCATGAATTGCCTCATTTCGTGGAATTCGACTGGCCCCTCCATGGGATTTGGGGCAGGTACCACCGGAGCACGGCGAACTTTATGTTTACGTAGTTGTTGGCGCATTGGCCTGAAGTGCAGCATCTGTGTACCCCAGCCCTCTCTGCGCTTCGGAGTGCTCAACTTGCGCTTGCTGCTTTTCTGCGGGAACAAATTGCGACACACATTCTTCATAAGCGTAGACGACGACAAAACTGGCTGTTCAGAGAACTGCAGCTGATTCCAAATTCCCCCAATCGTATACGGAGGCCGTAGGGGTATATAAGCAAACTTTTCCGATTGACCAGTGTAGTCGTACAGTTCACGTATGCATCTGTTGACGAATGCACCCTTCGTGGCGTTGCGAAAGTTGCGTGGCTTGTGTACCACGTAATGATCCCGATGGAAGACGATACAACCATGCGGTTCAGTGCTATCTTCGTTTGGCCTAAAGAAGACAAGATGCCGATCATTGCAGCTAATAGTTGTACCGTAGATGTACACATAATTCCCTTGGGTGGTTTGACGACGCTTATCATTGGAACATTGACTTACAGTGTTGTTATGCGAGTTTGAATCGTTATTGTCCATTATAGCGGCCCGAAGTTAAGAGCATCAATTTATGAATATTTTATTTTGTTGTTAAATAATATTTTAATTATTTTTCCCTTCTTTGTTTTTTGGTTTCTCAAGAATACTTTTCGCAACTGTTGCAAGAAAGGTATTAATGTCCTAGTGACTTTCGCGGCCGAATTTATACCAAAATCCATTGTGATCTAGGATTCCTCTTAAGCTAATTGCAGGTAGGCGGCACAAATGGTCTGTGGTAAATACCCTTTAATCTGTCAAAAATTAAACTACCTGCTGTCGTAATTTTTACCGAATTCTTGGAACAGATAATACCAAGAAAGTGTTGGTGACTTTACACTTACATAATTAAATGTTTCTTATCTCAAGATTTATTCTAATATAAAAGATGTATATTACATAAATATGCCTCTTTGCATATCATATGCACAGTTTAATACATTTTTAACCCTCAAATACTATTGATAACAATTTCAATTTATTTCTGTAAAATTTGTGTAAAATACCAGTTGATCAGGCTTATATCACCTTTAAATGTTTTTATTGAAAACTCTTTAAATTCTCCTTTAATTCTAAAGCTCATGAATCAGGTTATTTGCCATTAAAACTGCCTTCAGAATTCCTCGGCGAACTCTTACCCGATGCCTTCACTTTATAAGTTAAATCAGCTACGATGCACGCGAATGCAAGTTGCAAAACGCCCTAAAACAGCTTAAATGCAAAGCAAAGCAATTCCCTCCGCTTAAAAGTGAAGCTATAAGACATAACTGCTGACTTAGCTGACTACCACAACCGGTTATTAATCTTGCCAGTGTTTGCTTCTGCAAGAAAACAATGCAAGATCAACAACTTAATAGGTGTTTAAAAATTTTACAGCAAATTGTAGGCCGACCCACTAGTCAATAGCAAACACCGCCAGCTAATTGCAAATGGAAATTACGTGTTTACATCAACGACTGCGATTGTATCAAAAGCAATTAAACAGTGCCCCGCAGGTGATTCTGTACTTGATTATCAGTGACAGACAGCACTGCGTAGTAAATAAAAAAAAAAAAAACAATAAAATTACAAGAACACCATATCTTACTTGCAGCATATGTTGTACATTTAGGCTTTTAATGCTAATTAATGAAAATGTTTGTTTAAGTTGTTTCTGCATTTAAAGGCTAGTTTAGGCATAAAAAATAAATACAATTTGGTTCACTGCTGCAGCTTGGCTAGCTTCGCTTGTAAATTTTCAGCTATATACTGCCAATATTTGCGTCTGATAATGTCATGTTTCTTGGACATATCGTCGCACAACGAGTAAACCTTACGCGCAAGCTGTTCACGCTCCACCACAATCTTTGACTGTAAACATTGTTCCTGATATAAATCAACAAGAAAGGCCAAGAGATAAGGCGTGCGTATGCCACTGTTATATAGTTCTTCGCTAAATTCGACGACTTCAGGGTAGCTATTCAATGTGCCATTCTCGCTTTGTCTTAGCACGCCCACCAAGTAGTTCCAAGCGCTCTCATTATTTTTAATAATCCTTATGCGATTCATGGTGTACTGTAGTTCACGTTGTATTACATCTGGTGTGAAACCAAAATGTTTAACCACAAAGAATCGCTGATTCCAGGCAGAATTATTGCGTTGATCCTCGCATATAAGACGATCTACAAATCGCAGCTCGTCGTCGTAGAGGCTGTAATGGCAAAAGTACAACAACAATAAGCCCTTAATCAACAATGATTTTGAAACTGCTGATACTTACTTAAATGTGCGTATCGCCCACTGCCTGTGTTGCCACGCATGATAATTCTTAGCATCCGTGTTCAAGGACTCCTCAGTTAAGTCTAATTCTCTGGTCGCATCGTTTAGCATTTCTACAATGACGCGTCTGTGATGCCAAACCTGATAGTTTTTAGCGTTTTGGCTGATGACCTCATCAAGATAGTCCAGCTCAAGATTGAGATCAGCGTTCAAATGACGCAATATATCGCGACGATATTGCCAGGCAGTATAATTTGCCGGATTCAATTTCAAAGCATCTGCAGTCAGCGCCAGTGCACGCGGCGACTTCTCTTGGTGCGCAACTATGGCACGAAAATAATCGAACACATCCCGAACTGCAAATCCAGCATTGGCACATTATAAAGTTAGAGAAATGTGAGTCAACCAGTAAAACTTACACTTAGCACTATAGGCAATGGCAACAACTGGATTTGGGCCATCATCCTGTGCTATTGGCGTAATATCCGCCCAGTCAGGCCGCTCACTATACGGCACCCAATCGCTACCGCCACATTCATCATCAGAACTATCGCTCATGCTTACTTTCTGTGCTTAGTAACAAAACGTTTATGTGCTACTAGTCAGTTTGGCGAGGTTGCTTTCACTTAGTCGAACAAACTTAAACTAATTAAGTACATTGCCAAAAATTATTTTAAAAAAAACCGAAAAATAGGAAAAGACCGAGCCGGTCGGAATTGAAAGCTATTAGCTCGTTGTTTAATTTTGCTCTGCTTTAACTAACAAACAATACAACTAACGTCGCCGGTCTGCTTGCAACTAAACGGCAAGAAAAAAAGCATGAGAACCTCTTGCTTGTAATTGACAGCAGACTCTGCCACAATTTATTAAACTTAAATTACAGGTTTGATTTATTATTAAACTCCAGCTTTTTTTTTTTTTTGCATGGCAAAAATGTTTCATTCACTATGATTGCTGCACGAGGAACTAGCTAGCATAAGAAACAGCTGATGCGTACAGGTGCTACTTCTTGCTCTTCCTTTTTGACAGTCACAGATTAATTTAGCAGCGTAACGGTTGCATGCATTCAAGTCGTTTTTTTTTGTGCATTTATTAATGAAAATCTTTCTTTTGTAAGACAAAATTATGAATTGTGCATTAAACATGTTTTACTACATTACAGTTATTGCATAGACGTAGACTCTGCCATATGTGCCTCACTTAAATTAACAACTTTAAGGTCCCTTAGAATCTTGGCTTAAACGTAGCCGGATATTGATTGAAACGCGGACGCAAAACGGTTTTGGACTTATCAAATTCCTTGCCCTTTTGTCCAAGAATGACACCATCCACCAATTTATCATCCTTGCTGGCGGAGTTAGTCGCCTCAACGACGTCAATGATGCGCGTCGTCTTGCGATATTTATACCACCAGTACTCAAAGACCAACGTAATGCAAGCCATGCCAATGCCTACGAAGATTACAATAAATACGCCACCGATGTTCTGTATAGAAATGCCATCCGATTGATCCTCAGGTTTATCGCAATTCGCCTGCGCCTCCTCATTCTTCCACCATTTCTCCTTGAGCTTCTCCAGCTGCCGCTTGTTCAGCAGTGTTAAAATGCTAAAAGCATGAAAACAATAAAGGAAAGCTGAGTGATAACAATATTTATGTAGTAGTATACTTACGCATTATTAAACTGATCCTTCAGATGCGAGCCTTGCTGCACGGCAATCGCATATGGCTTACGTGAGAATTCTTCGCCCACCACCTGCAGATCACAATTGGTCATCACCAAGTAGCGTATATCTGTTGCATCGCCCAGAAAAGCGAAACCGGTTGCAGTCGATGAATTACGCACACGTTCCACGGCATTTTCAAGTGTTGCAGGAAGTTCTGCCTCTTGCATTGCTTGCCACATTTTCGTGTACTTGTCACTAACTGGATAATCCCAGACAGCTAATTTAGAACGTTCCAATGGCGTCAGCGAATCATTTAGTGATAAATCTTTCCAAATCTCATAGAACCTTTGTTCAATATTCGCCATGCGCTCGAAATAAGTCATTGCCGAGGAACCATTCAGCGGCGCATATAAGATTTTGTATTGCTTAGCTAGATCATCCAAAGATTCAACAGGCGTATCCAAACGTGAAACAGTAAGAAAAGCGGCCAAGTTAGCAGTATACGAAGCGATGATGATAAAACCAAATAACCACCAAGTTGCTGCTACCAAACGTCCAGATAAGTTTTTGGGCGCCTCACCTCCACCTTGTGGCGTTAAAGAAGTCATGCAGAACCATAGACACTCCTTTAGATTGAATTCACGCTTCTCATCATCATCTTTATACTTCTCGCGATTGTTTTGATAACTATACGGACTCCAACGATCAAAGATCCACATGAGAAAACTTGTAAAGAAATACGCCGCCAGTATGCAAAGCCAAACATTCGTTTCCAACACCGTAAGAAACTTAAAAAGCGAACTTGGCGTTCTCGGACGTTGCATCATGATGGTTATCCCCACCAAGTCATAATAAGGCACGGTAAAATCAATGACGATCTCACGTTCAGCCATGACGGACATCGAACCCAAGCCAATATCCGCTTGCTTATCAATCAGCTTCTTAACGATGCCGTTCCATTCGCCCTTCTCGTCCATATTACCGAATTTGCCGTCCTCCACCTCCTCAATTGTATAGTCAAAGTGCACAATGTTCGCAATTTCATCAATCAAATCAATACAATATCCCTTGTAACCCTTCGGTGCCTTCTTATCCCTCATGATGAACGGTGCTTGCTGTTAATAAATGAAAATTATCTTCAAGCACACGCCAATTATACTATCCATAAACAAGTTGCGCACCACCACCGTAAAAATGCGATAGATCGTGTCGGCGCTCAACGTTTTCATCATCTCTTCATCCTTTACAACCAGCGCCGATTGCAGCCCGGCTGTCCACGAGCCAATCGATTTGCTGTTCACCGAATTGCCGCCTCGAATCTGCAGCACACTTATGTCCATATCAAATTTCATATAACTGTAGCCGTTGAAGGGTTGACCCGGTTGCGTGACTAAATCAAAGCTGCCATACGAGGTTTTCTCACTGGCCTGATTTCGAAAAACATGTGAAAACCGTAATTGCCTAATTGATAACTCAAACAAACAAGTGCACACACCTGTGTGAAGTATTGCCGCAAGTCGAGGTTACGCTCCGGCGTGTTGTCACCCTGAAAGTCATCACAGCTCAGGTATGTCATATTCTTTGGCCAGGCGCCTGTTTGCAGCATTTCTCTATACAAAAAGAAAAAACCCATGATTTTACTAAAAAAAAAAAACTTAATTTTTTTCCGGATTGCAGCACCTGATGGCCAAGAAACTACGCAATGCCAAATCAAAGTAGAATGCGGACGATATTTGCGGCTCCTCATTGAGATTAAATGTTGTCTTCAGTAGGCCTAAACGATCACGATTTTCAGTATTTGCCACCGGCTTGAGGAACATGATCGAAGCATTATCTCGTTGACTGCTCACCTCGCCATCGCTCAGCGAAATCGCATGCCAGGCAAAGTTACGCTCAAAGTAAGGAGCCTTCACCGATTCTGCAGCGGAGGTTAGCTGCATTAGTTTACTTATAATCTAGCCAACATTGAAGTATGTCTCACCCAGCACCATGCGTATCGACTGCAGACTGCCGAGTATGAAAAAGTTATTGATGTCCAGATTACGCAACTTCTCGATTTGTTCCTCACGCTCCCGTGGTCCGCCCGACGCAATCGCCGTAATGACGTGTCGTGTTTGTATATTCTGGAGCAGTGACTTGTACTTGTGATCCATGACAAAGGTGCTGTCGTATAGTATGGCCGCATTCGTGATGTTCATCTTGCGCACAATGCTGCGCACCACTTCGGGAATTATATCCGCCGGGGGCATAACCTGCAGCAAATACTTTTGCCTAGTTTCGTCCATGTCGCGCCATTGCCGCAGATCCCCATCTTGTCCATACGATGCACTTATTGTTGGCAGACCGAGGGCGTGTGTAAAGGATTTCACAGTCTCCGAAGCTACGCCGGACTTTGTAGTGTCGAGTATAAGATGTGGCGGTTGATTCTTTTCAATGCTCGCCACATACTTGGTGCAAACTGTGAGGGCAAATATAAAGCATAATTACGTCTGCGTTCATGTCCTGGACCACCTGCACTCACTGGATTCCAGTAATATTTTAGCATCTGTTTTATTGACCTCGATTGTTTCAACCTGCACCGACAGTCCATAGTTGGGATTCTTCTTTAAATAGGTCAATACCACGTCCACAGCTTTGGTTGCGGGCTCGTTATCGATTTCGTTTATGAAAACTGTTTGAGTAATAGAACGTACATTTTGCGTCAGAATTAGATGTAAGCGTGTTGTTTAAATGTTCGCCGCAGCACGTTCGACAGCAAACTTGATCTCATTTCCCCGCTTCCATGCCTAACAACTAATCACTTATAATTATTTTTATTTATAGTACAGTACTTCAATATGTCTCCCGCACACACACAGCTCGTTAGTTTCTGGTGCGTCGTCTCTGAACATCTCCAGAAATAGCACCAACTAAGACGATGACTATCTGATTTCCTACCAACCTATTCTTCTTTGTTCTTTGTCCATTCACGTGCTTCACCCAATTCTTTGCTAACAATCGACGCTATAACAATTACAACTAAAGTGAGGTTCAATCACCTCTTCCCTCTCATATAATACCCAATATCTATCTACGCCACTGTGGGGTAAGGCAATTGGTCATACACCGTTGCTTCCACACTTCCATTAGTAGATCCTTAACTCACTACCCTTTAATTTACTTTAAGCTATTTATCTTTTTGTGTTGCCACAATCTTACGTTACACTACATAATGCATTCAGCGTGACGGCTCCCACGACGGCGTGTGTGCGAACGCATTAAAGGACATGTTGACTGCTAAGCTAAGCAAGTACAAGTTGTACAATGTTTATTTTACTTCTTATTATACATTCCGTCGATTGTTTGTCTTATAATTTCCGCTTATTATTATTTTTTCTACACCATCATATGGTATGCATATGCATGAATAATGATGGCCACTTGTCTCTCTTAACGAGCTGGGATGGGGAGATTTAACATACAAAGCTATTAGCTAAGCATAAATATTTGTGAAACCGTAATTTGTCCAAATCCCGGAAGAGTGACACCATTCTTTGTGCCATACTTACGGACATTTATGTTTTGGCTAGTCTGCGCCTGAACGCTATAATCCCGACGACAAAACAGCAAACAAAAAACCAAAGCGTATTCGAATAATTTTAAACTACTGTCAAACATCATCATATGCACCAAACATTTAAAGCAATTTCCCGAATAACTGGCACAACAACAAGAAAACCAAAAAGGACACAACACGTCGGCAACACGGACAAGCGATGACTGACTTTGATTGCTAAAAAGCGAAAGCACAACTCGACAAAAATCATTTCCTATTTAATTTCACTTTCAGCAGCGGCTGCACACTTGCCGACATTAATTATGCCTCGTGCAGCTAAGCGAGCCAATAAATGGACACACAACGGTCGTGCATGCATTGGTAGGCAACATGTGTACATACAGAAGAACGCACAACAAAAGTCCTGCCCGTAGCCTTGGTGATGATAATCAATTAAGTGCGCATTGAACATGGTGAGCACACAGCAATGCAGGCCACACACGCGCACCAAAGCGTTTATTTGTTGCACGAGACAAACATGGCACCAGGTGTAGCTGTTGGCATTAGCCGTGGTCTGGGTATTGCGGCTTGGCGGCCTAATTACTGGCAAGAGGAACACACATAATGCAGTCACACTTTTTTATAACGAACTCAGGCATTTCTATATACTATCAAGATTTACATGAATATTAATATTTATAACAAAAAATAAGTAGTACAGTCCCTATGACAAAATTGCTTTCCCTCATTTATTTGTCCTTGCCAAGAATAATTTTAACCATTTGTATATTGGGGCTAACGCCACTAAATAGCATTTCTTCGTCGTCTAAAGCAGTTTTCAGAATAACGATTTATTTTTCGAGTTCGTTAAATCGAAGTTTGACTGTGTAAACATTAGAAAGCAAAGCAGTAATTACGATTGCGAGTATAAAACTTTATATTTATTATTAAACGAGCCATTCCGACACTTTATGCTTAATAAGACAATTTTCTTTTTTTAATTTTAAGTTTTTTTTTTTGTTTTGATTTTGTTATGAAATGATTGGTAAAAAAAGCGTCCGTTTGCCGTACGAGCCCACTGCCCTAAACGACTGTGGCGGCGTTCGTTGCTGCAGACTAGTGTACATGATTATTATTGTTATGTCAGCCTAATCGTCTAAGTAAAACGAGAACGTAAAAACTAAATGAAAACTATGAACTAAAGAAAAGTACGCATTCGCGGCGTACATACACATGTATATATATATATATAAGTCTATACATAGAATTTCACAATTTCACAAAGCCATCGGAGCAGTCTGGCGCCGATTTGGGAGGCGCTTTTGGTGCGCCAGGCACGGGTGTCGGAACAATCGGTCGCATGGCACTGCCGAAATAAGGCGCCTGCCGATAGCCTGCAGATGTCGCCGACGACGAGTTGGACGAAGTAGTTGAGTGTGTTTTGTGCGCCATGAACGACGGCGGCTGAACATAGCGATACTGTGGCGTCTGAGATGGTGTTATCGAACGCGAACGTGAACGAGAGCGTTCTCGTTCTAGTTCCTCTTCGCGTTGTTGCTGCTCGCGAATTTGTATTTTTAAGCGTTGCTGCTGTTCCTTCAACAGACGCTGCTGATGCTGTAACTCAATTTGCTGACGCTGTGTGGCAGTTAGTCGTTTCGGTGCGCGCCAAGGATTGCCGCCAAAGAAAATGTTTGAAATGAAGACAACGGGCGAGAAGAGACGCAGTGACAGATCACTTAAACAAACAAACAAATGTTAGTAATATTTTATGATAAAAAAAATGCCTTGCCGCCAGTATACTTACGTCGTGCCCACTATGGGCTTTGCCTCGTTGCCACTCAAAATAAAGAGCGGAAAAAATATCGAAAAGATGCAGCTGCTCACAATTACAGAGCTAGTTAGATTGGTCAGCACCGTCAGCGGTATGCCAAAGCCGATGAAATAAGGCCAATTATTTTCGATGTAGCTGAGACGACGGTGCAGCTCCCAGCCCATGTTGAACCACTTATACTCGAAAGAATACAGCGAATAGAGAAGGCAAAGATGCAGAAAAGACAATGATCCGCCGACATAACGCACCGGCAACAGATTAACCAGCATGCTTTGCACCAAGAACAACATTTGAACAACAATGCTGAAAAGAAAATCAGCCACGAGCTTACTTATGCTCGGTATCAGCTGTGGGCGTCCTTTGCGCACGCGATACGCTGCATTGGCTATGTCCGCAAACCACAGCGAGCTGACAATTTTACTTAGTAGAAATATCGGCAGCACCCACATCATGCCAAAGATAATCGAAAGTATTGGTTGCACCCAACTCCATACCACCGGCAGCGTTTCCGACTGCGCGCCATAGAACAATGTTAGCAGGAACTTCAGTGTGGGCAGCACAACCATGTCAAACAGCACAATGCTCATCCAGGTGAAGCCACCATTAAGCAAACAGCATTTCAATAGTTTCTTTGCAATCTTCTTTTCGCTAAACGTTACAAAAAACAAAAATAATCAACAACACTGAAATAAGCAAGCAGCAGTGAACTTTACCCAGGCGGCACGTCGTAATCATCGATCTGTTGTTTTTTATAAATATTGTCAATGCGCCGCTCATCTGGATTTTCTCGCAAGCGCTGCGCATATTCCTCTCGCGCCATAGCAGCCGCTGAACTAGGCACTGGCGACGGTGTGCGTCGCATTGGTTGGCGATTGCGTTCCATGAGGCGCAGCTGCCGCATTGTCTCGCGTTCCGAATTTTGCCTATTAACCTCGTCATCGATATGTAAGAGCAGCGTCATGCCACTTATGCTATCCCAAAGACCATGCAGTACGCCCAATGTTATATTCTACGTAATATTTTTTAGTGCATAATGACGGCATCGAACGAATTTCATTAACACGCATTTTTCGCGCATCGTTATGTTAACGAAGGAATAATTTAACTTACCTTAAGCGTAGTCATTGCTATTTGCACGCTAGTTTAATGCAATATCAAACAAAAAACAATGTTCTACAGCAATTAAAAATTCACACTTATGCTAGACATTACAAAAATATATGTTTGTTTTCTTTATGCTCTATATAATAAAAATGATTGCTTAAATAAGATCTAGAAAATATGCTGCTTCTCTGCACGCAGCATTTTTGTGTTTTGATAACAAAAGCAGCAGGCAGCGTTTAAGTCTTGTTGTCAGAAGAGAAAAGCACTATGCGTGAGAGTGAGAGAGGATGGTTTCGTGCTCTGCAAACTCTATTCCTCAACTTTAGTAGTGAACAACGCGAAATTTGTTGTTATTGGGCCCCGGGACTATTAACGTGTAGTGTTGGCAAGTACTGCATATGGCGTAAAATACCCCCCGCGGTTTGAAAATTTTCCACGTAGTTGTCATTTTGAATACACAATTTTTTATTTGTACATATAAAAGATAACCGCTGTTAATGGTAAAGGACTTAAATCATGTATGTTTGCTAGTTAATGATATTTTTGTTTTGTCTACTTTTATATAAGAAATGAGCTGATAAACATGGCTTCTATTCTTATTCTTCGAGCAAAACTAGTAGTCTGCAACTACGGCTGGCTGGCTACAATGTGTATTTACTGCTGCAAAATTTACGTTTTGGTCTGGCAACACTGCTTCGAATTTAATAAAAGAGTTAATGTGAGGTGATATCCGTTGCAGATTCTGCTGTTATGCAGAAAAGCAAACAACTGTTTGCAAAAGTTTTCATACAAATAATTTCAAATTACTTATAACAAGGTATTCGATTTTACAACGTTTTAACTAAAATTGATTACAAAAAAAATTTTGGTTCATATTAAACGGTCATCATAAACTTAGTGCTGTCGTAAGTAAAACTTATAAAAAGATAATAAAAATTATTAAATAAAATTAATATTTTTCTATCGGAACTATATAGTTTGTTTAATAACTTTTATAAATATAGGCATACTCTGTGTTAAACCTGTGCAATGTTTAATTGTGCAAAACTGCAAAAGAAAAATGGGTGAAAGTAACACCCACACGTTATCCTTGCTTAAGTTCACAATAGGAACTTTACGCCTAAGGCGTATTTTATTTGTTGAACTTGTTGCACTTACGGGAATGTTAAAAAAGAGAGCGCGATTGTAGTTGTATGGTACGTTATAACAAGCGATAAAAGTAGCTTTTGCCGATTTAAGCGTCTTAGCTTGGCATTAATTTTGTTTTATTTGTAAGTAAAAATAAAGAGGAAAATGAAGACACATTACAATTAAATACCGTTAAGCGAACGTTATCAGCGCACGACTGTTAAAAGAAGGCGTCACGCGTGCCTACAATTTATATATGCAAAAAGTTAAATCGCAGGACTTAAATGAATACTAAAATTTAAGTAACGTAATTAATGACATGTACTATTGTTTTTATGTGTATTTTTTTTTAATATGACACTGCTGTCGAAAACAAAAATCATTGATAAGCGCCTAATAACAGATTTAGACGTGCCTTTGTTGTGCGTTTATGCAAAATATTCGCCATTTTGTTTACGTTCAAATATGTTTACATGTATTCTTGTTTTTTTTTTTAATTGTAGCTACAGTAGTCGACGATTTAGCGAAACACAATAATCAATACGAAAACCAAAATCGTCACCAAAATGATGTGGGTCGGTGATAAGTTGTAACAACAACAACAGCAAAACTCAGTTTTGTTTAAAGTGCAACAACAGCGTAACAACAGCAACAAATACTATAACAGCACCAAAACACGTCATACTACAGCCACGCTACTATTTTGCACCTAAGCTCCAACGCCCAAACACAACAACAGTCGCGAAACAGCGTAGGTGCTTCTAACAGCTGTTAAGTGCAAGCAACATATTCTACCTACCTAAGCCAACACAACGAAAAAAAAAGCAGCCAAAAGGCATTAATACTTCTTTGCGTACGTTATGTCACGCGAGGAGCGACATCCGATAGTGTACAGCGATAGTGAGCAATCCCTTTCCTCATCGCCGTCACTCAGCAATAAGGTACGACGTCGTTTCAGCACTCGTGACAATGAGTTGGATCCGGAAAAGTACAGTGCATGCGGCCTATGCGATCCACGTAGTCGTATACACCGATTCATTGCGTTGATTTTTATGTGCCTTTTGGGCTTTGGTGAGTCGTATGAGAATTCACACATGGTGTATCTAAAAAAGTATAACATATCGTTATCATTTCAATAGGTTCCTATTTCTGTTATGATAATCCCGGCGCCTTGCAGGATGTTTTCAAGAAAGAGCTGAATATCGATGCTACTGAATTTACGCTTATCTACTCGATTTATTCCTGGCCAAATGTGGTGCTTTGCTTCTTGGGGGGCTTCCTTATGGATCGCATTTTTGGCATTCGCCTGGGCACGATCCTCTTCATGCTTACGTTGCTCATTGGACAGCTCGTTTTCGCGGTTGGTGGCCTAATGAACAATTTCGGATTGATTATATTGGGGCGCTTTATCTTCGGCATTGGTTCGGAGTCATTGGCCGTGGCGCAGAATAATTACGCAGTTCTTTGGTTCAAAGGCAAGGAGTTGAACATGGTCTTCGGCTTGCAGTTGTCTATTGCACGTTTTGGCAGCACTGTGAACTTCTGGGCTATGCAGCCGCTTTATAAGTACGTTTCGCAGTATTATACAGGACATGTGGCTGTGGGCGTGGTGCTGCTACTGGCTGCAGGCACCTGTGTGGCATCGCTACTTTGTGCCGTTATATTAGGTAGCAATAAGCGCATGTTTTCCAAATGGCATAATTAAAAAAGATTTGTTGTTACAGGTTGGATGGATAAACGCGCTGAACGCATATTGAAACGTAACATTAATTCCAAGTGCGAAGTGGCCAGGCTTAGTGACGTGTTCAGCTTTAAGACCACCTTCTGGATGGTGTCGATTGTGTGTGTTGCCTACTATGTTGCCGTGTTTCCATTTATTGCCCTGGGACAGTAAGCATGCTAAAGCCATTTCGTTTAATCTACCATTTAGCCCGAATATCTTACGTAGATCGTTTTTCATGACTCGCTTTGAGCTGACACCGGAAGAGGCTAACAATGTGAACTCGATAGTTTATCTAATCTCGGCTATTGCAGCGCCGCTGCTCGGTTTTGTTATTGATCGCGTTGGTCGTAATGTAGCTTGGATCTTTTGCGCCTCTCTTCTGACAATTTCCGCACATGCCCTGCTCACGTTTGCCCCTCTTAATCCCTATATTGGCATGGTTATTATGGGCCTGGGGTACTCCATGCTGGCTGCTAGTTTGTGGCCTTTGGTGGCACTTATTATACCCGAGTACCAGTTGGGCACTGCTTATGGCTTGTGTGTAATTTAGCATATTCTCTTATACATTTTTTTTATTGCTGTTTTTTTCTTTAAGTTGTCAATCTGTCCAGAACACAGGCCTGGCTATCGTAACCATCTTTGCGGGCGTTATTGTGGACAACAGCGATGGTAATTACGTCTATCTGCAGGTTTTCTTCATGCTTTGGCTGTGCGGTAATTAACATCTTTTAACCTAAACAAATAGCACCTTATCATATATTTATGTTATTTCACAGTTGCCTTGATAGCCACCGGTGTGATCTGGGCTTATGACCACAAGTATAAAGGAAATCTTAATATGTCGCCATCGCAGCGTGCTGCTTACTGCACTTCCATGATGTATGTGTCAATTGATAAGAGTTAGGCGCGTTCTGCGTTCTATGTTGTTGTCGTTTTTTTTTTTTTATTTTCGTCATTTGTTTATTGTCCTTTGTGTATTTTCTTTTTACATGTGCAGCTGCGCTACACCAACGTATCATCAACGTACAAGCGATCAGGCGCCGCTACTTGCAGCTATGGTCCAATCTTATTAGGTGTACATCAAGCATATTTATTTCTACACATAACTTGTAACTTATGTTGTATTTATTGTAATTGTTGTGATTTAAAGGCACTTAAAGTACAGTTGCCACAGTCCAAAAATTTCTTTACAAATTTTGTCGATGTGTCTATTTTGCATTTATTACCCAAGTTAACTTTGTCATATCACGCACAAACTCTGAATGTTTATTTTGTAACTGCGCAAGTATTTTAAGTATATGAAAATTATGCCAATTTTTTTTGTTTCCATCTTTTGTTTTTTATTTGAAATTTATTTATATAATTTTTTTCTTTATTTCATTTGCTTTATAACAAACTGTTAAATAAATAGTAATAAATTATAAAGTGTATATAAATTAAATATATTATTATTGTAGTTTTTTTTTTTTAAATTAAAAAATAACTAAAGAAATCAAATAAAATAAAGTAATAGAAGTCAAGTTCTTATGTTGTTAGCCAACTGCAGTGCCAAGAAGAAAGACTAGAAAATAATATGCCTAAACATGTTGCGGGGTTTTTTATTTAATTTTGTTTTTGTTTGCATTAGTTGTAAATACATAAGTTGATGCTAGAAAATATAGAATTATGAAAAATATTGCAAGACTATTTGATTTAAAAATATGTTGGCGCTTTACAAAAAACAACCGCAATAGTTTTAACAAAAAATAAAGTTCCTGTTACAAAAAAAAATTAAAAATATAGAATACATTGTAAACAAATAAAAATAATATTACAAAAGACTTCAGTTGCGTTGATAATACAAAAAAAGGTTGACTATGAATATTTTTTTCTAATCTACGCTTTTAGCTCTTTAAATGTTATTCCACTGATTGTTGTAATGCAATGTTGTTTAATAAATAAATATAGCATTATTTAAAAAAAAAAATTCATTATTTTGTTTGAAAATGCATTTTTGAATTTCTAAATAGTTTCGCTCGCTCGAAAGTACACTGCAATGTGCCTGTGCATGTATGTGGGTATGTGTATGTATGCGGGCTCAATGGCAATTTGCTAAGATCTTCTTTTATTCTTCATTTCTTATTATTGCTTTTCTCTAAAAACATTGTTTACTTTAATATTTTAGTATATTATTTTTTCTTCTTTTTTAAACTTAACTAAGAGCATCGTTTCATTTATTTAATAAATTTTTTTTTTAAGAGTTCGTTCATTTTTAATATTTTTTTTCTTTTTTTGCTTTTGAGTTTGTGTTTTGGTCGTTTTTTTATATTTTTTTCTTGCTAGTAACAACTGAAAAAGTTCGTCGTAAAATTTGCTTAATAAAAATAAATAAAAATATGTACCAAGCAATTATTGCACTGCTTGGATAATTTTTTTTTGTTTATGTAGTGTGTATTTTCTTTTTGCTGTTTACTCCTCTGCAATTTCTGCTTCGTTTACTGCTTCATCGCCTGCTGTGTCAATATTTCGTTTGCTTGCAGATTTCGCTAATGCCAAATACTTTTCGCCATCGAAGCGTTGACTTTCGTCCTTCAGATCCTGTTGTTTAGAATTTTTTTAGCACCGATTAAATTAAACAATTTCAAGCAAAAGCAAGCTTACCTGCCGCCATGCCAATTAGTTATGATTTTGTGGTATTCATGATTTGTTTTTTTTTTCAAAGGACCGTAAGAGTTATGAGTTTAAGTTATAAATAAAAAAGTCCTAGCACTCTAAAGAGGAACTATCTATTTTTACCATATTTATTTGAATAATAAATTAATAATTTAATTTGGTTTCTCTTCTTTCTTTATATGAATTCTATTATTCCTCATATGATAAGCTCTTTCCTAAAACATGTAGTTAACTTACAAATACTATAAATTTACAAATATAAATAAAAAAAAATAAAACAAAATGCAGTAAAAAAAAGAAGAATTTTCAGAAATTTCATTCATTCATTTGTTATTCTCAGTAAAATTAAGATAAATCTTTTTTAAATGAAAACTTTTCTCATAACAGTTAAGGTCCCCGGTTTTTTTTTTTTTTTTTGAGTGTGCATGCTATTGTTACAAGAGCGGCGAAGGGAGGAGGTTTACTTATTTTATTTATGGTACATGAATTAAAATTTAAATGAAACCAAAACCAATATTAACATGTTATATTGCAGATGTGCGAAATGCGAAAACACACTTTGTTAGACTTTCCAAGCCCATTAAATGATTGTTTATTTATAAATTTTTAATATAAAGTTAAGATGAAAATAAATATAAAAAAAAAACAAAATTACGAAAATAAAGCAATAATAATTAAATAAAAAATAAGCAAAATTGGCCGCAAGTTGCTTAAAATTAAATCCGTTTTCTTCCAAAACTATTGTATCATCGAAAAATGTTGAAATGTTAAAGTTAGTCATAATTTATTTTATTAAATTTTATCATTATATTATTATTAAATATGCTCTAAGTATTTAGAACGTGAACTTTTTTATTTATTTAATTCAAAAATAAATAATAAAATGTAAATAAAAACAACCACATTCATAAGTTTTCTCAAAATTTGAAACGTTGAAAAAGTAATGCATTTTGCAAAAAGCCGCTTGCGGTCCAAGCTGCTTATTTACGTAATATTTTACATATCTATGGTCTATGTCAGCTAACAGCTGTCGTTGCGAAACTGCTTTACATAAAAAATCACTTACGTGCTATTTAGGTTAGTTACACGATATGCTAAGTATTAATATTTTAAAATTATTATTAATAAACTTTTTAATTGCAAAATGTTTGCAAATATACGATGCATAGGCGACATACCCACACTTTGCTTAAATCACGGATCGTTTAATTTTTATTAATTGATGACTAAGCAGAGTGTTACGTATGCCAAAAATTGCTTAACGGTTTCTTTAAAAACGTGCTAAATCTGTGTCACAGCCAAAATACAGATTAGTGTTCATTTAAATTTAGTTGTGCGCTAAACGCTAACTAATTAATATATATAAAGTTTTGCTTTATATTTTTATTAATTAATTAGCGCATAACAGTTTTTTATGAGTGTGTATGTGTTTAGTTTTATGTTTACATATGTAAGTAAGACTTATGAACAAAGTCTAGCAACAAATTAGCGTCTGTTGGCTTAGGTAATTAAGTTGAATCGTACGCAACTTTAAGTGCGTAATCTTATTAAAATAAACAATAAAATATATATATAAAAAAGGTATACGAGTACATTTGGCAAAAAATGTGTGTTTTTCTATCTTTAATATGTATATGCCCGCGCGTTGCATATTTAATTAGTATCGAAATCACATGACGTATAGCTGCTGTAAAGTCTATTCGAGATTTTGCTCTTAGGCATAATATCTTGCTGAGTATTTTTTATATTCTGACTATCAGTTTTATTATATTGACTAATATCCTGTATACTATCGTTAACAGTTTTATTGTGACTATGTTTGTAGGGCGTATCGTACTCGCCAATGCTAAGATCGATAATCTCAGCGACATGCGGCTGTGCAGCAGCGACGTTAAATGCTTTCAACTTATTACGTTTCTGGAGCAGCAGCTCATCGCTGTTGCACTGCTCCATGGCGTGCGAAATGATTTTCAACTGCTTATTGAAGAGTTTCTGCGCGCGAGAAGCAGCACTGCCACTTAGGCTAGAGCGTATGGACACTGTTGAGCCACGAGTGGCAGCCGCCCCACTGGGCTGAACCGCCTGCGACGCTGACGACGACTTTTGTTTGCTCACTTGCTTGCTAGTGTTTGCAGAATGTGTGTTTTTTGTAGTTATTGTATCTGTTGCGTTATTAATGTCTAAATTAGCAGTTAATTCTAAACGATTTGTATTACATAATGCCATATTATTATTACCAGAACCACTATTGAGTTCATTATTACTTGCATTACTTGCTACATCGGGTTGGTTAGTTGTTACAAACGGTGGGTTGTGGATTGCTTGTGGAGATGAAATTTCTGCACTTGAGAAGGATGAAGGGGATGATGCACTTATAATAGGTGAAATGGTAGCTTGTTTGGTAATTTTCTTGTTAGTAAACATATTGTGCTCCGAGACACTTTTATCTGGTGATGCGGTAGGGGTGGATGCTAAATCATTGCTGGTTATTTTTGATTTTAGTGGCGATGATGGATTTGATGTTATTGTCGTTAATGTTTGAACAGGCGACGTAGTATTAGCAAAAGCTGCTGTAGCTGAAGTTGATGTTGTTGTTACCTTATTACGTATTATAGACGGGGTCTTCTCGCAAATCTTTTGCCAGTCAGCTGGATAACTCCATGAGTGGGGACTCTTTGCATAGTACAGTAAATACTCGAATTCATAGGTGATGCGTGCTAATAAGAAAATATTTCAAATTACTTTAATACGAAAAAGTCTTCGTAACTATTAAACATACATGAATTTTGCTTAGACTTCGCAGCATTATCCACAGTTGTCGCCTCCTGCTTGGCGTGTGCACTAGTAATCGTGGCACTACTGTTACCGCTACTATTGCTGCTGCCGCCAGCACCAATGCTGCTGCTGCTACTGTTGTTATTATTATTAGACAACTCTGGTGAGGAGTCCTTACGAGAGAAATGACTACGACGTGAACGTGCCAATCCATTTTGTGCAGCATTATTGGCATCGACAAAGACATCATCTTCAACATCATGATTGTTGTTGCCAGCTCCGGCGCCCACATGTGCTGCCATGTAATTCAAACCGATGCCGCTGTCAGCCAATGGCGTGGATGCATTGTGCTGCAACGGATTTCCAAGCATAAACTGCGGTGCACTCAGGGGCGTAGTCGGCGTGGTTATAGGACTAATCACAGAGGTGCCATCAAAGGCAGCACCCGCTTCCACAGAGGCAAGAAACTCCGAGCTGCTAAAATAATCATCGAGCACCAGCTTGGCCACCTGCAAAACAAATGCCCAATCATTTTTTACTTCTGTCTGTGCTACATACTGTCTTCTTAACTTACGCGCACTAAGTCACAGCAATCACCGGTTATCTTAATCAGATGCTGACCCACGGGCACCGTAAACTTGTATTCACCTACGGAAGCATCATTTGTGGAATATGAATGCAATAAGATCTGCTGATTGGCACGCATAGCTTTACCCGCGGCAACGGCGGCCGCATTGGCATTGTGATTCAGCATATTGTAAACTTGTTGCTGATGCTTGTTTGGCTGTGGCTGATGCTGATGCGTTATCTGCTGAGCGGCGGCTGCTGCAGTCATGAAATTCTGTGCCGAATTGAAGCTTAAACGATTGGCAATGCTGCTGCTGGCGCTGGGTGTGCGCGGCTGCACAACAGCCTCATCAGAGTTCGATGATGCCAACGATGAGCAAGAACCTCCACCAGCGGCGGGTGTAGGCTCCAAACGCACAGGAGAGGCGTTGCGGCGAATGGTGTCCTCCATCAGCTGCTTGGCATAACTGGAGTAAAGAAAATGTATAAATAATTTGATGACAACACAAAAGACAAAGTTGACTTCACCACGCACTTGATCTTTTCTTCAGCCGGACCAGTTATCTGCACAAGACGTTCTCTAGCGCCAGGATTTACTAATGTAAGTACGCACATAAAAGAACATAGATAAATTAGTTAACTTTGCATTTATTTAAGCTATCCTGAAATGGTTAAAACATGCGCACTTAATTGAGGATGGTTATGCCATTGACATGACGGATGATGACCATGAAGCAAGCGATTAAGGACTATGTTTTTTTATTTCTTATGGTTTATGCATGGATTATGTTGGTTGTGTGTGCTTTAGTGTCAAAAGTAACTTTACCTCTTTGAAAGGAAATAATAGTCTCACTCAATTCCTCAATCATGTGGACACGACGGCCCTTAATGCCCATGACTTGGCAGCGTAATTAAAAAAATATTTGGAAAAAATGCAATACAATAAAAATTGACATAAAATATAAGCTTCAGTTCTACACTCAGGTAAACCATAAAGTTGGCTTGCTTGTAAATACAAAAACTCTGGCTACGCTTTGAGTTTTCGCCGCACATACCTTTGCCTGAATCTGCATTGCGTATAACGACTTCATCCTTGCAATAGGTTTTGCCTGGTATCTTAGTCGGCTTAGCAAATTTTCCCGAATTACGTATGACCTCGCCGGGTCCCAACAACAAGTGCTGCTGATTTGGTGAGCCAACCGCGGCTATGGCTGCTGCAGCTGCAGCGGCGGCTGCATTAGTAGCGGCGCCAGCAGCAGCAACACCGCCACCAGCGCCAAATGTGGGGGAGGTGCTGAGAAATGCTGACTGCGCGTCAACATGCTGATATGGCTGCTCGATGGAAAGCTGCAAAACAAAAACCCAAATAAGTAAATGCACTATGTTCGTATTACGCATACGCACCTCAACATTTGTTGCCTGCTTTGTCTTGTAATACATATTCGAGCCGTTGTCTTCCCAGCTCTTGGCGCGCAACTCAATTAACTCGAGCAATTTGAGTCTAGTCATAATATTCAAACGTTCGTCCTGCGAAGCGTTGCGAAATACGACAAAGGCGCGATCGAGCGTATCCTTTGAAATGGACTCCAGCTGTGGTCCATGCACGCGTAAATTCTGCACCAGCGAGGCCATGGTCTCCGTATTGCTAATACCCGATTGGAGGCCAAGTGCAACGGTTTCGATCAGCTGTATTAGCTCCTCAATGACCAGATAATTAGCTTTTAGTGAGTTGCGTGACTGTGATTTGAGTGGGCGTGGCGCCACCGGCGTTTTGACGGGCCGCTCTATATGTGACATTGCGTTGCGTTAATTTCTTGTTTGTTTTTATGGATCTTTGTTTTAGTTTTTTTGCTCTTGCTTTGGTTTCTGGTTTTGTTCTGTGTTTTCGTTTCGTTTGATTTGGTTTGGTTTTCTTTATTTGTTTTCTTTAGCGATTTCTTGTCCCTTTGCCTTTTTCTGCTACTTGTTTGCCTTGTTACGCTTCAAATGGCGGAAATCGAATTCGCATTAGTTTTTTTTTTTGTTTTGTTTTTTTTTTATTATAATTTGTTCGTCGTTTTGTTTCGCACCTCCCCCTGCAAGAGTTAGAAAATAAATGTTTAATGTGCCATGGTAATATGCAAATGCCTGCGTTGACCCACAAACAAAGAAACCCTACGAAAGTGGCACAACGACAAACTTATTGAAAATGCGGTTGCTTGGGTGACAGACATAACACGGTAACTTTACTTGCGCGACTAACTACGCAGCCGTTTTTACCTTGATAAGCTGATAACGAGATTTATCTACTTTAGTGCCTGCCCAGGCGCTTGCACTTATTTAACTTAGTTACAAAACCAGTTTAACCCAATGGGTTAAATTGACGAGCGTATGCAATGAAGAGTTC
Organism: Stegana nigrithorax; assembly: GCA_037044495.1. Classification (NCBI taxonomy): domain Eukaryota; kingdom Metazoa; phylum Arthropoda; class Insecta; order Diptera; family Drosophilidae; genus Stegana; species Stegana nigrithorax. The sequence continues at coordinate 52,585 of JBAMBQ010003186.1, read as the reverse complement.
AGCAAGCTATCCCGCCAGCAATGAACTCAGGCACAAGCATTGGTCAAACGAGTGAATGAATCACAAGCAGAAATATTGCTTATACATATGTATGTACACTAATTAGTAATTACACTTAATGCCAATTCACATTTCAACGACACATATACCATATAATAGCAAAAAATATGAATATGATAGCTTCAAGTGAAAAAAAAAAGAAGGAAATTCCATGACATACTGTCACAGCTTAGCTTAAACGACGATGGCACTGCACGGCACATGCATGCACAAAGTATCGTGTACAAAAAAAAAAACTAAATAAATTTAAAAAAAAAATATTATTTTTATTATTGTTTTCACAATGCTACAACTTTTGCTTCGTGTGCTTGTGTTTGCATTGAGAAAGCAACCAACGACAAAAAAAAAACTATTTTAAAAAAAGCATACATTACAGCAAAAACATTACAACAAAAAAACTACTGCTGTCGCTTGGCGGCCAACCCCACCAAAATGCGCACCATTTACTCTCTCTATTCTCGTCGGTACAACAAAAACGAAATGAAAGAAAGCAAAATGCTTTGAATCATATGTCGAGAATAGCAACAACAAAATATGATTAACTACTGAGCGCGTACAATCTTGTTGCATAGCACCGAGCGCGGGGGCCACGGTGCGTATGCGGCATCATACCTTCCAAGAATTCTAGGTTGTAGGCCGTCGCAGCAGGTACGAATAAGATATGTATAAAATTTTATTTTTGTTTAAAAAAACATGCTCCAGTAGTAGTAGGGCCTTATTTTGACAATTAGAAATAGTATACATTAAGTAATATAGTTTTTTTTTGCCTGCTACGCACAAGTTTTTGCTTGTAATAGCAGCCACAGAGATTTATGCTTAGGAATCTACGTACTTGTACTTCTTTCGCAAATAGTCTACATTTGCATCAAATAACTGCTAACTGCATTAGCTATGCGCACATATTTTAATATAAATTTGCAAGAGTTTATTTAAATTTTTAGCAAAAAACTTACCAAAATTACTGCGACTTTTTTTTTTAATAATTTTCGTTTTGTGTCTTCAACAAAAGACTGGGCACTCAACGTGCATTTAGGCCATTTCGCTTTCGCTAAAGCGAATGTACTATGTGCTTTTAATGCTTAGTATTCTATATTCATTGTCTCGCTCAACTTGCTGAATTCAGAGTGGCCAAACTGGAATATAAAGAAACGACGTTTAAAACGTCAAGTACTGGCTTCGATTTCTTATTAGAAAAATTGTTGTTGCTGTTTTAGTTGCGTGTTATTATTGTTTATGCAAAATGATGGATAATTTAAGCGAAGATTCATCAAAAAGTACTAACAGTGAGAAAAATGAAACCCAGAAGAATGCGCAAGTTAGCAAACCTGTGCGTATGTCATTTGCGGATTGGAAGAAAACAAATGCTGGAATAAATATTACGAAAACGAGAGAAAAGCCAAAGGATTCGCAAAAACAGCAACAAGCGCGCCGAGATCCCCATACGTCTTTGAGCGTGAACGTAAAACGCAACAACAAAAAAATTAACTATGCGACGCCGCTGCCATCAAATAATTTTAGCAACAACCACAATTTCAATGGAAAGAAAAGTAGCAAAAACAATAGTAGCAGAAGCACGCAACCACCGAATTTTTGGGAGGATATGTTGAGTCCACTGCGACAGCCACCAATGCAACGACCTTTACAGAACTGGCCACTACATGTGTCTGTCATGTTGCCTGCTTTCCATAATCCACGTCCAAACAAACCCCATACGCGTGCGAAAAGAAGCGATCAGAAGTGTAAAACAGACAAACCACAAGCAACTGGCAGTGAGGCCAAAGCGGCTGTCCTAATGCCACCACCTCCCCCACCGCCGCCGCCACCAGCAATGACATCTCAGTCAACCACAGCAGTAAGCACCGGTAAGCAAACAAATGATAACACACCAAAGCAGGCTATAGGCCACATTTACATAAAGAAACCAACACCTCCGCCGCCGCTGGACGATAAAGATCCCGGCACTAAAGAGGAACGACAACGCCAATGGAAAGAATATCGGCAAGCTATGAAACCATTCAAAAATCGTGACTTCCACAATGCGAAACGTTGCATACAACGTTTGGGCAAAATACCCGCAAATCAGTTGGAGGACAAACAACGCGAGCGTCTACAAAAATCCATGGAGTATGTAGCTGCGCATAAGGCCATGCTGAATGTCAAACATGCCGAACGTTGGGTGCCCAAAGATAGTCCCGATGCCGGCCAAAGCAGTACCAAAGCGCAAATCTATGTGCGCAAACCGATCTCTTCCTTTTGGGACAAGTACACACCACAGTATGAAGCATCGAATACTTTTCGCAAGTATGTACCCGTTAAGCAATATATTGGCACAGGACGTGCCATTAAGGGTGGCGGAGCAGCACCCATAATGTCCAAAGCATTCAATCAACTTAAATCCAAAACGTCTTTCGGCTACAGGCATGACACAGCCTACAATGATTTTTACAAAGCTGGCGTATCGCACAGCACAAGCAATAGTCAGTTTTTCAGTCCAGGGCACGGGACACACTTTGGGCAGAGTGAGTCGATACAGCCAAATAAATAATCATATTCCTCAGTTCAGCGGTACCCTTCCAACAGCTTAATTCTAAGTCAAACGCAATACTTAAATTGTAGTAATAATGCATACGAGTCTATTTCAATAAATTTAAACAAAAAACAATTTTCATAATTTTCTGCGCGTGTTGGCCTTCAATGGCTCCAGCGGCAAGGCCAGCAGCTCCCGTCGCTTGTGCTTGCCGCGCAGTATAGCTTCTTTAAACAGATTGCAATATAATTCAATGGCTGCTGGTGAGTCGTCATTGCCAGGCACGGGGTACGTTATTAGATTGGGATTACAGTTTGTGTCCACGATGCCCACCGTTGGAATAGCCATCTTGGCGGCATCTCGCACTGCAGTGTGTTGACTGAGCACATTATTCTGCGTATTGAGAAAGATGCACAAGTCGGGCAAACGCGTCACTGCGCCAAATTGCACATTAGCGTTGGTAAAAATGCCACCACGCCAAAAGCGCGTATGCGAGAATTCTCCCGCCTCCATGGCCTTCTGTTCAACCAGGTGCGCATTCAGTGCATTTCGATTAAAAAATATTATAATACCATCACGAAAGGCAATGTGTGCCACAAAATTCAAGGCAACGCGCAAATGTGCCGCCGTCTTGTCCAAATCAAAGATAAGTTGGCCCAGCCGACTGCCAAAGAGATATGGACGCATGCGATCATCTAGCGAGCCCTCCTTGTGACCATAGTGCACGCGTGCATTGAAGAGATCACGCACGGTAAACAGATTATGCACTTGAAAGTAGTCGGGATGCTTAAGTATGCGTTGCTCAATGACTGCAATGTCCTCCGGCTCCGCATTGTTGCTGTGATCTGGAGTTGCGGTGGATGTTGTGTCGTTTAATGCAGGCGCAGCTTGTGTGCTGCGTAAACGCTGTATGCTGCGTGGGCTAACCACTAAAAAATTATTTGAAGGAGAATTAGTAGAATTCAAGTCATCTATTCAATAATTACTAACAATTATTTAACGCTTTTCTATACATTCCGGGAGTATCGTATTTTTAACCCAACTTTTCTATTACACCATACTAGAGTTGCCGAGCAGCCCACTCAAGCTACCACATTGCAACTCTGCGCGCAACAGCTGACAGTTCATTACAATTTGTGCATTTAACTATTTTAGCATTATGTGGCATAGTTTTAGCTAAAAGACGTAGCAATCAAGAGTTAAGATGAATGTCGACGAGCAGCCGCCTACAATTTCATCAGACTCCAATTCAACATCGGAATACCTGGATGCCGAAGGTGGTGAACCGGAGCTCGATGGCGGCTACTTTGAGGCAAATCAATCGGATGAAGCTGAAAGACAACAGCATAGTATTATATCCGAGTTACGTGGTACATTACACAGCAGCGTTAGCGCGAATACATTGACTCCGGAGCCTGGAGGACGGAAAGAATTGACGGCATCTGTAGAATCGCTCAGCCTCAGCACGTCGACAAATACCACGGTGAAAACGGACGATAGCAATAGCCTGCCGTCAGGTGATGTGGACGAACATGACTATATGCATGACAGTGTCTGGCGTGGCCAGAAGAAACACATTTTTATTTTAAGTGAAGCCGGTAAACCGATTTACTCGCTGCACGGCAATGAGGATAAGCTGGCTACGCTCTTCGGCGTCATTCAAGCGCTGGTTAGCTTTGTACAGCACGGGCAGGACGCCATCACATCGATACATGCGCGTGGTATAAAGTTTGTCTTCCTGCTGCGCAATTCGCTAATACTCGTGGCAGCTTCACGCACCAATATGAGCGTGCAACAGTTGCAGCTGCAGTTGAGCGATGTCTATAACCAGATACTTTCGACGCTCACGTTCTCGCATATGAATAAAATCTTTGAAAAGCGCAAAAACTTCGATCTGCGACGCCTGCTTGCGGGCAGTGAGCGCTTGATCTTTAATCTGCTGGCCAACGATAGCAGCAATATGCGTGTTTCCAACAACATCTTCACATTTCTAACCAATTCCATACGCGTTTTTCCGCTGAGCACGTCTGTTCGCGCCAACGTCGTCAGTGCAATACAGAGCAACTGTGCCAAAATCAAGAACCTCGTCTTTGCTGTGCTCATCGCCAACAATAAGCTTATAACGCTTGTGCGTATGAAAAAATACTCTATACAACCAGCCGATCTGCGCTTGATCTTCAACCTCATCGAGTGCTCCGAATCGTTCAAGGCATCTGAGAATTGGACACCCATTTGTCTGCCTAAATTCGATATGAATGGTTATTTACATGCGCATGTTTCGTACCTTGCTGAGGACTGTCAAGCTTGCCTATTGCTACTTTCTGTTGATCGAGACGCCTTCTTTACGCTGTCGGAAGCCAAGCAACGCATTACGGAGAAACTTCGGCGCACACATTGCTTTGATGCGATCAATGAGGAGATGAATAAGATGCAAAATGCTAAACTGTACCAGCAGATGCTCGGCATACCCGAGCTGCGGCATTTCCTCTACAAGCCCAAGTCCACGGCTCAGCTGCTTTGTCCTATGCTAAGACATCCTTATAAATCACTTAAGGCATTCGAGCATCTGGAGTCTATTTATTGCGACTGCTTGCATCGCATACATAACAGCGCGCGTCCACTGAAGCTGATATACGAGGTGCAAGAGCGCGAAGTGATCTTAGCATGGGTGACAGGCACCTACGAACTCTATGCTGTGTTTGAACCAGTTGTAGATCGTGCAACGGTAATTAAGTATGTAGATAAACTTATCAAATGGATCGAAAAAGAATACGATGTCTACTTTATTAGAAATCACCCAACATTCTAAGTAAAACAAATATTGCAGTGTAAATTTATTATGTACTCGTATGTGAAATCAGTCTTATGCATTAGCTAAAATTATGACCATGTATTTTTTATACGTTGAAGCTGCAAGTGCCGTCTGTAAAATAATAATTACGAAAAAGATCAAATATATATTTCCAAAATATTTATAGAATATACCCCATACTTTAAGCAAAAGTTGGCTAGTAAAATATAAAACTAATAAAAACGATTCGAAGGAATAAATAATTACTAATTATCTTTATAAAAAAGCTATATTGTAATTATTATATAATTAATAAAAACATATTAAAAAAGGAGTTTCATGTTGGTGTTTTTGTTTCATTGGCTGGTTATTGATGAATGTTGTAGCACTATAAACAAATCTGTACATTTCTGATGCCGTTCATAGGCAAAAGACTAACAATGGAAAATAATATAATAAAATAATGACGACGAATGTTCATTAATCATTTCATCAAAAAAATTACGAAACACAAAAGACCCTCGTCATAAGACGATCAAGACCCGAAACTTAGCAGAATCATTACTGGGTGGATCTAATACCACTAACCATCATTAGGTTTAGTAGTTAATGTTTTAGAGAAGATTTTTATCTCACTGATATAATCGTCAGCACTTCGGATTTAAACGCAAAATTTTAAAGCGGCGATTATCTCTCTTGATACAAAGCCCACTAGGATATAAACAACGAGTGGAGAAGTATACAGCAAAAATCGTAGTTCATAACGACTACAAAAATTGAGCGGAAGTCCATGTTCATGGATTACACAGTGCTGGGCAACTAGCCTAAGAATGTGTAGTTGGTGTGGTGGAGGAAGGAAAACAGTTTTATCTGACCTCAAAAAGACAACCCTGTTTTCTACGTGCTGCCATACTAATGAAAGTAACGCGCATAAAATTGTTATTGTGTGTCGATTAATTGCGATTCATAATAGACGGCCACAAAAATATTTAAAAAAAAAATTAAAATGCACCATACCATTGGCTGCAATGGGAATATTCATCAGATCAGAGATTTTAACTATTTAAATGTAGAAAGCTTTTTTAGAGGCTTAAGTCACACGACCACACAACTGCAGTGATCCTCTCAAAATTAAAACATTCCGTATAAAAGCATCATGATGTCGTTATCTTTTAAAAAAACAATAACAATTTTTATAATATGAACTCGTAATACAAATATATTACAGTATAATTAGCTTAGCTGCCTTGGCAAGATAAGTGCATCAAATTTACTTTGGCTGCACTAAAACCCGTTTTTATATTTAATACTTTACGTTAGCTGCATAGAGGTTAGCTGCGTTTAGACTTAAGTGCCTCCTATCATCGGTGGCATTTTTCTTCTTTTTATAAGGAAAAAGCTCGCTCCAACGCTGCTTGGCCGCTTTTTTGGTGGTTGTTCCTCGTTCGTCCTTTGAGGTCCAAAGCGTAAAGCTCATATGCTCGCTTGTCTGGCATTTCATTTTCAGTTGAGTACAGGATTTACGCGTGTGCGCTACTTTTCAAATAAGTGCTCGTTGTCGAAATCAGAGTTTAAAGAAAAAACGTGCGGCTCACTAAAAAATCTTTTTGCTGTTGCTAATTTCGATGCACCTTTTTTATGTATTTGCTTTAAGCAAAACAATTAAAACAAATAAAATCGAAAAAATAAGAAGAAAATAAATAAAACTAAAACCAAACTATCTTAAAAACATAAAAAATTATTTTTAGTTTTTGTTACAGGCAGACAGCAACGCTTCTTTTTTCTAACATAAATTATTATTTTTTTTTTAGTTCATTTTTTTTTGTTCCTGCCTTGGGTGTTGAGCATTGTACGCGCGCGTATGTTTGTGTGAGTCTATGCTGCTATGCGTGCGTACGTTGGTATGCGTTTATTATAACGGAAAAAGGCATAAGCAGCAAAAATTGCCAAAAATAAAACGCAGCATAGTAGTCAGCTCCAATAAACAAAAAAAAAAAATATACTAGCAACAAGGCACATTGTGCATAGTTAATGTGTTAAAAAGCAGGAGAAGCAGCAACAACAACCAAAGCGAAAAATTAAATGATTGAAAGAAAAAATAAGCGTGTACGACCACAAGCAACGACTGCCTGACGTAGCTCGTAGCGCGTCACTGTTGCTGGTGCTGCCGACGCCAACTGTGGCGTCAACGTTGCTAATGCCGTATGCTGCACGCTTAACGATCGCGTGTGTTTTGCTATTGGAATTTCGAATTTAATGTGCACAGTGCTAATAATTTATTGCCAACAAACGTCTGTCGTGCGCTAATTTGTCATTCGTTTGCCTTGTCGGTGGCTCTCCTTTCATTCTATTTAATTTCTATTTTATTTTTGCTAGTTTAAAGTTCTCTTATTTTTATTATTTTTTTTTCTTTTGTTTAATTATTACTTTATGTGTATGCTTGCTCTGTGCGTACGCAGCGCGCGCTTTAAGCCTAAACGGCAGCAGTCTGCTGACTTTATTGCTTTTATTTTTGCTATTTCTGCTGCCGTTGCGTAGAGCGCGCGTAAAAAAAAAAAAAAAACAAAACTAGAAAAAAAAATGTACAAATCCGCTTGAGTGCAAACAATTTTCGTTTAAAGTTACTTATTTCGACACAGTTCCTAAAGATGTCAAGGATTATTTAGCAGCAGCAGTGGCAGCACATAAAAAAATAATAAAACTAAACTAAAACTAAACTGAAGTAACTTTTTGCTTTGCATACTGTTTTGGGAGCACGCACACACGGAGCATTGACTTACTTTCTTCCTAAGCCTAACGTCTATACGCCTATCTATTGCCCAGCATCTCTGCACATCTCTGCAGCACACAGCGTGGCGGTACAACAAAAATAACACAGTTTAAGAAAAAAAAGGGACACCCTCGTTTTTCTTGGTTTGTGTGTGCGTGGCAAAATTTGCATGTGTACGTGGACGACGACAACGTGAAAAGGAGCCGCAAGGATATAACTTTAGGTTAGTATGTCGCCTTAGCCTTTAATACTCTCTCGCATGCTTCTAGCTTATCAAACTGTGCCACATGCCCCAAAAAAGCCAAAGGCCGCTGGCCGAACTCAAGCGTGTCGCTGACAGTTAGACGGCAAATGAGTTTAAACGGCAACTTCTGCATACATACACACATGCATATGCTTATACATATGCGTGGTCCGTCGGTCGGTCGCTCAGATGGTCAGTCGGTAATGACCGACAGTCGGTTGTCCGTTTGGTTCGTTAGCTGGTTGGTCTTCCGGTCCGTTGCTCGTCTACTTGATCTTGACGTCAATTAATAAATTGTAGACATATTTCCTTGGGTTTTGTCTTTGACCATTGAAGCGTTTTTGAAGCGCGCGTACTACGGCGCATAGATAAGCATGGTAAAAACGCTGGCGTTGCCTATTTAAAGGCGTAACAACGCTTCTGGGCAGCGGCGCAGCGTCGCGGCAGAAATAATGAAAAAAGAGAAAAATATACGTGTTAATGCTGCGCAACGCGTCTGCGGTTGCCAGATATGCCAACTTCCGTTGATTTTCCAATTACTTCCGAGTTTTTTCGTTTTTTCTTCTTTTTGTTTTGTTATAAATCTTCTCCCATATACTTGCAGTGGCGTTTTGTGGCCGTTGCACAATTTCATTATAAGAGGGCGCTAAATTTAAGCATGGCTTTAATGGGTTAATTTGTTAGATTGTTGCATAAAGCTGCTGACTGCCACAGAGATTTGTTTTCTGTTTAATTTGTGTTCTTTGTCTCAGTAAGCTCAAATTGGAAAAAAAAATAAACTTTCCAATTGCAATTTCAAAACGTCCTTTGTTTGTCCTTTGCAAGGACAACATCTTTATTGCTATTAGTTTACTTCGACAGCCAATAAAATTTTAGGAAGCCCAAGTCGATAGATCAATTAGAAATATCTTAATTTAACGATTGAAAATGAAAAAGGTGGCTGGCTGGAACCATCTGTCAGATGGAGGGTTAAGTTTTGTAAACTGTCTGGTGCTAGCTGGACATTGATGATGACTGGGCCCTAGCACAATAAACGGTCGTTCTGAAATACTGTATTCTAGTATTTTTAAAATTATCATTTAATATATTAGAAATAATTGATAATGCTGAAGAAACTTTAAAATGTAAAAAAAGTATTCGAATCAGCAGCCAATCAACATAAATAAATGTCTTAAAGCTTGCATTCACATGTATTGCGTGTATTTAATTGGACGCTACTGTGTCTACCAGCCTGCCAAAACATCAGATTAATAAAATATTGATTTTACATGTCAATTAAATAATTAAATCTGTATTAATATAAAATGATTACATTATTAAAATAAAATACAACAAAATCTCCCATAACCGTACATCGACGTTTGCAGAGTTTTTGTCCATTTTGGGAAATTTTGCTGTATAACACGTTAGCATTAGAGATATAACGGGTTTTTGCAACTATTCGGTATCCGGTCCATAGCACTGCAGAATAACTAATTATTTATGAAAACCGTTAATTGATTCAAACTTCTATTAAATAAAACTTAAGACGAGAAGGTTAAATGTTTGTTTTGAATAAGAATTTTTTCCTTACACTTCCACTCCTTTCTCATTCGCTTCGCTCCTGTGAATTGTGTTCAGTAGATTTTTGCCTGCTTGTGGTTGTAATTCTAATCACGTCTAAAATTGTGTCAATTCAAAAAAAAAAAAAATAGATTTTTTGACAAGATTATATGTGTATAATTTTTTCGACTTTTATTAATGATAAAATCCTGACTTCTGTTTAAAGCCATAAGTTAAGTGATATATTAAGTGACAGACACATTTAAAAGTACTTAAAAAGGCTAAAAATAATATAAAAATTAAAAACAGATATTTAATTGTTTAATGTTGAGTTAAAGTTAAGATAAATCAGCATATATTTAATGGAATATGATCACTTTAAACTGAACTATCAATAATCCGAGCTGCTCCGTTAATCGAATATATGAATGAACAAATTTCAATTAGCAAACTTCACGAATTTATATATGTGTAAAATATATACAAGAATTAGATTCCCATTTAATTACTTCCGTTCTACTTTTTGCTTTATTACCGAAAGGCTGATTTGTATTACGTAATTACTTATTTATTAAATAGTTCTAAATGATTTTATATACTGGGAACTATTATGCTTTAGTATCAATCACTCAAGAATGTTTAGACTTGAAGTGTTGCATTTAATGTGACCTCGGATTGAAGATAAAATCTCTTGAGGAAACACGTTTATGCACTTTGCAACTATATTACATTCAAAAGCTTTGGACAACTTCATTATCGCAGAGGAATAACCTTGAAATGTATTAAAGAAATTTGCTAAAAAATTTTGAATCTTTGCTGGATTGCAGTTTCAGATAAAGCATTCACCCTCTTAACTGAGGACTTTCCAGAGTATGTCCTGATAAAGATTAGCAACTAGCTGAGCAGTTTGCGTTTCGCTTGGTACCTCATTGCCGCTACAATTACGAAGACTGCAGGCAAGTGTGCGAGTGTGTGTATGCCAAAGAATTTCACCGTTAGTTGCTGCGCAAAGTAATGGCTTTGTGCTAAAATTATTTTGGCATTTTAGTTAAGCACCTTGACGCCATTTATATGACGTCGTGAAGCAAATAAAACCTTGCGTTGAGCATGAAATAATTTAATAAAATATTCTAAATTAAATAAATTATATAGCAAAGTCTATAGACATTTATTTTTTATTTGGTTTGTGAGTGAGTGTGTGTCAATAAAAGGTGCCACCACACGCACCAACTGCTCCCTAAGCCGCGTCAGTTGACCGTTGGCGCGTCGCGTACGCCAACGAATGGAATTTATTGAATTTTTATTGAATTTCTTGCCTGGGCGCAAGTCAATGTTAATGACAGACGACGAGGCAGGGGGGTTGTGGCGTGCCATTTGAACGCAGCATTGGCAACGACGATTTGATTCATTATGCTGGGCGTGCGGACAACGCTATATCGCGTGCGTGTCGTCACTCGCCAAACACAATTGCCGCAGCGACGCGCTTAGGCGTGCGCGTTCGCGTTTGCCGCATGTGTGCGGCATATTAATGAGAGATATGCTTATACTCGTAGCGTAGCTGCTGCTTATGCTTTAAGATAAAAAAGAATAAACGAAAAAAAAAAGGAAACAGAAAACAAAAAAATTAATGAATAAATAAATAAAAATAAAGAAAATTATATGCTCAGTGTTTTTCGCGCTTAAACATTTTCAAGGTCAATTTGCGCGCTCACCAGGCAGCTGACGCGTTTTGCTGCCATTTGATAATTAGGCAGCAGCTGTAGCAGCGACGATGCTAATCAAAAGAAATTACATGCTGCAAAGATCAAACGGCAAAAGTTTTCTGCCAAGATTTTTTGGCCACATTTTTTCACATATCAAAGCGTAGTTTTTTTTATTTTGCGTTTGTTGTCCTTTCTTTTTTCCCTGGGCAGGGCTATAGGCCAAATGCGCAAGCATTTACACTTGAATGCGTTTTATGCATATTTTATGCGCCCGCAGGCAGTTACAAAAGTTAGACTGTCCAACTGGCAGCCAATAACCTTTTGTGTATTGGTTTTTTTCATATATATGCCTTATGTCTGTGGCATTTTTTTTTTCGATTATTGTCTATGTCCCAACGAATTGCAAAAATGGAAATCTCAGCCTATAGCGTCATTGTGTACTTTTTTAAATGCCATATGGGTACAACTTTAGCATTTTCATTAAAAATAAATATTGAAAAAGAAGTAAAAAGGTTTTTCCAAGAACTTGTTGACATAGAAAATCAATAGTCTGAGGAAAGCAAGTTTGAACACGACTTCATAAAATTTTTTATTCTTATTGCAAGAGAATCCATAGGGCATATATATAGACACACATATATATATGATTCAATATACTCTCCCTAAAGACAAAAACGAATTTCATTCTTCTTGTTTTGGTTATACTGTTGTTTGTAATGAAATGCTAAGCCATTTGGCCATATGCCCAACAATGTTTTCCGTGTGTTTTATTGCTTGGCTTGGCCGCGTTTTGGCCTTTGCTTAATTGGCAGGCGATATTGCGTATACGCCATGTGTGCGTAAAAATGCTTTTAACTGCCGCCACTTAAACGCTTTATCACTTTTAATGCAATTTCACATTACGCAGCAATGCGCACCATGACACACACACACACCGTATGACACACTAAACACACTAACACTTTACACGCACACTGCCACGCCCACGCAAGCTGAGCCCAACAAGTGTAAGGTTTGCTTTTTTCTTCCTTTCTTTTTGTTTTTGCCTTTTGTATTTCGTCAACACTGCAATTGACACATGCTTTTAGCTGTGTGCTGCTTTATATTTCGCTTTTGATTTTGCTTACTTGCTTGCTTGCCTGTTTTGTGCAAAGCAGCAGCAGAGCGAGCACAAAGAAGACGCTGAACAGCCGAACAAGTTGCGGGAGCAGCAGCAGGGCAACGTGAATTTTATTTCCTCAACAAACTTACCAAGCAACAGCCAACCAAGCCAACGCAGTTGTTCTGGCAGCCACGATGGCATTGTCGTTGCTTTGCTGCTCGCTGCTCGTTGCTCGTTGCTGGATGTCGACAATCATTCAAGTTTTACGCGCGTGTTGGCTGCCGTCTCAATCCTAATATCGATACTTTTTATGCTGTTGCTTTCGCTTGTGCTGGGCAACACGCGCCGAAGTCGCCAAATGGCAGTTCTGCAACGGATGTAAGCGTCGCCATTTTCCTTATTTTTTCTACTTCTATTTTTGGTCTTCGCTTTCTTTCTTTCGTTTTTCTTTACATTTTAGTGCACTTCTTGGTTAGTCTGCACATTTCCGTTTGGCATCAATGACTGCTGACGATTGCTTTGGCTGACAGGCATAGTTACTCGCAGTTGTCTTTATTGTCGCAGTTTCAGTTTGCAAAAAGTTTATGGGATACTTTAAGCTGCGGTTTGCGTACCGATACTTAAAGGTTAACTGTAACATTAACAATTGGTACAATGTTTTTGCGTAAACTATGCTTTAAACTTTAAAGTTGTGCGAAGTTGGCTGTGTTCCAGCGACCATTTACTGTTTCCGTTTATTTTAGCAAATTACTTCCGCGACGACCAAAAACATCCGTTTTTAGTTGAAATGAACTCTTTAGTTTTTCTCAATAGCAATGGAAAGTATTTAATAACTTGAGTTTGAAATATGCTGTCTGGCTTAGATGAGATAAAAGCAATTGAGAAGTTGTTTTTTGTTTTTTTTTTATTATTTTTTAGCAATGTATTTATCGATTTATACGAGGAATATCTGTAGTTTGCAATTTACTATTGCTTTTGGTACTCAAAAATGTAATTATACCCAATATTTTTTGATTATCAACAAACTTTTTAGTCGCTATTATCCGCAGATCTACGGGTAAGTAAGTTTATTTCTAGACATGTGTTTTCATGCAGTTTTGTAAACATGTTTTCAAAAATTTGGGAAATCTCACATTTGTCTCTAGCTATTACATGGGCATACATTTCACCTTCGAAGAACTTGGTTTTAGAACAAAAATCAGTAAAATATTATTTAAAAAATCCTTGCAAACAAAAGTAATGATAACAAATCATTCACGGGCTCTAGGCGGGATGTTGGTTGAACACCTTTTTCATAATATGCTATTATAAAGTAAACCATGTAAAAATAAAAGAACAAAAAGAAAGTTAATACAGCTTTGGGCATTGCCGTTAGAAAGTCATCAAATCCACATCATCTGACAGTTTTTTCTTGGTACTGAAATATGATAATTTTATGCAAATTTTATTTTTGACTTTTATTTTGTAATGGTTCTAGCTACTTGACAAAAATCTCTTCAATGCGTTTTGTATAAATTTAATTTTTAACAAATGATTTGTTATAATTTTTTGCTAGAATAAACAAAAACAAGTTTAGCCTAATTTTACTGTATCTTGATGACGGTTAGTGTACAAATTTGTTAGGACTTAAGGCACTGACACCTAGAATTTAAATAGATAAAAATGTGAAATATTATTCAAGCATGTTTATAAATGTAAACTGTTTTGGCGTATAATTATGCAGCGAGTTGACTGTCAGCATTTGAAGCACAAATGCTTAAAATGGCGAAAAATACGCAACAGTAGTCAGAAAACTTTAGCAGCTTGCTAATTTAATCAGCAACAGAGCTCTGCTTCATCAACTTGCGCTTGCTTAAGACAATTACACTCTCCGCTATTAGTTTGCTTAACAGCGCTGCCAGTATCGGGCACTTTCTTGGACGACTGTTGATTCTTTAACATAAATTGAGGCTGACTAAGCTGGCTTTAAATTTAATTTCTAAGCTTAAAGCATAAAGCTTGTGCACGCCGGCTAATTGCCATTAATACTAATAGCAAGAGCACACAAAGCGTATTCGCTTGTTGCTTTATGATGTGGCTGAGGCTGGTGCAAGAACAAAGGCAAGCAAAGGCAAAAAGGGGAATACATAAACAGAAGCATAAGAAGAAGAAGAAGAAGAAGAGTAACAACAATAATAATAGATAAATAAACTGAAGCTGAATTCAAGAATTTTTGTAGAATTGAAACAATTAAACAAAAGCAAAGTCACTTATACAACGAGTCATCGCATTAAAGCAAATTGTTGTATAACTACTGCTGCAACAACAACAAGAACCAGAATAACAATCAGAGTCACTATATAAGCACTAACAATAACAAACATGACAATAACAACAGTCAGCAGCAACAAACACAATGGCAGCAACAGCAACAGCAACAACAAAGTCACACACAATATTTTTATGCTTTGTCGTTCGTCGTCCATTTTGTGTTGAGGAAACTGAAGCAGCTGCGGTTTTTTTTAAGTACATTTTATATTTTTGCTACTGCTGATTTTTATTGTGACAATTTTTCTTTTTGTACAGTAAAAGCAAGCAAAAGCGCTTGCTGTCAGTTAGCTGCTGTAATGGATAAAATCTGCGTAAGCAAGTTTGCCAATACAAAAATCAGCTGCCAACAATGCTTGCGTACGTGTATGAATAACATCATTTTTCCTTTCTCCATTATTTTTATTTTATTTTTTATTTTGTTTTTTTGCTTTCATGTTTTGTACAGGCAATGCAAAGCTTGGCGTTTGTTTTGTGTGCGTGTGCTTGCTTGGGCTACATTGAGTTCTATGTGGGTATTACTTTTAATGCGGCTAGGCTGCACTCACGGTTGAACTATTGGCAGCACTCGGGTGCGTACCTTGGGCTTGCCTTGAGCTGCGTGCACAATGCACAAGTTGCGCGCTGAGCAGCGAAGTCCTTTTACGACTTTATTTTCTTTACCGTCAAGGTTGAACAAGGTATTAGGGCTAAACATTGCAAAGAATAAAAGAAAAAGCATTGCATGGGTTAAATGTTAAGATGTTAGGAGATTAGGCTTAGTAAGAAAAAAAAAACAAAAACTCAGGATATCATTTGAATGGGGTTAAAGAAAACTGTTTAGAGTAAAACGCACATTCAACTGTGTAACTTGAAGCTGCAAAAATGGATATAATTCTGAAAATAGTAATCATGCGTAATGAGTGACCCGACCTATGGCTCGAATTCAAACAGCCGATAGATAAACATCCTTAAGCATGATCTGAAAGCAATGGACATTGAAAATATGAAATCAATGACTTACCATTTGGTAAACAAATCACGAATTAATATTTAACTTACACATAATTAAAATCACTACAAAAAAAAGGGAAATTGTTAAAGAAAATCTTTGAAACTATTTCCTTATATGATAGTAAAAGGCTACTTTTACTAGGTTTGCCTGTTTCATAGAATCCTGCCTGGCATTGTATTAAAAATTAAAAGCGTCCTTGGCAGCGCTTTTAACAAATGAAGAGCTCTCAAAGACGGCTAAGTACTATGTCGTGTGCGCTCTGTATGGTCTTTGCAAAGAGCCAACACTGCAACTTCTTGACTTTCTTTGTTTACACACGCCGCCGCACATCGTGGCCAACTTTGTACCTTTGGGGGTTTGCAAGTTACATAAAACAAAAAACAAAAGCCAAAAAAAAACAAAAAAACAAAAATAAAAAAGAAAAACGAAAAAACAAATAACCATAATGAAAATGAAAACTGCTACTCGCTTTCGTCCTACAACAGTTGCGTCGTGTTGTATAGGAGCACTTCGCTGCTTTTGCTGCCGCTGTTGCTCTCAAGGCTTGCCTTCTTGTCACGTAAGTGTCATTTCTTGCCTACGCGCATTTCGCATTGTGCTGCGCGTTGAAGACGCGTTGTGGCAGCATTTTTTGGCGTCAAACTTTCAACTTTTGTCACTTAATGTGCTGCCTAAAATTATGCTAAGCGCTGCGCAGTTGCCATTGTGTAAATTAGCAAAGCAAAGCCAAAAAAATACAAAAAAATCGACTCTTGGGTTTTGCTGTTGCTGCGCAAGAATACTCGTGCTGTACTTTTAAGTGACACATTTCTGCCACTCAACAACTCCGACCGTAACACTTACAGCTTTGCTAACGTTAAACGTCATCATTTTTAAAGTGAAACTTTTGCCATAGGCCGCCATTTTCGCTACCTGCACTTGCCACTTTTCACTTTTTTCCTGTTTTTTTCCTGTTTTTTTCCTTCTTTTTTCATTTTGGTTTATTTTTAGTTTTGCATTTGTGCCACTTTTGGCGCCTAATCACTGCGAAAATTGCACTTGATTGCAGTTTAGTTTAAATTAACTATAATTGAGCATAAAAGTTGCTGCCTTGCATGTCTCCTACTGCTCTCTTCCACTTTGGCATGTCTAACTTATGCCATGACGTCGTGCTCATATGCACTTAAGTATGCAACACTTTTGTGGTTGATGTGAACTTTAGGTAAATGACTTGATATCAGTAACGGACGGGTTAATGGCCATAATTGCCTTAACAGGGTTGCCACGTCGCAAAACTGAGTCCGGTCCCAATGAATCACACCAACGGACCGTGCTGGACCGGACTCACGAAGCAGGATTTTACCTTGCTCATCAAAGTATTCAGTGTTGTTGATGGGGAAAATAAGATTTGCATAGTACGAAAATGATGAATACTCTTGTTGTAACTTTAAAAATGGGCTAAGCAACACTAGAGAGTTCATCGCATACACTGGATAAAAGTCGCTTTGTGGGAAAGTAATCTAAGCTAAATTTAATAAACAAAATTGAACTTTTCGAGGTCACATGACTTGTCTTGTCATGTAAGTGAGTATGTACGCGTGTATTCTCTTATTCTCGTATAAGCTTATTTGTTTTCTTGTTGAAGTGTGCTGCCTTTGTTGTCAGCACGTTTGGCATTGTGCTGTCACTATGTGCACTGCCAACGTATGTGCAGGTTGTCATGTGTCTAGCTCATTGACTGTGCGTGGGTGGTTTTCTAGCAAAATGACGACTGTGTGAGTTGTCTGTATATTGATTAAATCCGCATTTCATATACTAAGTCAGGCTCATCGCAAGGCTTTTACGATCATTAAAATATAAATCATTTGGCATATGGTAATGAACAGTTATTTTTAGATTATGCACACCATTCAAAGTAGTCACTTAAGGATAGAAAATGTGCACTAACTAAACTTTATATAAAAGAGTAATTTTCCACAAGCCCAAAGCCTCAGAGCTTGTCTAAGTAAGGTATACTTCATATAACCTCTGCATGCATATAAATAGAAGTAACAAATGTTCTGCGTTTCTTGAAGTATTCTAGTCTCAGTACCACGAGAATGGGTCGTCCATGTGCTAGAATATTTAAAAATGTTTTTGCATTTTTTTTTTTTTTTTGTTATTTAAACTAACCATGTACGTCTGTAGCAGAGCCAACCGTTTGAACAAATAAATTTACTAGACTGGGTAACCGAGTCATTAACTATTCGATTGTCGACTGCAGCTAATTAATAAACAATATGATATAAGTCAACCAGTACTCCCTGACCTTGATTTGCACTTGATAATCGCATAAGCAGGTTAAATAAGTTTAAATCAGCGAACGTAAGCAGCAGCTGCTTTCTGTGCATATGTAAACCAGAGCATGAAATCGTTTAAGAAACTTGATTTATGAGCCCTTCTCTATGCAGTTGTTAAACTCTTTGCCAATTAGGCTCCTTTGCAAAAAGGAAATCAAAATCAAATAAAACATTTTTAACACTCAGCACGCGCCCAGCCGAAATCACTTCATCAAGCACGCGCAAATTGCATTTTAATTGCAAACACAATGCAGAAAGACAAAACAATTAAAAAAAAATACGCTCAAAGGACAAAAACCCATAAAAAGCACAATGGACGACCGAGCAGCAAATGCAAACAGCACACCAGTGTGCATACAAATATACGTAACAGCATATAGACTGCCGTGACACTCAAGTCCCCGGAGATTGGCAAACAAAGCGCAAGCCGTTATTAAACTTAAGTTGCGCTCAGTGGTAGTGGTATGCCACACACACACACATACACAGTGTCAGCCCACATTTCAGCCTTTTGCATGCTTATCTTTAATGAAAAATTTCAATGACAATTTACGTTAAATGCTATGCTATGTGTATATATTAAATAACTAATCAACTGCCTCTTAAATAGCAATTAAACAAATTATTAAAAGGCACTTGATAAATGGCACAAAAATACAATGCAGGTAAATTGAAAACAAAAAAAAAAAAAAAAATAAAACAAAATTAGAGAAATGCTACAATGAAAACTATGTGGCCAAAGTTGATGTAGTATGCTGTTCACAGACGCTAATTGAAATTAATTTTTTATGACATTTAAAGCCGAATCTGACACTTCGAGCAGCAGCTGAGGCATTTGGGCGACATAAAAAAATTGCAAACAAGCTTTTCAACACCACATAAACAAAACTAAGCGCAAATGCATGAGCAAATAGGAACAGTGTATACAGATGTTCGCGAGCGAAGGAGTGCGGTGTAGTGCGGCATGTACATGGACGTACAAATACAAGCGAATACCGATTACGTGATTTGGCAAAATGCCAACAAGAGTTTACAGACGTAAAAACACATACCAGCACACATACATTTATTCATATGTATGTGTATTCGTTTTAATTTTTTTTAAATTTCTTAATGTTCGTTTGTTGTTTGGTTTTGTGTGCGCATGTGTGTGAGTGCTTTAGCTTTTTGTAGTTTGGCATTATTGCTGCTGTTGCTGCCACAAATGAGCACTGCACAATGCTGACTACATTTATACAAAAATGTACATACACCTGGTTGGCTGGCTGTCTGCCTTCTTGGCCTGCCTTGGCACGTTTAGGCTTGCCTGGGCTGCATTAGTTTTGTTGCAGGTTGCTTGGTTACCTTGACACCTCATATGCTCGACTGCGCACATTATGTGCAACGTTTTCTCGTCGCCGCAGTCGTTGGCGTTGCCATTGCTTTTGAACTTGTTGTTGTTATGGCTGTCATAGTCTTAGCAACTCGTGCTGCTGCTGCTGCTACTCGCTGATTTCGGATTTCGCTTAGTTGCTTTGTTACAATTTTTGGACACAGCAACTGTGTAGCAGCAGCAAGCGAGAGCAGGCACTTGAATGCAATTACATGGCAGACAACTTTATGCACGGTTTTTAATTAATAACAAGAAACTCACAAAGCCATTTGTTGTAAAGTGTGCGAGCGCGACGAGGGAGCGCTTAGTGCCAAATAGGCATCCCTAAAATTGCAATCAAAGCAAAAGTTGTCGGCGCCATTTACAAGGATGAGCATGTGCAAAATACAAAAAAAAAAAAAAGATAGAGCTAGAATTTGAAACAAAATATAATTTGCGAGAAAAGTTATTTGTTTTAAATTGGCTGCAGTGTTTATAAAGTTTTCTAGCGCACTTGATTTGATTTAATTTTTTAGTATTTTATTTTTACATATATTATTGTTGACCTAAAAAGTCTATAGAAAAAAAAATCATTGCTATAACAGAGAATAAGAAAAAAACAAAATATATAGTACTCAGTTTAGTATGCGTTTTAAATAGAAACCGCCACAGCCAGCCAGCCACCCACTCACACAACACAAGTGTGGCAGACAGAGTCAGCAGTACGGAGCACGCAACAACAGAAAACAAAGCTGGCACATACACGAAATATTTGTAGCATGCTGCGTGGCGTCAAAAAAAAAAATCAAACAAAAAAAAAAAACAAAAAAAAAAGTAAAACAAAAAATGGAAAAACCAAAAGAAGAATTGAGTGGGAAAAAATGATAAAAGTGGCGTAGAAGAAAACGTAAAATCAGTGCGACATTTTACGCTCTTCCAAGCGAAATAAACATGAAAATGTTTTGCATCTCTTTTATTTTTTATTTTTACCTATGCCTGCGTATGTACACATACACACACTCCCACTCGCACACACACACATGCACATGTGGCATAACAGGCTAAATGCACGCATCAGTAAAGCCAAGAGTGGCAGACATCTGTGTGTGGGTGGAAACTCTAGGCAAGCAATTTTTGAAGGAATTTACTTTCTTTTCTTTTTGTGTGTTTTTTGCTTTTTGGTTTTTTTTGTCTCTTTTCTTTGCTTATTTTTCTTTTGTTGCTAGACAAGTTTAGAAATCGAATGTAATTTGCAAAAAATCACTTTAAAAAAATAAAGGAAAAGAAAATTGACAAAAACTAAAACTTTTCACTATACCAGAAATTCATAGCATTGCTTGCGTAGGTGGTAGAGAATTCTAAAGCTACAAAAACAAGAAACTGTCAGTTTTTCTGTGAAAGTCATCGGAGGCCTGCGGCATATTGACTTTAATGAAAGCACTCGGGAGCGAAGCATGCATGCAAAACAGTCTGCGGAGTAGTTGGAAACTTTTCTCATATTTGTCGTGCCTCAACGTGACGAAAGCCACGATAAAATGGCGAAAATTCTGCTGAAAATTCTGGCATTCAAGTTCAGGAATTCGGCTCAAGTATGCGTAAAAAATAGTTAAGTTCGCGAGCTATAAATATATGTGTAACTATGCGACGTGATGTCAGAATATGTTCCTGGCTTTCACAAGCAAAAAAAAAAAAAAAAAAATGGTGTATAATAACAAATTTAACATCATATGCAATATACGTTTCTGAGCGCCTCAGAGTTTCAAAACCCTTGTTAAATAATTGGCAGATTTTAGCATAAAAAACATCAAGTGAGTATATGGAGTTGACTAAGCTGATATAGACGATACGTAGATGTTAACTTAAATATTAAATGTAAAGAAAAATAAATGATTTCTTCTCGACAGTTAGAAAGCGAAAAAGGCACCTGAAAGTTTTCAGCTGGATACAAATTAAAGGAATAATTATAGTTATATAATAGTTTTCATATCGACAAAGAACATATAATCTGCCAGGTACTATAGCATTTGGATATTGAGAGGATTTTGTATCTAAATAGTGTTCTAATTTGTACTGAAATCAGAATAATATTAGCAATGAAACAGTCTACGTTCCTTGAAAAAACTGGCATAGGAAGAACATCTTGGAATTATGCAAATGTTATCTAATAACTTATACGTTATTATACAAATAATATAAATCAAATGCACTTCCCAGTTAATAATAAGTTAAATGTTACTATGGGCTTATTAAATGACTCAAAAGCTTTATTGCATTAAAATTCGTCTCCTTATCTCTTCTTTGCTTTGTTCGTATTCAAGGTTTCATTGCACATTTGTTTCTGAAGTGCATGTTGGGGTGTTTTGTTTTTGTTTCTAGTTCATGTTCACCGTTGACTTCATAATTAATTAACGAAAACAATTGCTGTAGTGTCTCATACATTTCAACGGTCTCTTGCAGCAGTCTTTATTTACTGTCATTTCTGCTTTCCACAAGTATTAAACACTGTTGTGTTATTGTTGAGGTTAAGTATGTCAAATGTCCTTTTGGAATTGTTTTAAAAATTAATTTGCCTGATGTTGACATGGTTGCCTTTTGTTTTTTTTTGTCTCAGTGCATTGTTCATGAATTTAACATTTGTTGGATTCCGTTTTTTTTTGTAACTTTTTCCTCATTGCATTCTGTTCGCTTGTGACTTAAATTTATCATGAGCAAAAGCCATTTAAATGATATAACCTAGAGTGATGATGTCGGACTATAGTCCCACTGTGACCGACCACAAAAGAAAATAACGAACGTACAGAACAGAAAGGCATCAAAATAAAAAAAAAGCGAAAAGGACGAAGAGAATAACAAACGACAACATATGACAGCAATCACTATTTTAACGGTAAATGCAGTTAACTGTAATTGCACATGCAACAAACGACCAGCAACTGCAAAAACGACAACAACAACAGCAACAATAAGAAAAATAACGAGCGAACAAACAAACCAACGAGCGAACATCGCTGCATGACCTCCAACCGCAACGAAACGAAACAAACGTACAACGCCAACAACAACAACAGTAAAAACAACAACAACAAACGACTATACCAAAGCAGATCGGCACACACCAAAACATAGCAGCACATAGCGAAGAGAAACGAAACGAAAAAAGTGCATACATATGACTGAATATTCGTGTGTGTGTGTATGTGTGTGTGTATGAGTGTGTGTGGGTTGCGTGTGTGAGTGTGTGGGTACTGTTGCACATCATGTCAACGACAGTCAGCGGCGGCATCGGTGCCTGCAATCGGGCATAAAAACCATGTCGCGTCGCGCGCACAGCATGCGGAGCCATGCTAAGCCAAGCGACAGGGCGAATGAGTGAATGGAACGTATAAGCAAGGATAATGACGTTATAGCGCTTCGTTGCAACAAATGCAGCATGTAGTGGAAATTTATAATTAATTTAACTTTGTGCGCAATCGTGACAGTCAGCGGAACTATAAAATGAAATTATGATTTCCATTATTATTATTATTACATGCAAGTGTAAGCACTATTATGTATGCCATTGCATAGACGTAATTTTATTTGAACTTTAATTAATATACAATACATGCCTATCTATCTACATGCACACATGTGTATATATGTATATAAACTTATATATTTATTTGCCTTTTTGCTTTTTGTTTGTGCATTGTGTACATTTACAGATGTTTTCACATTCGGTTGTAAATAATTTTAATTGTTGGAAATCAGCGGCAGTGCAGCACTACAGACGGTGATATGGAAAATAAGGCTAAGCGAATACAACAAATAGAAACGCAACAACAACAACAACAACCACAACACCAAAAACAGCTATGCAAGCAAAATTGCAAAGAAAATCAACAACAAGAACAACAAAAATGCCACAGCCACCAAAATCAAAATCAAAAACAACAACAAAAACAAAGCCAAAGCGAAACCACTCAAGTATACAGCAAAGAAGACCACCTATTACGCATAATAAGCAAATGCATAACAAACAGTAACAGCAATAAAATCAACAACAATAAAAATAACAAGAACAACAGCAACCAACGAAAATCAAAACAACAACTGCAACAACAACAGCAACAGCAACAGCAACAACAACAAAAACAGCTGCGAGCTACGACTGCACACAATTTCGCAAGTAGCAGCGAACGATTAAGCATCCTCACCCTGCTCTGCGCCGCCCTTCTGCTTGGCCTTAATAGCTTTGCCGCTGGCGCCTCATATGAGTTACATGCGAATAATGAGCAACAGCTGCTTAGCTATTATAGACGGGCGCAACAATTACAACAACAACAACAGCAACAGCATCAACATCAGCACCAGCAGCTAAAGCAACAACAACTGCAAGAATATACTTTACGCGATGCGCCGCTTGTGGATTTTGATGAAATTTTGCCAACGGCAAGCATTGTGTCGGGCATGAGCAGCATGGAACGTGCGGCGGCACGTGCAATGGCCAAACGCAGCGCAGCAGCGACGACGACGACGGCAACGGCGGTGGCACCAAGACCCACAACAACAACAACAGTGAAACCAAGAACCACGGCTACCTCGAGTGTTGTCTCGGCTGCGGTTATAGCTGCGTCGCCGCCGGCAGCAGCAGCAGCTGCGACAACGCCTCCAGAAAAGTGTGAGCCAAAAATATTGGATGAAGTGCCAACGGAACCGGTAAGTTTTTCTTGTGTTTCTTGTTGTGTACTATTTTTTTCTTGTTTTTGCTGCATACTTTTGGGTGCAGTTTAGGTTTTTTTTTTCTTTTTTTTCTTTTTGCAATTGATTTTTACGCGCGCGCGGCATATGTTACACATAACCAGCTACTGCTCATTAGTTTGAATTTATGAAGCGTAGCATTTTAAATAAGAGCAAGCAGCAGCAGGAGCGGACGGAGCAGCAGGAGCAACCGTTGTACCTGACTGGGCATATGCGTCCTCGTTGTGCAATTAATGATAATTAAGTTAATGTGCGTTTGGTGTTGCGTGCATAATCGTGTTGGGTTATTGATAAATGCTTGTTATGGTGTACGACTGCGTTTCGCAAGTGCGGGTGGCAGGGCATAAATTCAATTATTTTGAACAGAAAATTAGAACACAAAACCGAGAATAGTTCTGTGACCCAAATATGAAAATAAAAATTTATTGAATTTCATTGCTCTTTTGGGTCTAAATTTTTAATACTCGTATCAGTAGATTGTATATACAGTTTAACCTCGTAAAATGTAATCGAAATGTCCCAAGAGTGGTTAACTTTCATCAGGAATTAAGTTTTTCGAGTAATTTTATTTTTCATTGAATTTTTTTGTATATTTATTCAAAAATAAGCTATTTATTGAGATCAGGCATCGAAAAGATGTGACTAATGCCTTTCTATTAGTTTTCAAATTGTGCTATAACTATTGCTTCAAGCAGTTCGAGCATTTTCTGTAATTCGTCGAATGTGAGAAATTAATGCAAGGCTTAAAATAATTTTAGCTATTTAACTTTTAGAAAAAAATTAGTTATTTACCTTTTCCGTGGAATCAACTTTTTCAAAGCTTAGAAATGAAAATAAACACACCAGAGTTGAGTAAATGAGTCAAACTTTTGTGATGGAATAAGATTTTGGATGTAAGGTTCCCAAGGGAACGTCTCATATACATGCCTTTGACTGTTATTTATAAATGTTTAAAAACATTTAAGTATTGATTTTCGGAATCACATTTACTTTCATATAAGTATCGAGGTTTCTTCAACTTCCCTATGAAGTGTATATGGTACGGATATTATTGTAAGAAATCATTTACTTCAAAAAAGGATTATTAAATGGTTTTCATAATATCCTTTCAAACAGTTTCGAGAGAATCCTTCTAAACGTCAACAAAAAATGCTGGCATTCGTTTTGTTTGCTTGTCAATGGCATCTACATTTCCGTCGAATCAGCTTTTGCCAGTTCTGCGCTACTCCCATGTTTTGGGACAATTCTGCTCTAAGGATGCGCAGGCGAACACAAGTCAATTGCAGCCTGAATAGAGCACAAATGTCACAGTTTGACAGCGATGTCAAGTGAAACATAACCGCAATCAAGTGCCAAAGCAGCCACGTACCGAGCGTAGAAGCTGCTTACCTGCTTCAGCATTACATTACAATTCTGAAAACAAATAAAAAAAAAAAAAAAATAAGAAAAAAAAAAAAAAGAAGCAACTAACTGTAAAATGCCTACGCATGTTGTTGGCTTAATTAAATATTTATTGGCTACCATTTTTGACATTTTCGCCGATTTTGCGCGTAATTTTGGCGCATAAAATGATTAACAACGTAATTGAGCAGACCTTCGCGTTGGCAAAAGTTACATCCTTCATAAAGTTACAACGAAAGTTTATTAGGCACGTGGCAGGCTTACTGCAGCACCGCGGCTCTTAGGCACTGAGCGGAGACCAATGACACAGGCTACATGTACGCGTCGCTTATTGCCAGTGTACACTGTAGCTTGTTTGCGTGTTTTAATGTATGCAAACGTCTCGCATAAATAAAGGACATTTATGTAAGTACGTACATAAAAAAGTAGAGTAAAGACAAACAACAAACGAAAGTCAAGCCAAACCGTATGTGAGTGGTTAGCTAATGGGATTATATGTGCGTGTGTGTGAGTTTGTTCTGGCTGAGCTGTGTATGTCAAGCAAATTCAATTAAAAAAAAAACTTTTGCTTTCTTTTTTTTTTTCAAACAAAATAACTCACTTAGCCTGCTGCTAAATAAACGCAAAATCACATGCCTCCTTTTTCGCAGTCATTGTGTGCAGGTGGGACAGATGCCGGTGAGGTTTGGTACATGATTTAGCTTCTTCATTAGCATCTTTTAATTAACTCAACACGCATCCTGCACGCGTTGAAGCGCACTTTTACAGCCATGCTGGGGCAAAACACGCGCAGCCACAACATAACACAACAGCTACAAAAACAACAACAACAAATAAATGACGCGCGTGAGTTGTCTACAGCTACATCATCTCGCTTAGTCACTTGCGGTTTAAACGCTGTCTAACACACACATCCATCCACCATCCAAGTGCAGAAAAGTTACATGCACGCACACACAGTGTTGTACGAAATAATAGGAACACATTTGAATGTTGCACATTTTTTTAAGCAAATTTGATTAAGGCTCTTTTTACACTAGACTGCGTTTGACGCTTTTTTCTACGTTTTGCTGTTTTAGATTTTAACATCTTGCAGACTTTATCTTTATTCAGTTCTGACGTTCTTTCTAGATTTGCTTAAAAGTAATTATGAATTATCATGTTGTTTATGATATTATGCCTTAATATTTTACAAAAAATGCGAATTAAAAGTCAAACAAAAAACTTTTGTGTTAGCAGTTCTGATTGAACAACAATTTATTATTTGGCTGTGCCTATTATTTGCTAAACACAAAATTGACACAAATGTAATATAAATAAATAAAATAAAAAAATAAGATCTATGAAATTGAAATGTGCGAAAATGTAAATTCTCTTTGTTGCATTTTTTTGTGTACTAAGTCAAAAAGTAAACAAACGTATGCAACTGCAAAAAATATACAGTTTTTCTTCTTTTTGGGCACAAAATTTGTAACTATTTTTTTCGAAATACTGTAGATTTTCGCACTATGGCAACAGGCAAAAATAGCAGCAACAATAACATGTCGACTATGTGACCGAAAGTGAAATTCTCGACTGCAGCAGGCAGCAGTCATCCGGCAGCAGCTTCGTCAGTTTGTGTCAAACATTGCGTATGAGTAATATTTTTACGACTACTACACGCTAAGCGCCGGAAAATTGTCGAGTGGCAAGCTTGGCCCACAAGCGTTGCCTGTGGGCGGTTTAACTGGCTGACTGCCTGGTTAGCTGGCTTTGGGCTTCGGGCTTCAGGGTTCTCGGTTCCAGCGCACACTTTGCTATTTTAATGCGCATTTATAAAATGTTTGCCAACGAGATTTGTGCGTGTGTAAAATTGCACTTCTGCTTTCAACTTGGCTATTAAAGTTGAATTCAACTGCCTGGAGAGAGCTTCCGTGCTTTTGTGCTTGGTTTTCAGTTTTTTTTTTCTTTTTCTTTTTCATTTTTCTATTTTTATACCACCGTGCTCAGTGGCATACGAGTATTCAACTGAGCATTACGTGTGTGTGACAGTTGACAAAAGATTTTTAAAGATTTGTCAAAGTTTTGCTCGCATGTTTTTTGTTTTTTTTTTTTTTTTACTTTAACCCTTTTTTATTTGGCTTTACAAAGTTTGCCGTTTGAATTTTCCATGTGAAAATGAAAAGTTGTAGCCAGTTAGTTAGAAAATGGCGTCAGTTTTATTTGCTGACAACGTAGAGGTCGATGTGGCAATGCGTTGCACTGCTAAGCCTGCTTTAATGCCGCAATTAAGTGACCAGGACGGTGATTTCATTTGCAGGAGTAAGCTGCGAAGTACACATGCCTTTTGTATGTGTAAAGTCCCTTTGTGAACTGGACGCAATGGCACTGCAGTTTATTTTAACCAAAAGGAACGGAAGCGAAAAATTTTAATATGCACTAAATTGCAGGAAGTTATGTGGAAGATTTATCACTTCCTGCAAACATCAGGGCATTGTTACACTCTGAACTTGTGCAATGGGTTCCAACCAACCGTGCTTAGTGCACCGCCCATAAAGCACCAACAGCACGGCATCAACAGCGCACTATCCTTGCTGAGAGCACACTTTATTTTGACTATGTATGCAGGGGCATTTTTGAAATGATTTCCTTGTGTGACGGACATTGTAGCTCGCAGAGCCGTCAGGAAGTTATAAATCGCAGATATTGTTTGTAGTCGTGGACTTGTGGTATTTTAAAAGCAGCAGACACGAAAACAAATCGTTTCACTCGGAGTTTATCTCTTACGTCAAGTATAACAGTTTCTCGGTTGGCGGCTACTAATATTATATTTGGGCTCAATCCCCTACTCTATTTATAATATAACAGATTGATCTTTACTACTGTTGTCAATTTAATAAACTGATGTTGTTTCGAGTTTTCTTGGTTTTCATGAAGAAATAATCAAATTGACAAATAGGAATTCCGTATATCAACATTCTTTGTGTAAGAAGTTGTAGGCAACTCGTTTATTTATGACTTTGCATGAGCAATTGATGTGTTCCATTGTTTATGTAAACAGTCCGAATTCGAAACCCGACAACGAGGCTCTTCTTCCCACTTTCAGCCACACACAAACACTTATAAGGACAGTTGAATTTTATTTAAATTTGATTTATTTTCGATTCGTTGCACTGATTTGTCTTTAGACAATAGGTTCTAGTTCGTTGGCATTTGCTTGTGTATTGCTAAGCAGATGAGAACAAAAAATCCAATTTTATGAAGGACGAATTGTATTATGCAGTAGTGAGGATAACTGAGTGTTAGGCATGTTAGATGACAAGGCAATATTGGCAAATAAGTGAAGCATTATCTATGCAAATATACTTTCGATTTCAGCAAAGTCATTCTTATGAGTCAAAGTTTAAAAAAGTCTTATAATTTTGGAGTGACCTTAACGGCATAGCTTTAGACACCCTCGACTGTAGACTAGGCATGTAAGCAGATAGGCAACTCTGCTACTTGCTTGCAATTAACAAATTAAATTTCTATTGGCGTCAAGCATTTACGTTGGCCAGCATTTAATTATAACTCGTACACATTCGATACGCTTTACTGTACGAAAATAAACAACATTTGCATGTGTAACACATAAACAACTTCAGTCGATAGGTGATGGCGTCGTCGTCAACGTAAGCGCCAGCAGCGGCGACACTGACGCTCCTGTCACTGTCAGTGTCGATGCCAAGCACTCACCATGGATAAGGATATTCAATGTTATTTTTAGTTAAAAGTCGTTTGCGAGAGCGCGTGGCGCGCGTTTAAACAAAACAATCGTCCGTCGACATATGATGTACACGGATCGATGTATTTGACGCCGTTTATAGTCGTGCGCGTAAAAACAACAGAAAAACAACACGTCAACAACCGACACTCGTCGCTCACATAGCTTACCCTAGGCCCTACCATGCGGAACAAGAACCCACTGTCGCTTGGCTTGGCTTGGCCTGGCCTGGCAGAAGGCAGTAGGCAGCAGGCAGCAGGCATTGCATAGTTAGACGAAAATAGTGTAGCGCAAGGACTCGGACTGCGGAGTTTGTCTATGGCTGTGAGAGGAGTCTAAATGACAACCGGCGACGTTGACAACATTTACAGTTAGTTAGGTGCTGTGGGCCGGAAACGCACATTATGTAGTATCTGTCTGTCTGTCTATCTGCTTGTCTGTTTGTCGGTATGTCTGTTGGTATGTGTGTCTGTCCGTCTGTCTGTCTGTATACATAAGCGGAGGTCTGGAATTGGACGGTTGTGTGTTGACTGTGTAAACAAGCGTACAATTAAAATTATTATTTGTTTTAAAGACAAATTCTTGATAAATTGTGCATTTGCACATTAAAGCGGCCGAGATTTCTATCGTTGGCCGTAATGTAATGTGTAGTGTCAGCCGCAGCATGCCAGGCGCTCTGACCCTGCCAGCAGCAGTCCTTGGCAGCAGTGGAGTGGAGTGGAGTGGCCGGGCATCATGGCCGCTGCTGTCGTTAGTTGCCTGATGGCACCCTTGGCGGTTATTTTGTGGTCAGCTTGGTTTGCCTTCGCCACGATTGGCGCGCTGCTGCCGCTGTTGCTGAGCTGGCCTTCATTTTATTTTGCTTTTGCTTTTGTTTTGGTATTCGTTTTGTTTAACGACATCTGTGAATGTTGACATTTAAAATTTATGTTGAATTATTATTGTTTGCTTATATTTTTGGTGCTGCTGCCATTTGTTTTGCTTGCTGCTGCTCTCTCTGCCCTATTCCTCTCTCTCTCTCTCCCTCTCTCTCTCTCTCTCTCTGTGTGTCTGCTAAGTTGTGGCAACAGTTACAAAGACTTAAGCATCAGCGCAAACGAAGCTATTAATAATGTAGCCATGCTAATATGCGCATAAGATGTTGGCATATGCATGCTGAGCTGCTGGCCTCGTCAGCTATATGCGTGACACTCTCTCCCTGTCCCTCTATCTCTCCGTTTCTTATTTTCTGAGTGTGGGCGTACTTTAATTAGTAAACATATTTATTTTAGCTTAAGCAGCAGAAAAATGACATTGCCTGCCATAAGCTATGCGTGCCTTAGATTGAGTGTCTGTGACAACGGCAGCGACAGTGACTGTGTCCTGTGTCCTGTGCCTATGTCTGTGACAGTGACAGAAGCAAAAGACAAACGATTTACATTATTGTATTAAAAATAATGTCAAATAAGTGGCTGAAAATAGCGACAGAGACGCCTTAATATACTGCGCCTTCTTTTCTACTTTGTGTGTGTTATGATTTAACTTGTGTTGTGTTATAAGCAAAATCATTTTTCTTCTTTTTTTTGTTTTTCATTTTCTTTTTTTCTGACACAACGCGTGTTTGTATCATCATCATTATCGTCAGTTAGCCATACAGCGCCGCATGTAGTTTGTCTTTTAAAATAACTTGCAGGCATTTTAATTTGCACGCAGCCACAGCACTCAATTTGGAATATTTTTGTTCCACCTCACAACTCTATTATTTTGTAGCTGATCTGTTGTGCTTTAAGTGAAATCTGGCATATTATACGATGCGTACACACTGCAGTGGTAATTTTATGGCGCGAAAGTACAAAGGTCCTTTTAAACATTTTGTTTTTATATATTGTTAGAATTACGCATTTGGGAACTGGTTATAAAATTTATTCTGTCAATTAATTTTTATAAACCACATTGTCGAGCATATTACACACATGTGAGTCAGATTCGTTCTTGTTTTATTTCATATGGAAATAACTGTTATTGTGCTGCAGATTATCTAATCTTAATGTGTAAGTTTCTTTCAAAAGTTTTTACACTAATGAACTTTTGATTGTTTAGATTCCAATAATTAATTATTGTCGGTTTTCTTTGCGTCTGGCATTGATACTCTGAATAAGTTTGGTAATTTTTTAATGAATTGTTGTGAAACTTGTTTACTTGAATTTGCTTTGCCAGTGGTAGCTTGCTTTTGGTTATTTTCATCTCATGCATGGTACACATTTTATTCAATGTTTCTTCTTGTAATTTAATCATCCTAAGTGAGTTGTTATACTTAACAGAGAATCCTAGTTTTTTGCATTAAAGAAATTTTTATTTTTTCAATTAGTATTGATGTGTATACTATAAAGGAATAATAAAAAAAAATCATATTAAGCTATCTGATAAACCTCAATTAGAAACATTAAAAATATAAAAACGCTGCCTACTTTTAAGAGACACTTTTTTTTTTTTTGTTATTATCCATTTACAGCTATTTCTTGTTTAAAATTCTTTAAAACATTTGAATGGTTGGAATAATTTTATAGAAATTATTTAAAATCGTGATATTAAAATCAACTTTTAAAACTATGCACAGATATCTTAAATTAATTAGAAAAGAAATATAATTTGATTACACAACTGGTGTTAAACTTGTGGCCACGACTGTATAAGCTACTTTAATTGATTACATTAAATTAAGTATAAAAACTAATAAGACATTTGCGGTAGTTTTACTTAAACTTAAAAAAAAAAAAATGGTGACAATAATAATTTATAATAGGCAACATATGTACGTGCTTATATTTCATACACCATTTTGTATACACGTAACATATGCATTATTAAAACTATTACATGTAATACCATTTTAAGTTATGCAAAATGCTTCACCCAGCTAAACTGTGCGGCACTTTAAAGCTAAAAAGTCTTGCCTACTTCAGGGCAACACTTGTAAATGCCTTAAATTCAGAAAAGATGATGCCTTCAAAACACGAACAACACATAAACAAGCAAGAAGCATTTATGCATGTTTGTTTGTGTATTATATGTGCTCATATGAGTTTGTGTCGCACACTTCTAGGCCAAACTTGAGCGCAATGTGTCAAGTTGCTTTGCCATTTCCGAGTGCCGAGTGCTGAGTGCCCAACAGCAAAATCCCACGTTACAAAGAAAAAGTGACATATTTTATTCATTAAAAAGAAAAGATGAAAAATAACAACAACAACAATAACAAGCACATACATGTATGTATGTATGCATGTATATATAAATGTGTGCTAAATAACCAGTGCATATATGCATAAACGAAGCAGCAAAAGAAACAGCAACAGTAACAGAAACAGCAACAGAAGCGGCAGCGACAGTGACAGTACAATCTTAAATGCGAATGTGACTTTATGCACACACACACACACACACACACACACATACACTTACACTTTAATGGTCATAAGGAAGATTTTACATACAACAAGAACAGCAACAGCAGCAACAGTAGCAATAATAATAATAATAATAATAGCTACAACAACAGCGAAAACAACAATTCATATATATGCTGAAAGCAGACATACAAAAACAACAAGAGGCAGGCAAAGAGCGCATTAAAAACAGTAAAATTCGCTTTACTGATTTCATTTATATGCATACAAACATACATGGAACTAAGGCAAGTTAAGTCGAGTCGAGTCGAGTGGAGACGAAACGAGACGAGACGAGGCGAACGACAGCCGAGCCGAGCCAAGCCGAGTTGAACACTTGGCACAGTTATGTTGTTGCTGAAGCTGTCTCACTCGCCACGGCTGCCAAACGAACGTGTGTGTGTGCTATTCCTGTTGTTGTTATTGTTGTTGCTGTTGTTGCTATTTTGCTTTGCTATACGTAGCATATGTCTTCTTTGTTGGCAGCGTGTGGGCTGTAATCACATGTGTACCATGGGTACCGCGTGTTTGAGTATTTGCATTCACTTGCTGTTGTTGTTGTTGTTGTTGTTATTTTTGCTGCTGTTGATATTTTTGTTGCACTGATGGCGCACGTTAGCTTGCTTGAGCTCGCTTTGTTTATTTGTGGTTTTCACAATTTACAAGTGTTGCCATCGTTGTTTTTCTGTTGTTTGTTGTTGTTGTTGTATGCTTGCTCTTGCTTTAGTTTAATGCTTTAACAATGACGAACTATGACTATGTGTGCATGTACATACACATGTCGACTGGTACTTTGTGCGTGCGTGTCTGCTACACTAGTTGGACATTTATATTTGCCCCTTTTGTTTGTTGTTAATAATTCATGGGGATTTTTCATTTTCGTCATTTCGTCACAAAAGCCGACATTCAAGCGTAAATAAACTTTTACGCCTGGCGTCATTCGCCATGTCTCTTGCCTTGCTACTTTGCCTGGCTTTGCGTGACGTTATGTGTGTGTTATGTGTGCGATTTGTTACGTTACGTTACGTTACGTTACGTTATGCTTAGGCAACGTGTGTGTGTGTGTGTGTCAATAATAAAATCGACAATAAGACACAACAACAACAATAGCAATAATAAACGGCAAAAGCAATAACATATATGCATGCAGGCGCCATTACTAATGAGGCGAAATATTTGCTTGTAAAGCATAATGGCAAAAGGTGCGCACACAATGTTGAGTCTGAGTCAGCTACAAAGATATGAAAACCGCACAGCACTGCCGCGCATCCCTGCCGCATGAGTTTGTCTTGCACAACATGTGCGTGCGAGTTTTCGTTATGGAGTGCGGATGCGGGTGCGGGTGCGATGTTGCGTGTTTTTGGTTTTGTAGAAGCTATAATGATGTCATCAAATGTTTTCTTGTTATTCCTTTTTATATACTTACTATGTATATATTTTTTTTTTTTGCCAACATTGACGTTGTTGTGATTTTCGTAACGTGTAAATTATGTATAAGCATTTTGTTTGTTTACAAAAACAACAACAACAATAGCAGTATGATATTGGCGCGCATACATAAGAATTATAAAAATGTTGATGCTTTTGGGTATTAAAAAGCATTATTAGCAAAAGTTACACCGAAGTGTAAAATACCCGTAGCTTATGGCAGCTAATACCTTTGCAACGAACATTGGCCTTCGCTTCTGACAGGGTTGGCTTTGATGTTTTTTATCATAGTTTCTAGAGTACATGCACTCATGGCGTATACGTAATATTAAATAAGTTATGCTGTTTCGAGGGTTTTA
This sequence comes from Stegana nigrithorax, assembly GCA_037044495.1. Taxonomy (NCBI): domain Eukaryota; kingdom Metazoa; phylum Arthropoda; class Insecta; order Diptera; family Drosophilidae; genus Stegana; species Stegana nigrithorax. Next base: position 17,784 of record JBAMBQ010003186.1, on the reverse strand, counting down.
TTTTTATTTGTCTATGGTCATGTGGTATTTTTATTTTTTTATTTTTATGTGGACATTTTTGAAATTTTTTCAGTTTGAGCGTTAGTTGGTTAGTTAGATTATTTTTAAGCTGTGGCAAAGTTCGCACTTAACTGTTAGCTATTGGGATATCATTTTTGGTTAGCGGTTAGGGGTCCTTCGCCTAAATTGCAGGTTGACGTAATTTTCATAGTTTTTTAATCGCGAGAGCTTGAGTGTAAATTAAAGTAAATGCTTTATATTCTGGGAATATTAGAGGAAGGACATTCACTGAGCTATATGCGACAAGCACCAAAAATATTTTTATGCGATTATATTGTGTATCGAACTCTAAAGGAGTCGAAGGATATGTTTAAGTTTATGTAGTGACTAAGCGTAGGTTGTTATGTCGAAATTAACAAATTTGTAATTTTTTCCACACTCGAATGCAGTTTTACGATTTTACGGACATTGCCGAGGATGCTGCACGCCAATTTATTGAATTTCTGGCTAATAAATTTCCCACCTCGGCGCCTGTAACGATCAACGATCAGACACGCGCCGAAGTCAGTCGACGTGCCAATGCGATTGCCAGTTACGCGCTTAACGAGGATGATAATCTGCTGGCGTTTGCCTTGGCGGCGCCCAGCATACATACGATTGTGGTTAAGTTTAGAAATAATGTAACGGTAAGCATTGACAAGGCTACAAATTTCTCTGGAATTACTTTGTGAATTCCATTTTCTATTTAGATACCACCGGATCAGATGCATAACAAAACATTTTTGGGTTCCTACTTGCGTGAGTTGAGGTAAGATCGTGTCTTCTTAAGTTGCTTAGAGCACATACAGCTAACCGTCATCATCATTGCTTAGCGCTGCCTGGAACAACACTGAAGGCACACAGGAGTGGGGTGCGCCGTTTCGCGATTGCAATCTGCTGATCGGACGCTGGCTGTGGCCGTTTCGCATATCCTTTACAGAGCAGAGAATCAAGTAAGTCAGGTCCAGGCTCAAGTCACGGCCCGCAGTAAAGAAACATATTGCTACACACACAGAATTGTTGCCGCCGCCTTTATAGCTGCTGATGAGGACGTTTGCAATGATGGCCTAGAGGAGGTGTTTGGACGTCGGCATGGGTAAGCGGACGCCACTTGGCTGAGTCTGTATTTGTTTAAAACTCTTCAATCATTCACAGCTGCGACCGTAACACGACATTCTGCCTGCTCACCGAGAACAAACCGGGGGCCACACGCGACGTCTACACCTGCCTGTGTCGCGAGTCCTTCTATCTGCCGAACTCGACGCTGCAAGGTTTTCGCGGCGATGTTGTCGAATTCTCTGACGGCTTTGACAACTACTCCTGCATACCGTGTCCATTCGGTTGCTCCAGCTGTGATCAGAACGGTGTCTGTCTCTTCCAGGAGGATGAGGCTGTCAGTCTCGAGAGTCTGCTACGTGTCGTTGTTGGCTCAGTGCTGGGCGTCTGCATGCTCTGCTGCGTCGTGCTCAGCTTTATTGTATTCCAACAGCGCAAATGCAAAGCCATCGCCTCCGGCATGTGGACTGTGCTGGAGACTATTTTGCTGGGCATTATTTTGCTCTATGCCTCGGTTGCCGTCCATTTATTTCCCGCCTCAACGCAACGTTGCCTAATCGAACCGTGGCTGCACGAATTAGGCTTCATCACTTGCTACGGCGCCATCATACTTAAACTCTACCGCCATCTGGTGGACTTTCGCACGCGTAAGGCCCATCGTTGGGTGTTGCGCGATGTGGATCTGCTTAAGTATCTAAGCACAATGGTCTTTGCAGTCGTTTGCTATATGTCAGCCTTCACGGCTTCGTCGTTGGATCTGCTCGAGAGCGCCCAGCTGGACAGTCTGCGTGAGGTGCAAACCAACACTTGTCATCCCTTCAAATGGGAGCTCGTAACGCAGGCCAGCGAGGTGCTGATACTGTGTTTTGGTCTGCACTTGGTCATTGCCAGTCGCAATGCGAATACGCAGTTTAAGGTGAGTGACGTCCCGTGCCAACTACTCCAGCATACCGTGTCCGACTCGTTTGCTTACATGCTCTTTTATGCATTTAGGAGCGTCAATTTTTAGCCGCTTCGCTGACGTTGGAGTTTCTGGTCTCGACGACCTTCTATTTGCTGCGCTTCATTTATCTGCCGGAAATGAGCCCGAGCTATATACTCCTGGCGCTCTTCGTGCGCTCTCAGCTGACAAACACCATGTCGTTGTGTTTGATATTCGTGCCAAAATTATGGTATCAGCATAAACAGGTAACACAATCGCAAGATTGCCGGTCAGCGTATTTTGTGTTCCTTAGTCACTTAGTTTCTTAGTTCAAGTAATTCTCATTTGAATTGGTTAAACATTTTGTTTGGTTTCTGTTTGGTTAATTAGTGCTTACAATAAAAGCCTAAGCAGAAAAGTTCGAAATGCGGTTAAGCGGTTTGTGTAAGCTTTGTAACGAATTGTTTGTCTACGTCTAAGTACATCAACAGCCAGTCTCTGGAGCGTCTCATAAGCGAGGGTCGGTTGTCAGCTGTGCTGTGTCTTTGTACCACGAAAGGAAACGATTTTTGTTTATAACCGCTTTGTAATTGTTTCATTTGAAGCGTTTAATTGTTTTTACTTTCAACTTTTTTCATTCATATAATGCAAACGAATGTGCAATGGCTCAGATTCGTTTGTTGCCTTTGTTTAAATTAATTAATTATATATTAAGCTAAATTTATTTAAAAAAAAAAAAAAACAATCTGTATAAACAAGCTATGAAGTTGCTGCAAATGTCATCATTTTGTGTATGTATTCTGTTATCAGTTAGATTAGAAACTCGTTTTCTTTCGTTGAATGCATGCTGCAAAACATTTTCAAATTTTATTCGCTTTGTTTTTCATCTTAATGTATTATGTTCTAAATGTTTCATCCGCTTTGGCTTCGTTTTATATTTTGCTTAAGTAGACGGTCGAAAAAGTCAAAGGTATTATTGTACATAATCCTTATTATATCACGAAATCTTTCGATTTTAAATACATTTATGAGTAAGCTCCTTAGACGGTGAGAAATGCCTTTTGCATTCCTAATATGATTCTCCTGTAAATGTCTTTATGTCATATAGTACATTCTTTTTACTTTTATTAAAAAGGCGTTTCTTCAAGGGTGTAATATATAAAAAGATAATTTTAATCAAACATTCCATTTCTCACAATGTTTATCTAGAAAAAATTGTTGTGATTGTACATATTATGATGGTACATATTTTTTAGCTTTTAAGAGCCTGAATGGATCTTAGAAACCATGGATGCAGATTGGCCGAAAGCGATGGCTCATGTTTGATAGTTCAAACACAGCTGCCTAGACTTTTTTAGACCATTTTTACACTAATACATTTTCTGCTTAATTTACTGCTTTGCATATACAACTAACTCATCTCATCCAACATCAAATTAAGCAACTAAAACACATCTGTATTTACATTTTGACTAATAACGAATTATACTGCATGTTAAATTGCATGCATGCTACTTAAAAATAAGACAACATACTAAAATTGACAAAAATCGGTTTCCTAACAAACAAAATTTGCAACTTTTAATTGATTTAAAAAAAAAAAAACCCACAAACAAATATAAAAAAAAAAACATATCCTTGCCTATAACATCGTGTCTCTCTCTCTCTAATAAAGCTAAACTGTCTGTGATTAAATTATTAGCTTACAATTTATGCTACTTCAAACTGTTACAAACAATTCAATTTTATTTCCTGCTGTTTATATTAATTTAATTTTATTTTGTTTTTTATAGAAATATTTTATTATTTATTTATTTATTTTATTTTTATATTTATTTCTTTTTTTTTAGCACTCGAATCGCACAATACACATAAACTAAATACCACAAGCAAGTGAAAGCAAAACAAATAAACAAAAACTAAATCACATACCACCCACCTACCTACCTAGATACACACACGCATACACACACACACACACACACACATACACTCAAGCACACCACCGTTTACAGCCACAAATGGCAAATGACAAATCCAATTGGTTCAGTACACGCGTCATCCTACGTTCGCTACTCAGCGCAGTGCGCAGCCGAGTGTCATTTCCGCTTTAGTTTCTTCTTGCGTTTCTTTCTTGTTCCTTTCACTGGCCATCTGGGTCGCACTTCTTCTGCTAAGTTTTGCCTCGGTTTATTTTTTATTGTGACTACGTTCTCCTTTTGATTTTCTTTTTTTTTGGTTTTAATTCAACTCTTCTATACTTCCTGAGTGTTGGTTTGCGGTGTTTGTTGCATCTTCATAGCTTGCAGGTTCGTTCGCTTGCCTATGATCTATCAATACGTTTACCTGTGGATGCTTTCAAGGGTACATCACACGATGCGGGTCAGCGGCTGGGCGCCGGCTACGCTGGCCTCTGTTTGGGAGATCCCGATATTGGTGAGCTAACCATAGCCGAAATGACTCCCGAAGATATACGTGCTGAACTCAAAAGGTGCCTCTACCTGTTTATTAAGCAAGTAAGCCTTAATTATGTAATATTTAATTTATTTTTCTTTTATTTGCCAGACTGTACACACAATTGGAGATCTTGAAGAATAAAACCTTAAGACAAGACAATCCACATATTAGCAAAAGACGAGGCGGACGTAAAGCCGGTCATCGTCGTTTCTCATTGCAAGTGAGTAATCAAACGTGTGCCCCAAAACAAAAGGTGAACAAATAATCTTACCTTATATAAAAAATGTCAACAACAAAATGACCACAACAGACAAGTCATTTTACAAGTTCAGCTGTCGTGTTCACGCACGCACAGTTTCATAACGCTCATGCATTATTATTACATAATATATATCACAGACACCTCAAAGTATATCGTAATGAAATGCCTGCAAATGCAGTATATCGCAAAGGCGGGGAAGTCGTCTTTTTTTTTTTTCCACCCCTAGACAATGTTATACACTAAAAGTTTTTGGCCTAATCATAAAGATAAAAACATTTATATCGGATAATAAGCTTACTGCTCCAAATTGCTCATTTTAAAAGCATGAATGCTTCTGGGATATAGTGTCGTAGTTTTTTTTCATTTTTATGATATAATCAAGTAAATTTATGCAGACAAATTAACTGGATCTACGTCTACCATTAACTAAGGATCCTTTAGTCGCCTTTTTAATGCCTTTCGAAACTCATGAACCATTATGGTCCATGAAACATTTATTCATACTATATCCAGACCATCAATTGGGAAAAGTCTTAAGTGTCACTAATTCAATTGATAATTCTAAAATGCTTAAGTGTCTGTATCAATTGGCAATTCCAATAACCAAAGATCTTAGAAAAATCTCAAATCAGATATCCTGATATTTTTTTTTTTTGGTAAAAACTTCTAATGTACCTCAAAAATCTATTGTAAAATAAAAACAAAACTTCCACCACTTTCCCAACTAATAATAATACCCATTCTCTATTTCTCTCTCTCTCTCTCCTTTACTCCATTCCCAATAACTGCCTGAACTTTGTATGTTTATTAATAAATAATTGTGTTCTTGTTGCAAAATGTCTTGACTTGTACAAATACTAAAAAAAAAAAACAATCTTACAATGTACACCCACCGTAGAAAAAGGGCAGCAGAGATAAGGTAAGCGCCTCTGTTAGCGTTACACAAAGCGCAATTGTTGTTGTTTCATGCTGTGTACATACTCGTGCTCTAAGCTCTATTTAGAAATATTGTATATACTCGTACTCGTATTTATACTATGTACTAACCGACTAGAACATCTGCCGCCAATCGAAACAAAATGAAAACAAAAACCAAACGAAAAAAAAGGAAAGCAATAAAAATTGCATATCCACTATAAGGTTTAGCCAAAGGCGCCATATTCGTAACTGAATGTTCTAGTCCTGGTCCTTGACTTTTAATATTTATTTAAATAAATACAAATCTAAACGTATCTATTTTGTATATGTAAACAGCTGTCTGTCGTCCTATGTGTTTTTCCTCCCTCCCCTGGCTAAGTACCACAAACTGAAATCTAATCTGCTTTACCTTATGTTACTCGTACTCGCTCAAAATAGAAGTCTATTAGTTGCTAGTGCCAACTTCCGATCCCCGCTGCTAAGCCTTGCATGTAAACAAACACAATCCCAACAGCCCGCCCCACTCAACGCTCCAACACGTACACAACCGCAGACAAACCGCAAAGAACCGCAAACTAACAAAAATATTCTAAGCACTTCATATGTCCGTTTGCTGCACTATTAACTATTTATGCCTACTAATCCTTTATGAGTACTCTGCGTCATGTCTCGGCTTTTTGCATTATTAATGTCATAATCTGCTTGCAGGCTCTTAGTGCCAAACATCGCAGCAATAAACATCATCAGGATATTGAGATCACCGAAGCAGAGCCGTCACGAACGCCCGAGGATTCTGTGTGCAGCGCTGAGGGCCCGACGGATACGTATGCGGAAATCTCGGGTATATCACATTCCATGCTGTCACATTCCGCTGTGTCACACTCGGTTGTCTCGCAGTCAAAGTGAAACGTTTAAAATTTGTGAATTGTGAAGCAGCGACGCCGCTGGCAGCACAAATGAAAAATGGCAAAATGTATATAGAGAACGGAGAAAAACGAGAGAACAAAAAACACAGATTTCCAAGCAAGCAAGCAGGCAGACCGACAGACATAAAACAATTAGCGAAATTACTTTAATTTTTAGTGAGGCAACAAACAATAAAACAAATTACTTTATTTTAAAAAACGTCGCAACAGAGTTTTGTAAAAGTTTTTGATACATTTTTACACACATACAAATTGTTTCGTTTTTGTATGAGTTTTGCGCAAAATACAAACACATTAAGCACAAAAATAAAAAAAGAAGAGAGACAAAACAAATACAAAGAAAGAAAAAAAACAATAACAAATATTAAAGCAGACGAGGCAGCCAAAGTTAAAAATGTTGCAAACCCACCTGTGTAGGTAAAAATTATGTATAATATATATATATATAAATATATATATATGTTTATAAAGCAAAATTACTTTAAAAATGCAAATAAAGCAATTGTGCATATTGTCAATAAGTATGCGTATATGCATATGTATATTTTTGTTTTAAACTAGTTGTGTATCAGGTTGCACGCGATGATTGCTTCTGCAACTGTGTAGCATGGCAACTTTGCGAATGAAGGCGGAAATGTCATAAGCAATGCAACAATTGCTTTAGTAAATAGCATCAACGTTACAAAATATACAACACAAATCAAAAACTTACAGAGTTGGTATGTAGAATGCCACAAAATTGTGTTTTAACTAGCAAAATGAAACAAAAACATAATTGAGCTATTATTTACAATAAATAAAATACAAATATTTAAATGGAAATAATAACTTGTATCTTAAGAAAAAATATATATAAAACAAACAACACTTTCGGGCTACACAGTAAAGCGCGTGCCACCCACATACACACACACACACAAACACAAATTTTTTATTTTTTACCAAAACTAAGTTCCTTTGTTTTTCAAAAGAAGAAAAAAAACAAAACAGTTACTATTCATTTGCCTACAATTAATATTGAACTATTAAAAGAAAACAAATAATCGTTAAGTTGTAGTCAGCCCGCTAATACGAACTAATAAGAAAAAAGAAGAAAAAATATATACCAGCCAAAAGTAGAAAGGAATAAAAAAAAAACTAGCAGACTAAAGACGTAATAAAATCAGTTGTAAATTGGAGCTTATTAGACATACATATATACAATACCTACCATACATATTCGTATATGCATTACCTACATAATTCCTACATTTATGGCAAAACTTAAATGAAATTTAATTATGTACTTTACCTACAAAAATATGCTAAAATAAATTTTAAAATCAAATCATGAAACGCGTACACAGAAGTACGGTACATAGGCAGACTAAGCTGAATTGCATACTTTCGTGTGTATGCAAAGCAAAATGCGTTTTTTCAGCAGTTAAAACAAAAATGTCCAAAAATTTCCACTTTGCAAATATACATTTGAAAAATGTATGAATTTACTTTCATTGTAAACAGACAACCAGTAGTGTTTTATAAAATAATAAGACATTAAATTTAACATAAATGAAAAAGGTGAAAGAGCTCGCTAGTGTCCATTTCAAATATGCACAAATTATGTGACAACAAAAAAAACCAAAAAACCACACAAAATAAAAGTTTATTTAATAATAATATTGAAAAATGAGATGTTAGGCATTTATATACATAAATAATTATTTATATACATATGTAAAAGTAAAATAAATGATGTTAGTTAAAAATCAAATTAATATTAAAAAATACAATTAGTTGCATGTGTAAGCATTTGAATGTGCAAAGGGAAAGAAGGAGAAAATATGTATTTAAAGCATAAAAATTGTTTGATCGTGTTTGATCAATAAGTGTAAAATAAATTACAAATTAAACTTAATTATATATAATACATACAGAATTGCAACGTATTCATGCATGTCTGTAATTGGCATATTTAAATAATAAAAACAAAAAAAAAATTAAGGTCAAAAATAAAATAGTGCAGTTAATAAAATACAAACAAGAAACCAAAATTTTAAAATAATTAAAATTTAAAAGCATTTTGAAAGTGTGATAGCGTTTATGATAACTGTTCATTGTAATAATGATGTAATATTTTATGTAATAAAAATATATAAATATAATGATTAAAATGTGTAATGCAAAGACAAAACGAAACAAAATCAGAGAATAAAAAAAAACCCGGAAACAAATGCTGTTAAGTTTATGTATAACAAACAAACAAAAACAATAACATTCACATAAGTTCTTTTAGAACAAATTGTAACAGTCATAATGAACTTTCAAAAAGAAATGATAAAAACTAATAAACAATGATTAAATCAATAATTTAACGGATTTCAATATTTATACGATCTGTAAGTATTAGACAATTGGCCTTTTAAATAAATCAATTTTTAAAGATAGCGTATTGATGTTAGGAAAATTCAACTAAAGGTTAAAACCATTGACAATCACCGGATCATAAACTACCGTAGTCTGGAATACACCGTTCACTTTTACAATAGAACAAACAAGCCAATTTTAAACCTGTGGTCCCCAATTGTCAGCAATATTGAAATTATCTGGTGACGTAAGTCCAAAATAATAAAAATTATATTTTGGCGCTCCATTGTTCATTCTCCAAACACCAGTATTTCTAATCACATTTCAAATGTGATTCTCGAAAATATGTCGTTATATACGAGTTTTACGACAAGGTTAATACTTCATACTTACTTCCCATGGTGTAGTTGGCATCTTTTATGCGGTTAGCGAGTTATATATGCGAAAGACTTCCGCAGGCAAAAGTGAGTGTCATGCATGCTCGATTAGTCACAGTAAGACAAAAATGTAACGTAAGGAAACTATTTTTAAGCTTTTTGATGTTTTTTTTTTCTGGGTGTAATTTAATAATTAATTTTCGTATATTAGTTACAACATAATGCTAATAATTTCTTCGTGTTCCGTTGCTTATCTCGATTCTTCGAGTTGAATTTTTAAACTCTAATGGTAGTACGTATTTATTAATATTAACATAATAAACAAATTTTATTAGTTTACTACAGTGCTTGGCGTTATTTTATGTCCTTAACGCGTCTGTTTTTGTTTTCTTTTTTTTTCTCGTTTTTATGTTATTGTTTTTTGTATACAAAGCTTACAAATTAGTTTAATCATTTTTTAGCAATAGTTTTTTTTTTTTTTTTTTTTTTTTTGTGATTGGCTTCGACTGTTAAAACTTAAGTATTAAATTAGTAATTTAATAATTTAGTTAAGTTTGGTTTTACATGCGCTGCGCATACAAGTTTTGTCTGCGTGTAAGTGATTCTCTTGTAGTTTTTTTTATTTTTAGATTTTTCATGTTATATTTTTTATATGCACATTTACATGATTTTGGTTTCGACTAATAAATTTTGCTTTATTTTTTATTGTTTGTAGCTAATGTTAATTGCTGTTACGCATTAAACTTATTTTTTGAATTAGTAATTTTAAGTAGTACAAATTTCAATTAATATTATTATTTTTTACAAAGTATTTTGTTTGTTTATAATTATTAGTTTATTAAAAGCGTTTGTTCTTTAACTAGTTTGGCGCGTAAAGCTGTTACGTTTGTTTAAATAAACTTTTCTTTTTAATTTTTTATAGACTGCATATTTCACACTACTTAAATACACACCCGCTTGTTGATGCTGCGTTACTTTTAGAAAATGCCATTTTTTTAATATTTATGATTAATTTTTTACACAAACGCTTTAACACGTAGCTCAGCTTGGTTTAACACAAGAAAACTTTTATACTAAATAAAAAGCGCTTAAAACAACGTATATAAAAAAGTGTTAACAGTTTTTTTTTTGTGTTATTTTTGTTTGGCTTTTGCAGCTTTGTTTAAATTAATATGTTAAAATTAAATAATATTAATAAAAAATCAGCATTGTTAAACAATTTAAAGCCAACGCGAGATCCTGCTCGTTTTGTTAAAACAAAATTTTGTATAATCAAAACATAAAATCGCAATATAATTTAATTTAAAGCATTGTTGAAAGTAGAAACTTGGTCGTTTTGGTTTTTCGTTTTTTCATAATTTTTCTTTTATCAAAAATCTCTTTGTTTTTATGTATGTATATATATAAACGCGTATATAAATAAAAAAGTAAGTTAAGCGACAAGTATATGTATACATAAATAACCGTATGTATGTATATATGTATAGTATTTATAGTTAAAAACATTATAAGCAAACATTTGCATAAAAAATCTCATAAAATAACAGCATTAAGTTTAAATAGTAAAATAACATTTACAAAAGAACAATATAGCAAACGTAATTTGTTTTTTTTTTTTTTCTAACTAAAAAAGAAATAAAAAGTATTTAAAAGTGCGCTGAGCAGCACTAAAAGGACTTCTATGATTGCTGCTAATGACGTCCTTGTTCTCGTCACGGTTTTGGTGGCTTTAAATCACAACTAAACATTGTTTCTCAAATTCTCCTTTTTTAAGTTATGGTTAAATTATTTCAAACGTCTTTTCTGCCTTTGTATTCTTTCTTTCTGTTGTCTAGCTAAACGCACACAACGCATGCTTTGATGATTCTGTTTACACTTTTCTTGTTTTATGATTCGCCTTTTTTTTTATTTAAAAAAAAAATCAACTTTAAATGTGCAGCACGCTGTTGCGTGTGTCGTTCACTTCTTTGGGTCTGTGGCACGTCCGCCGCCGTTGGGCCGTCCCTAGAGAGGATGCAGTTTTGTCGTATGCACGGTTAACGCACTACGCTGCGTAAATCGTTTGTCACAATACGGACACGTGTACGGCTTCTCGCCGGTGTGAGTGCGTATGTGCTTGGTCAAGTAGTCCTTGACGCTGAAGGATTTTTCACAGTAGCCACAGTGAAATGGTTTTTCACCTGCAAAAGCAAATGTCTGATTTCATAAATGCGCATAAAATAAATTCATATTAAAAAGAACAAATTGCTTAAAAATAAAAAAGTTGGGTGTTAATTATGCGTACGAGAATTATTACGTAATGAGTGTATGAGCTGGGCGAGCGTGGTGTGCACGGCTGAATTTTGAGTTTTTTTTTTTAATGTAGTTTAGACGGCGAACCGCTGCCTTTAAAAAGAATACGCGCTGTTGACGGCGTTGTTGCTGCTGCTGCTGCTGGGCTGCAGATGAGTGCGTGTTCTTAAGATGTGTGACTTAATTTATTTTATATATGAAGATGATAATTTCGTCTAAACTTTTTTGCGATAAAATTTATTGCTTTTCGAAATTAATTGGCGCTTGCAATTGAGCTTTTGAATTTTTGAAAGTTCATTCATTTTTTAATTACTGTTTGGTTGTTTGATTTGGTTGCTTGGTGTGTGACTGAAATTGTACTGATTGATTTGATTGATTGATTGAATTTGAACGATTGACTGATTGATTGACTGATTTGATTTGAAAATAATTGCTTCTCTCACCCGTGTGAGTCGTTAAATGTTTGTTCAGGTAATCCTTAACTGTGAACGCCCTGCCACAATAGCCACATCTAAATGGTTTCTCACCTGTATGAATGCGTGTGTGCTGTTTAAGTGTATTCGATTGGGTGAAGGACTTGCCGCAGTAGGAGCACGTGTAGGGGCGTTCTTTGGGCGTATTGCTAGTTGACGAAGATGACGACGACAACGACGCGCATTCAATAAAACGTAAGCGTGGAAAAACGAAAAAACAAAAGAGATTTACATTAGCACGTTATTCAATAAAGATTGATTAAAATTCTATTATATAATATAAATAAAAAAAATAGCTCTTTACTCTGCTTCGCCTGTGTGTATTTTGCGGTGCATAGCCAGCGTGCCAGGTGTCTTGAATGTCTTCGGGCAGTCAGGACATTTGTGCCGTATCTTGTGCACGAGATCTGCCGCTGCGGCCGTAACGGTGGCCGTGCTGACTACAACGCTCGTGGCGTTGCCTACGACATCGGGCGTGGCCAGCTGCTGCGGCGTTTGCTGTATGGCATACACGGGCACCGTGTTCATGTCGGAGCTATCGGTAATGGGCTCCTCTTTGATGATCACTTGCGGGTGGGTAACGGTGGCACCGTTCCCATTTTTATTCAGCTTAACCGTCAGCGGCGGCACCTTAAGCGCTACATGCTGTTGCTGTTGTTGTTGTGATGTCTCGGGCACTGGTATTTCGTCGGATTGCTGTTGTTGCTGTTCCTGCAGTTGCTGCTGGTGTTCCTGTTGCAACTGTTGGTGATGGTTTTGGTGATGCTGTTGCTGCTGCTGTTGTTCCTCCGGCGTCAGTCTCATATCCCTAGGCGCGATGGCAGGCAATTCATCAGGCGTCACCGGCGCTTCCTGCTGCTCCATAAACGCTTGCTGACCTGCTGCTAGCATCGCTGCCGTACACACTGAACCACATTGCATGCACTTATATTCGTTGGGATTCTGCGGCGTTGCGGAGTTAACACCGTAAATGCCGCATGATAGGCAACGCGCAAGAAACGCGGTTGCCTGATGTAGATTGCGATGGTGTTCATCCAATTCTTGTGCGCTAACGAATTTCTCCTCACAATTGGCGCAGGGGTAGGGAGCACTAAGTTTCAATTGCTGCGACTGTTGTTGTTCCGCCTGCACACTGTTTGCGGCTGGCTGCGGTGACAGCGCAAAACCGTGACATAGTTGCATATGCTCAGCCGCATGTTGTGAGCGTTCGAACTGTTGATGGCATATGGGACAGTAGTGCGTGCTTATAACATTTGGATCCATGCTTAAATTTGGTAGGAAAGACGTTTTCAGTGCATCCATTGTTGGCGGTGGTGACGTAGCTGTGGGAGCGACGTCTGTGGGTGCTGTGGCAACGACGACTGTGGCGGTGGCGGCAGCGGTGGAAGTATTGGAAACTACGATTTGATGCGATGTCGCCTGTTGTATTTGTTGTTGTTGTGTTTGATGATTGTTGTGCTCGGGGCGTGGCAGACGCAGTTCCTGTGTATTTGTTGTAGACTTTATCATTGCTTCTTCGTTGTTTTTTTTTCTTTGATGTTATTGTTGTTGTAGCAATTGTATGAGGAGTAATGGTTGAATTAGTTTGCTTTGCGTTATGTGTTGTGTGCGTTAAGAGGCAGCAGTATATAAAAAAAGCGCGCAGTCCTTTTTGGCATTAAGAAAGCATAAAAAGAAAAATAAGCGCAAATTAGCACGATTATTAATACAAAGAGCAAAGATGATCGCGCCCCAAGTTGACCCCCGCGTCTCCCGCTGATTTTGCTTTGCCTGCTATTATTGCTTCTGCTGCTGCTGCTGCTTCTGTGCTGCTGTGTCTTCGGTCGTCACTGCTGCTTCTGCTTTTGCTGCGTTTGAACAGTACGAACATTTTTTTGGTCTGTCATATTCTAAATTGGGAAATGCTATTTTGATTTTTTGGCCTCCCCCACCTTGCATTAATGACCGCCGATGCTCACCCTGCGTTTCAACGGTTGCACTTGAGCTCACTTCGCCGTCTTAGGTCTTTTATTGCACTTTAGTTTAACATTTTCGTTTTAAAAATATTAACAAAAAAAAGTTTAGTTTTTTTTTTTAATTATTCGCGTATTCTTCCTCTTCTTCTACATATAGATATGGATGATGCCAGAAGAGGGAAGCTAGTGCGTAAGAGTGAGAAAGCATAGTGCCGACGTTTGACAACTCTATTCCTTTTTAACATCTCTGAATCAGTACTCAGCAACGAAATTTTTTTTTGTGTCTCAAATGGTCTGTCTGCCTGACCGAATTAAATTAGTCTATTAATATTATTATAAGAAATTTTGTCCAGGTGAAATTGATGGCTAGCCTGAACACTCTACAACATAGGCGACAACTGCCAACACTACCGCACGCTGCAGCTGTAGTCAACAGTTAGCTTTGATTGCTGTAATTTAATATATTGACCTTTGCAAGTTTTGTAAGTCTACGGCTACCATAATATTTAGATTTTAGCTGAATTTTTAATGAAGTTAATGTTATTATGCTAATGCAAAATGCTTTCTACATTATAATATGGTTATTATCGTTATTTCGGTTGTTAACAGCCGGTAGCTCTGTTAAATTAACAGTCACTATTGTGCTTCTTCTTGCAAATTCGCCATGCGAGCAGTTGGCATGAAGAAGACATTTTTGGAATTCACAGTGCTTATGTTTTGATTATTTTTGCAATACAGTATAAACAACAAAGAGAAAATAACATTATTTTCCGTAGTCGTAAATCGTCGTTTTTTGCTAATATATTTTTGTCGCCAAGACACCGTAACTTTTAATCGTTTGAAATACAATTTGAAATGGCTGAAGAAATCGACGATGAGGATTTCTATCGCGAGAACTTCAGTACAGATTCCGAGTGGGAAGTGTTCAATGCCCAATTGGGTGAAGTACTGCAAGAATGGGATCTGGCCAATACAGATTTCGGACGTGCCTACCAAACAAACGAACTTTTTCAGTGCAAGTGGCAAATAAAAAGCCAAAATTTGACGCTACTTAAAAAGGAAATTTCAGTGGATTACTTCAAAGCCGTATTGAAACCCAACGAAGAGGCCGAGGCCGCAGTAGCTGTCGCTTTGACGCAACGTACCTTTCATAGCGATCTGATGTCACAAAACAATAACTTCGGCCCACCGCTGGGCAAGCGTAACGGTGAACTGCATACACTGGCCCGCATCTATGGCCTGCGCCGGTATATTGTCATACATCCGCTCAAGCAGCAGACGCAATACTTCACTAAAACTGCGGAGTTTAATTTCTTTTTAAGCGCTGCTAATGTTGTGGCCGCCGAATTGGGCTGCGTCGTACCGATATTTGTGCAAATACATGATCCTAAATGGAATTTCTATGTGGGCGTTGGTTTGGCGCCAGCGTTGCGCACTAATTTCGATTTGGTGGGCCTAGCGCATGCGCCCAGTGAGTGTCGTCATCTTTCCGGCTTGTTGACGCTGTTCAAGGAGAAACTGCCTGCCACGTATGTCCAGCCAGCAACGGTCTCTGTACGCACTACCTACGCAATGGAAACTATGCGCATACGCATTCCCATGCATGTGCCGTTCGCAAATCGCTCCAACAACACGGAGGACATTGCAATCAGTGGCCAAGTGATGAAACTTGCTAAGGAATATTTTCATGCACTGCCGTGCGGCTACTTTCCAGACTCCTGCACTGAATGGTATGCCGTGTTTACTTGGCCACAAATGTCTGAGAACATTGCCATCGATTCAGAGTTACGCACGGATTTCGTTCCCGCAAAGGCACCACTAGGCAATATGTACCTCTCTGTACAAGCAACTTCTTATTTGAGCAGTTGTCTCAATGATTACCAGAAGTTGGCGACATCCACACAATCTCTAGAATCCTTTGTGGGACGCAACTTCTCTGGCACAAGCAGCGGCGCCGACGCACCGAATCCATTAGATCAGTTGACACAGCCAAAGCTGACACCGCGCATTCAGCAGCGCACCTACGATTCGCCTGCTTTGAGCAATTTGACAAAGCGGCTGCCGGGTCCTATGAATGAGAATGAGCTAACTCCAATGTTGGCATATCTCTTTCCGGAAATGTATTCCGATGTGGCTTTGATGCCATACGAGATGGAATTAATTAAAAATGAGGTGCGTCAGAAAATTTATAAAATAATTTCGATTTTGATGTCAGATTTTCTTCCTTTTAGCATAATCCAGATACGCTTATCAATCGTTTGGGCAGCCTGTTAGCCAACTGCAATGCGCACTTTGGCGGTCCAGCTGGCATGGCACAATTGTGGGCAGCATTCACCAGAATGTTACGTTTTCTATGGGATAATTGCATGAACGTGCCTGGGTAAGTTGACTTCTTGCATATTTTGGATCTAACAAAATTCTGCTAAGTTGAAGCTGTGACTCTGTTGCACTGTATAGAGATTGACATGTGTTCTAATATAAGACGCTAGCATTCCTTTATGATATTTATTATGTCTTTAAGCTGACCTTCCTGCTGCTTTAATAGGTTTTGCTTGACAAAATTAGGTTTTTCGTGGAAAACTATACATAGGTAAATTATAAGCCGAATTTCTCCTATACAATGAGCAGCTGCAGTGACATTTGGAGAATACGGTGACTCTGTTGTCGGTGAAACAGTTTTACAGATTACAGTGACAATATACACTTGTATTTTCTTCTTTTCCAATATGTCTCAATTTTTTAGGCAACCAAAACCACACAAAATTAACGGTGATTTAAAGAAATTTTTATTTAAAAAATTTTGGGCGATTTTTTTTCTTTTCATATCGAAAATTATTAGTGTTAATAATACGTTAGCAGCGCAGTGGTTTGACTGCAATTGCAACAAGTGATGATATTTGTGGGTTGAAATTTCCGGCGATGTTTTTATTTGCACTAATACCTTTGTACCTAACACAATTTTTCACATGAATTTCACACTGAAATATTTGAGATTATTAACCTCAGTTGATTTGTATTATTCCAACCTGAGGTTTAAATGATAAATTAATAATTCTATTCTAGTTAATTCGTTAACTGAAAACCAATTCCAATTGACAGTTGTTTTATAATATTCAATGCCTTCTGATAGAAAATGAGTTTTTGGCCTTTAGACTTAGTATTTTGATTTAAGAAATCTCTGGTTCTGGTGCTTACATTTTCCAGTCTAAAGTTTTAGTAAAAACATACTTACCTTTATATATTTCGACTAAGTTTTTAAGTTTAACAAGCTTTAACAAAAATAAACTTTATTTAAAACTTGTAACTGATAAAGGAAAGTAAAATGTTAAAATAAAAAGCCATTAAATACAATGGATGCATGTTTTTGTTTTGTTTTGATTTTTTATGCTACATTTACATCTTTGAAGCCGTAGGTTAACACATTTTAACAATATCTTTATCATGGGATCGTTTGCATTACTATTGTTTACTTTTTTTTTTAATATTGTATATGTATACATATGCACTGTTTTTGTTGATTATTTTAGTTTTAGCTTTTTTTAATTTTTTTTTTTATTTTTGTTTATATATATATTACTTAGGTGCTGCTTACATTTAAGTTTAAATAATTTTTAAGCGTGCGCTTCTGTCGCTCTTGTCAATTAATAATCTAATCTATTTAAATATTTCGACTACATTCTGTTCTTTCATCTTCTTTCTGGTGCTAAGGCAGTTTTGCTTATTTAACATTTAAATAATTTTGTTTTTTGCATTTAATATAA
>JBAMBQ010003184.1:0-43652 GCA_037044495.1 Stegana nigrithorax | reverse complement strand
TACGTGTCGTTTGCTGTTGGCTCTTTTCGCTGCCAAACACGAAGATTCCATGTAAGCGATTTGCAACGCAACACTCAAAACGCTGGTCTACCATTACAACAAAACACATTCGTATATGCACACTCGCTCTTATCGTTGCTACAAATTCAGCTTTATGTCGTCAGTCTTCGGTTCACGATTGTAGTTGGGTAATTTTTGTTTGTTTTATGTCTTTTTTTTCTTTTTTTTTTGTAATGCCACACTGCACAATAATGTTATCCAAATAAAAACAAAAAAAAAAAAGAAAAATCAAATTAAGAACAAGAATTTATTGCAAAACAGCAGACGAAAAAAAGGGCGCCACGCGCTTCCAAAATGAAATCAAGGCCGAGCAGAGCAGCGCATATCTTGTTAAATGTTTCCTCGTTTTTTTTTTTTATTTAATTTTGGTTTCCCTTTTTTTCTTAGTTGTGTCTGATATTCAACATTTATTGTTTGTTATTGTATTTGTTTTATTGGCCTTTAGTTTATTCATTCATTTATTCTTGGGTATCATTCTTGCTGTCGTCATTGCTGTTCGTTGCGTTTTAATTCGTAAAATTTATTGTTTTTGGTCAATACCAGTTGTTTTGAAACGACGCGAAAGCAAACGGAGACGAAACACGACTTCAAGATTCTGTACGACGTCGCTAACGGTTCGCGGCTATCCACAACGATGACGGCAAAACTGGCAAAGACAAACCGCGCATAGTCCAGTCTCTGGAAAGTAGCTGAGACTACTATTGTTCATTCGAAATCAATTCCGCGCACTTAAATCAGCAGAACGAACATTTCCAATTGTAATTGGCAATTCAAACCAAGTAAATAAAAAAATGTTTTTTTCGTAGTTTGACACAACAACAAAAAAGGAACAGAAACAACTATAGTAATAAAAAAAAAATAAAGCACAAACACTTTTTTTTTGTGGCCGCTATGAATCTGAATTTGAATGCCGTTACTTTGGCTTTAATTTATTTCTCATGCGAAAACTGTTCTGACGTGCAACAGTGCTCAGCACCAACTGATCGCATGCTGCCAGACACTTCTGAAGTGTATACACTCAGTTATCGCCCGCCGGTGACTGCGTTTCTGTCTGCGTGCTCTTCCAACGATACAAATCAACATGCGCACAAACAAATGGACGAACGTGCGAATATACAACAACTTGTGAGCAAACGAACGGAGAGCATCATGCCAACAACGAATGCTGTGCAGTTAGCGTGCTCAATAACGTAACGGCGAGTTTACACAGAAACCATACTCGTGGCAAAGCATATTGGAAGCACGCTGTGCTCAAAAATTGTGCATGCATATAAAAGCCAGTAGTTGCCACAATTGTCAAATATATTAAACTTTGACTGATAAAAACTATTCATATTCATTTAGCCATATTTGCGTTAGCAAAGCACGCTTTTTTGTAGTAATGCGCCTCATTAATGATATCATTTCGAGCAAGCTTTTGACTGCGCACAACCTTTTAGGCGGACAAACACGCGAGAGAGCAACTGCGAGAGCTTAAATCTGTGCTCGTATGCGTGCATACTTGAACTGCTGCATTCATTGTTTTTGTTTTTGTTTCTGTTCATGTTCTTTTTTGTTTTTATCGTTTTGGTGATACCGTTGCATTTAGTATTTATTGTACATCTTCCTATCGTTGCTCAAAATTACTAATTTAATTTGTCTCTTTTTGACTTATTGCTGTGTTCTTCTTTCTTTCAAATCACCTGAATTCTTTTTTCCTTTTGACATTTTTGGACTGGCTTTTTTTTTTGTATTGACTCTGTTACAGATCATTTTTCTCTATAAATGATTTTATTATTGTTAGCTGTTTAGTGTCAATGTACTCAAAAATAAACTTGGCTACAAGATTTGTGCTGACTTCGATTGGTCAAGAGAATTTCTTCTTATTTATAATAATTGTCTAAGTATAAACGCTTACTTAAAGTAACCTTTAACAAACAGACGACTGATTTTGATTTTACCTTCTGCATATCATAAAAAATCTTTAATTTGTAATTATCAAAATATCCACGTGAGAATATACCCCTTTTCTATATTATAGATGTAGCGATGCAAATCGCCAGCGAGCGATTGTCAGTGGAAACTTACAGGTCTACGTAGATCTTTCGTTCATAGTGCAGTGCAAAAAAAAAAAAAAAACAAAAAACCCCAGAAGAACCAAACGAAAAAAAAATCAGAACGCAAACATTATAAAGGCATTTTAGAGATAAGGTAACAAATCTACGCTTCAAATATCGCTGCGAACGCGAATCACAAGCGCATCCGTAAGGCTGCGTATAAAGCCTCTGCCAGACGATAATCGATAACAGCTGCACCAAACGAAACCGAGAAGCAATAGCGTCAGTGGCGCCAATTCTCAGATAACATTATTAAATTAACGCCAATATGCGTGTGGCTGATAAATGGAGGTGAGCGCAAACGTGTGTTGCAAATCATATGAAGCATGAGACAGAGTCAATGCAGAGTCCAAGGCAGGAATAGAGTTTAAGATGGTGACTATGGTTGTGGGCAAATTGGAGAAGCGCCGCTTCACATTATCAGCGACAACATTTGTCGGCAATATTCGTATAGTTTACTTTACTTTACTTTATTGCAGCCTTATTAAAGACTGATAACAGCAACAATACAAAAGCGGAGCACACCAAACCAAAGTGAACAGAACCGCACAACAAGCAACAAACAATACATGATCTAGACGTTTTGGCAGTGCAGGGAATCGGGGACCGAAGTAACTGGCTCGGCTGGCTTCGCAAGGAGGAAGATAAATATACTTTTAATTTAGATACTGATAAAACGAAGATAAGCTTCTCGTGTACGAATAAAAAATATTTATGCTTATGACCGACATCCGCCGTTTTGCGGGATTAACGAAGATTACAAAATTTCATTTGAAATTCATTTATTTCATTTCACCAAGAGATCTCTTATGCTGACTAAAACCAAAGCGATGTCCCAAACACGAGCTTTGTCATAATTTCGTAAACATTTAATTCATTTAAAAACAAAATTCACTTAAAAAAAAAAAAAAGAAAAAACAGTGAAAACCCGAACTTGCTTAAAATGAATTCGTTATAAAAGATTTCCATAGCGAAAAAGCAAACATTCATTTGAATATAGCATACAGACGTCAATGTAAATACGCGTATATGGGGGTTTTGAAATTGAAATTTTCTTATGCGAAATCTGAAGCCAAGCCAAGCTTAAAAAACAAAAACAAAACAAGTAGGGGAGACGTCTCTTTATCAAGTCTGTACAAGCAACCGGCGCCAAGCGTCACCCGTTTTGCTTATCACGTTGTAAAAATGATTAAGCTCTTTTCGGGACTCTTCGGTGATTTTTTATTTTTTTTTATTTTTTTGTGATTAATTAATGTGAAATTTTGCTTATCAACAACTAAAAAAATTCTGAAATGTACTTGCCTTAATCCCAATAAATCCCCACGAGAAAATCAAAACAAAATGTGATTAAATACTCGGAACAAATTAAAAATAAACTCATCACAATGTCATAAACCGTGTATCTATAGATTGATGTGCGCATATATGTATGCTCATAGGTGCAAACTTCTATATACTCGCACTTCTATAAATATATATGCATATAGATGATGTCTGCGATGATCTCTCAAATCACACTTCATTGGTTTCACTTCGAGATTAGGCGGTGACAATTACTTTGCCAGATAAGGCGACGTTGACTTGATAAACCCTGAAGCGACCTTGCATGCTGAGGGGTTTGTTGTGTTCAAATCTATTAATCCGCATACGATGATCTCTGCTGTCCGAAAGATTACTGAATCGGTAAAATTACTTTTTACTGATTACTGTGCGGACATGAGGGAAATGCATAGGAGAAACAATCTACACCCAAAGGCTTTATTACATAACAAAAACATCTACTGCCTATTTGCAATAGTATTTCAATACTTAAACTTATTCTTCCCATTAATAAGTATGTGATTAGCTAACTTAGCATCAGCAGCTCTGTCACTCTCACTTTAGTTTTTCAACATTTCATCAATAAACGAAAAGAAAGTTTCTAATAATCTTCTAAGTCGTGCACGAGGGGAGTTTATTTATAATTCATTTGTTTTTCACAACATTCTTTTTCAAGACAAGTATATAGAAGCAAACTTAAGCCTCCAAGAAGACTCCAACATCACTGTTAAACCTGACACTTTCAACGTTCATGAATGTAATATTATTAGAACATACAAAATATGTTTGTAAGCAAAATAAATAATTTACATTCTCCTCGGATCAAGAATCCCTTATATGAATAAGCCTTCGCCAAAATGCAGTACCTAATGAACGAAGCAAGTCAGCTTATTATTTACCACTCCGGCGGCGTTGCTTATGGAGTCAATTTGCTAGTTACTAAAAAAAATTTCAAAATTATTTCCATTTTAGTAGAAAAAAATCCAAGTCGAATGGCGAAAATAAATGCTGTCAAATACAGACTTATAACTTCGTCATAATTAGGCTTTAATATCAGTTATAAAATATTTTACTCGCACATGGTGTCCTGCACAGGAAACTAGCGATGACTGTCAGATTTCAAAGATGTTTTCAAGCAATTTTTTTTTTTTTTTTTATTTCTCGAATACAACATAAAAGTTTTTATTCACCATATACAGCAACTATTCTTCTGTTTTTTTTTTTGTTTTTTTTTGGTTTTCTATGTATTTTGGTTTAAGTTTCATTGAACTTATACTCGTAAGGTATATATTAGACTGCATATCGGGTATACTCGTATCGTGTTCGTTTCGCTATTTTTCTAAGTTTTACTCGTATTTTCGATTTAAGGTTTTTTATCGGTTTTGGTGGAACATTTATTTAATTTTTTATTGAGTTTGACTTTTGGTATTGCTTTAAACAGGAGCTTCTAATTTTGTTTTTATTTATTATTATTTTTTTTTTAAAGTTCATATGAAATGATGCTGGCTGATTTTGCTTTAAACAATTAACACTAATAATAAAATTTGCTTTAAACACGGTTCAGCTGCTTATTGCTTGACCTTCGGCTACAACAACTTTCATTTTCACTTACGTTCGCTACCTAATTACAACTTTTAAGCGATTTTATGTTTATCTATTATTTTCGTTACACATTAAATTTTTTTCATTCCTTTGCTTCTTGTTTTGTTTTTTTTTTTTTTTTTGGGTTTGATTTGTTACAATTTTAAAATGAAATTTTTTTTTGTTTTTTTTTTTCTTTCTTTTTAAATTTTTAATTTGAGTTTTTCTTGTTTTTTAAATATTTACTTGCCAGTTTAAGTTACAAATTAAATTAGACGTTTGCTTTTATCTAATTACTTTATTAGTATTAAATATTTGCAAATTATTTACTTTTACTTTTTTGTAAATTTTTTACTGAAATTTAGTTTTTTTGTTTTGTTTTTTTTTTTTTTTTTGTTTTTTGTTATATAAAAAGCAAACAGAACTTTGCTATTACGTGCATCACTGAGCCAAACGACGGCTCAACAAAATATTTACAGGCAACATCTACGTGTTGAAAGAACTCTTTGCACGGTGGGCATGACAAACACAAATATCGGAGCGGCAAATGTTTTCGCTGCAGCCTAATGGCCAACAAACATTCTTCAGCGCTCATACAACCAACAGTAAATACTTTAAACCGCAAGTGAAAGCACATTAACTCAATTGATTACCTCAAACCTGCTGAACAGCTGCTGATTACATTTTAATTAATGTTAATTTTAATAAATTAGCATTAGTTTTAGTACCAAAAAACAAAAAAAAAGATCACATACGACTTTTTGTTGACTAATTAGACACTCACAAACGACATACACTCATCTAAACATACAACTATGTAGTCATTTATGTATGTATGCATTTAGTTAGTATAATGTTTTTTTTTTTTTTTTTTTTAGTTTAGTTGCTATTTATAATTTTTGCATTTAATAAAATTTTTTATAATTCTATTTATTAATTTGCTAGTTTTTGTTTTGTTGCAAATTAATAAAGTTGTATCAGTAAAAGTTTTTTTTTTTCTTTTTTTGTTTATTTCCGGTTTTTGTTTCGTCTCATAATTGAGAACATCCAATTAAATAATTATTATTATATGACGGTTATCGACTAAGTTCCCATTTATTTACTGTTTACATTTTTGGATTTATTTCATTTGTGTTTAACATAAATTTACTATTTCATTTACTATTTGACAATTTTCTTGCCTTAGTTTTTTTTTCGGTTTTTTTTTTTTAGTTGAATTTAATTCAATTAAAATTCTTTCTATGCACATGGTTTTTCCTAATTGTTTGTTTCGTACACAGATAATTAAGGATTCATCACATGCAAATCGAGGGTTTCCTTCTACGATATGTTGAGACAAGTGACAATAATATGCGTCAGGGACACTTTTACACTTACTAAATTGTTATTTAATAATTTTATTGGTTATTTTATTTCGTTATTTCTTAATTTAATTAGTTTTTTTTTTTTCTCTAATAATTTTCGCTTATTATTAACAAGGGAGAGTGCATGAAAGATTTCTGAATTTATATATATATATATATATATATATATATAGAAAATCATATATATTATGGTTGAGAAGAAAATCAGGCATAAGTAAAGGAAAATATGGTATATAGAAGCACATCATAGTCGCGAGGTGTGCAGTATGAGTTAAAAAAAAAACATTTTATTTTGAGTGTATTTTTGTTGTTAAAAATCAAATTATGTTTTTGTTTTTTACAATATAATTTGAAGGCACGTAAATAGTAACTAATACGTATGAAAATGACTTGGGAGGGGATTATAGCGAAACTTGCATATTGCTGCTACACTGCGACAAAAAGTCGGTCAATGATTGATTTAGAGTAAAAGCGAGAAGGAGCGTGAGTGTGAGTGAAGGAACCAGAGAGGGGAGGCATCGTTTATGGCAAAAGTTCACAATTAACAATAACTCTGCATCAACTGTTTTAATTTTATTTATTTTATTAATTTGGTTTTTGTTTTTGTTTTTTTTTTTTTTTGCTTTGTTTTGTTTTGTTTTGTTATTTATTTATTTTTGTTTTTCTTTTGGATATTTTGTTTTTTTTTTTTTTTCTTTTGGGCGAGAGACGCAAAAAGAAATCAAAATGCTATTATAAATAAATGAAGAAACGTTTTCAAACGCTTTTGGTAGTAACCGAAGAAGTTACGTTAATGGCACTTTTTGTGTGCGCCACTGATCATTTATACGTATTAATACATACGCAAATGTATATATATGTATATGTACAGTTATATACACATGTTAACTTAACTACATATGCACATACTCGAACATCGTTTGTACATACATAATGCCTAAGTTCTATTTTACTCATATGCTTCAAAGTATGCTATGTCTAGAGATTGTGCGAACGATTTCGGTTGAGAAAACGCTTATGCGAAAGGCCTTCCGACTGTATATATTTGTATGTATACTATGTACTATGTATTCATGTTTTTTGGTTGTATTTTGGTTTTTGGTACAAGTTTTTTGTCGACCTAAGCTATGTACTAGGATTACTTATGGCGTTGTATATTTCTTATTTTTTTTTTTTTTGGTATATTTTTTTATTTTTTTTATTTTTTTTTTTGTCGTTTATATTATTTTGTAATTAATCGGTAATAACGGTAATTGTGACGGTAGCTATATAATAATATATTATTTTTAATTGGTGTTTTGTTTACGATTACGATTTCGTTTCGATTCGATTTCGCTTGATTGGTTTTCTTTATTTGGTGTTTGTTCTTATATTCAGTTTCGGTTCGATTTCGGTTTCGGTTTCGTTTTTAGTATTTAATATTTGGTTTTTGGTTTCGCTTTTAACATTTTCGATTCTACTTATTGACTTTAATTTATTGCTATTGAATTAGAAATATCGATAATATATATTTTATATATGTAATAATATCGTTAGTTACAAATCAATTGGTGTTGTTTGTTGTCTATATGTTAGTTTATAAATATATTGTTATTGTTATTGGTTTTATTTATTTGCAATAATTGTGCTAATTTGTTTCCTTGATTTACATATAACGGCGCTTAGGTAATTATTTTGAGTATTTTAATTAGGTTTAAGTGGTGTTCTGCGTTTCATTGGTTTCATATTTATATACATATATATACATACATATGTACATGTGTATATTGTGTAAATATGTATATATATGTATATATATATATACTATTATTATATTTGTATATATCTATATATATGTTTATATATTTAATCAGTTTAGAATATTATTTTTTTATAAAGGCTTTGCTGCTTAGTCGGCTGCTTCTTGTTCAATCGTTATTATCAACAGTTTTTTCTTTATTTATTTATGAAAATAAACAAGCAAATGGCAGTATTTCAGTGTTTAAATTCATTTTGCTTAACATTCTCATACGTCCATTTTTCTATCTTGTTTTTTAAAATTGGTGTTTTGTTCTTGTTGTTTGTTTTTATTTATTTGTTTTTTATTTTTGTTTTTTTTTTTTATTTTTTTTTGATTTTATTTTGTAATTTGTTTTCTTCTTTTTTTTACTGTTTTGTCGCATATGTAATAGCTCAGGTATTTTCGGCCATTTCGGCCGTGTGCCCTAAGCTGTACAAACTCTTACATATGTATATGTATGTATGCATCTATGTATGTAAGTATGTGTTATATGAACTTGAAAAAGAAGCAAAGAGGACACATTTGTATCTACATATGTACATGAGAGCGAATTAGAAAGGTCATTAGAAGACAGGCCTTTGACACAATTAAATGTTACATTGTTCTGTACTGACTGAGACAGGAATAGTGAGAGTAGAGTTGAGTAGAGTCGAGTAATAGTAGTGAGAGTGTGAGTGAAAGCGAGAATGGCAGAGAGCGTGTGATTCTATAAACTACACGAATCGCCGTGAGGCAATTCGATTTGACTAAGTAATAACTAACTTAACGATTTATTGTGAGGTAATGCGATGGATAATTGGATGATTCTTTAAGCAGACTAGACAACATCTTTAACTAATGGAACAAATTGTTCAAAAACCTATAAATAACGCACAATTCCTGGCTTAGCTTTGCACAACCAGGCGGAACCCAGTTGCAGAGAATGGCATCGAACTGGTCGTGCCGCTTCTCAACGTTTCACACCGAACAGATTCGGTATGGACTTAATTTTCTTGCGTGAACAATTCAAATAGTCCTTGTACATGTCGGAGCGCAGATAACGCGAATACGAGTCACTCTTCATCAGATGATAGACATGTGAGGCAGCCACATCGAAGCACCAGCGATTGGGTCCATTTGGCGCGTTGACCGCCTCGCGTGCCAGCTCCACGGATTTCGAGTCGACGTTGACGGGACACGGCGCATCCGGTGCCAGGAACTCCTGCCAGATCTTTTGTATCGCCTCCTTGATCTCAGACTGTGGCAGCGCTTTCATCTCCTGCACCGACTCCCAGAATCTATATGAGCACACAAAAGAACATTTAGACACATAACCGGACAGTTTAATTTCAGTGTAGTTTCTTACTTGAGATTCTCACCGCTGTACTCCTTCTCGAGAAATTTGGTAAACTGCTCGCGTCCAATGGGATCGTTGAGTAGTTCGCGTAGACTAAATGCCCAGCGTTTAACGCGACGTAGAGGAACTTCTTTGCTGTGTGCGGCGCATGGGGCCAACATAAAGAGTGTTTACAAATCTATAGTAAGATCAAATGGACTACGTACGTATTTTTCTCGGTATCCCACATTTCGGTGCTATCCGTTTGCCATGGGTTCGGCAACTCGGGCAATGTTATAAAGTAATCAAACTCATTGTACTGCTCATAGTATGCCACAAGTCTGCAAATAGATAGTTTGACTCACTCAGAACGTGTACTTATCGCTTTCACATATCGCCAGCCAGCCCACTTACGCTTCAGCCGCTTTGGAGACTTTAATTGTGCGACGCTCCAATTTCTGTTTGCGCAGTGCAATAATCCGCGTCAACTGCTCAACCGGATTCTTGGTGACCGAAGCGCCCGCTGAGCCGGTGCCGTGACTGGAATCGCCCCGCCGATAGGCCTTCTTAATGTCAATCTCGGTAGTGTTCACACAGCCCGGCATTGGCCTATGCACGTCCCAGAAGGCGCGCTCCTGTGAATCCAAGACTTTGCGTTCCAGTTTGTCGCGTTTCTTGGCCACCTTGCTCTGCGACTCGGCCTGCATGAAGATGAACTCCCACTTGCGCGAGAACATCTTCTGCAGCTTGGCCAGGTTCTCGGCCTCATAGTCGGCTAGCTCCAGACGTGTCTTATTCTGCATGGTGCGCTTGCACAGATACACGGCATAGTCGGTGTTCTCCGGTTCCCAGCAGTTCGATGGCCAAAAGTAAGGCGTTTGAAATCTAAAATTCGTGATGATTTACGAACGGAATTGTATGGAATGGTATGGAATAGTGAGTTCCAAAGAAGAGTTCACATAAATATTAGTAATGTGTAATTTGTGGCAAGTGCCTAAAAGTATGCACCTGTAAAATGTACCATCATTCTTCACCGTCAGCGCATGATCGTCAATGGGAAAAATGTAACCGTGCGATGAAAGTAAATGCGCAAAGTGCAAGGCTTCGGTTACATCCTCGACATCAAAGTTCTTTAATATCCAAGCGACGAGATCAGCTCCAGTGAACACCGACGGCACTTTGCTCATGAATGCCTTAACCGTTCGCACTGCGACGCCAGTTGACTCTGCCTGCATCTTCTCGATAATCGTCTCCATCTGTGTCATTTATTGTGTGCCAAAAAGAGATGGCGAGCGAGCGAGATAGTGACATGGCAGCGTCAGAGTGCATAAGCATGAATGAATTCATTACAATGGGTGGTTTGGGATGTTGTTATTGTTGTTGTTGTCAATAATGTTGTGTTTAGCCAAGATAATTGATTAGCGGCATAAAAATAACACAAGAGAAAGAGAGAAAACGAGAGAGAGAGAGAGAGAGAGAGAGAGAGAGAGCGCAACACGAAGAATACATTGAAATGTGTGTACACACATACATATACACAAACAAATATATATTATACAATATTAGTTAGTAGGATTAGACAGAACATCGGTGCAGCCGGCAGTGCCGCGTATTGGTGGCTCACCTTTTTATAGACGAGTATGTTGGGTGCATCCTCGTTCTTTTCCCGCTGCTGCTGCTGCTGCTGTTGCGTGCCATGATGTAGCGGCAATTGCGCCTGATGATGATGATAGTTATGATGATGGTGATTTGAACTAATGTTGCTGCCGCTGCCCGTGTTCCCCTGCTGCCCGCCGCTGCCGCCGCCCATATGCAGCAGAGAGTTCTTCGTCGAGCCGGACGCTGTGGGCATCAAAGTGTGCGGCGCCATCGCAGCATTGCTCTTTGTGCTTATCGAGCCCGTTGTGCTGCCGCTACCGGTGAGATGATGGCCTCCGATGCCACCGCCACCACCACCGCTGCCGCCCCCACCTCCGCCTCCGCCAGCGACACCGCCAATTCCGCTCATGCTGCTCGTGCTATTCGTGGCCGAAGTGCAGGTGCTGCCGCTCGTCCCGCTGGCGGAGGTGCTGCTATTGGTGTTCGCCTTGTTGCTGCCAGCGACGGCCGCGGTGGTCGTGGTGGTGCTGGTGATGCTGGTGCCGGTGCTAGTGTTGCTGGTTATGGTGCTGGTGCTGATGCTGATGCTGGTGCTGGTGCTCGCATTGGTGTTGCTGCTCGCATCGGTGGCCATACTAACGACAACGGCTGGCAAGCTGTGGACATTGTCATTGGTATTCGAATTCGGACTCGGGCTCGGACTCGGGCTCGGGCTTGGACTCGTACTGGGATTCGCATTGGCATTGCCATTGCTGTTGGCGTTGGAGTTGACGTTGGCGTTGCAATTGGAATTGGCATTGGCACTCGCATTGCAGTCGGCAATGCCATTGGCATTGGCATTGGCATTGGCATTGGCATTGGCATTTGCATTTGCTTTGGCACTGGCATTCGCATTGGTGTTCATTTTAGCCATCGTGGCATTGGCATTGCTGTTGCTGCTGCTGTTGCTGTTGCTGTTGCTATTGCTGTTGGCCATTAGCGTCGCCGGCTGTTGCTCGTTGCCGTTGGCGATTGTTGTAAAATTGGTTGACGTCGACATCATCGTCATCGTCATCGTCATCGTCGTCGGCGTTGTTGCTGTTGCTGTTGCTGTTGTTGTTGTTGCAATCGTAGCTGGCATTGAGGTCGTTGCCATATTTATCGACAATGTGCCGGTTGTTGTGTTTGTATTGGACGTTGTTGTTGTTGTTGTTGCTGTTATTGTTGTTGTTGGTGTTGTAGCTGCTGCTGCTGCTGCTGCTGCTATGCCTGTATTTGTTGTCGTTACCGTTTTGGACGTTGCCGACGACGCCGTCGCCGCCGCCGCTGCAGCTGCCGATGCTGCTGATGCTGCTGTCGCAGCCGCAGCCGCATTCTTAGCAGCCATGGCCAAAGTTGTTGGCGTTTGCGTTTTGTCAATTTCCGAATTCATCGTTACCATTTTCTGTTACCAATGCGCTGCCAATTGCATGCATGCAAAACTGACTAAGCCAGGCACCTGCAACCTGACAACCGTCACCCGACACTCGACGTCCGCCACCCGGCGCCCGACACGCGTCACCCGGCACCAGACGCCCAGCACCAGACACCGGAGACCGCCTTACGCTGCACAACCGCTACTCTGATGCCCAACAGCGCCGCTCTCCTCTGCTGCCGTCTACGTCTCAAGTAGACTTCGACTGGCAAGTGGCCCGTCTTGCGTTTTGCGTCTTGTGTATTGCCACCTGCTAGATTTGTTCGGCTCTCGCTCTTTTGTGTTCCGAGGTAAGCGTCCGACTGTCACGGTAGCCGAAACATATTTGAACGCTTTCCAACTGTACTCCGGCTAAGGCAGGATAGGTATTTCGGTATTTTCTTTGATGTGCAGCGGCAAACACGTTTCGCAGCGTAAGTACGTGCGTCCGTCTGCTCGTCTCGTCGTCCCCACCCGTCCGTTGCGTTACTCACGTCCTCGCGTCCTCACGTTCCGATGTCCGTATGTCAGGTCGTGAGTTCGCCAGTTCGTCCCCTCAGTTTTGTGCGTTTGTGTGACAGCTTGGCTTTGGTATGTGTGCGAGTTAATGCATGAGTGTGTATGTTCTTTGCGCGTACACACACACACTCACGTACACACACATACTAACGATTTTAAATGTTCCTCTTTTTTTTTTTATTTTCGTTTTTTTTGTTTGTTTTTTTTTTTCGTTCGTTCGTTTTTTTATGGTAATGACTGGTTTAGCGCTCCTTATTGATTATTTCTAATAATAAAAGAAAAATTGGTTTTTTTTTTTTCACTTTCTAGTTGACTGTTTATACACTTTTCAACACTTCGCGTATTTCCCGTTTGATTAATCGCATTTTATGTATTGCGAAGTTTGTCCAGCGAATTTTTCTACGTTTGGTTTGCAATAATTTCGATTGCCCTAACATTTCACGCTGCTGGATTTTGCAGCTATGACTCCTGCTACTGCCGCTGATCCTGCTCCAGCTCCTGTTTCTGGCCTTCTTCTTGTTTCCTGTTCACTATTCGTTGGCGCCCTTCGTGCGCAAATTCGTCTACTGCGACGTTGACAATACAATTGCAAAACAAAAAAAAAAAAACAAAAAAAAAAACAACAAAAAACACAAAACCGAAACTACAACAACAGCAACGACTTAGCAGAACTTCAACTAACAAGGACAAAGCAACACTTTCAACTGTAGCTATTTCCGTTTTTAATTTATTATTATTATGTTATTTTATGTTTTTTATTTTATATACAACAATATATATATATATATTTATATATATATATTTTCTTTTTTTTAATTATTATTTTTCAATCGAAAGAAAATTTATTGAGGAAAAGCCAATTTCAAGTGCTTCGGCAATGCCGATAATTGTTGTTGTTGGTGTTATTGCTACTGGTTGTATATGACTTTTTGCGTTATCCACTTCCTGCAAAAGCTTCTTCTTTGCCATCGCCTTTGTGCGTGTCTCTCAATTTGTCGACTTGTCGCTCTCTGTCTCTCCCATTTGGTTAAGTACACGCGAACTCATTTGTTTGCCTTACAGGCAGAGATGATTGCCGTCTTAACGGTGGTCAGTACTCTGAGTACAGGGCCACTGTTGCTCACTTGCTCGCAGAGAATAGCGCAAAACGCAAGAGAGCGCCAAATGAAAATTGTTAGAGGGTTGCATTAAAAAATCGCCCTATCTTGCTTGCTCACTATTTTTAGTATAAATGCGACCAAATCATATACATGCACACATATACATGTGCATACACTATGTGAGCACGCGAAAATGCTTGCAGCCCTGTGCGCTGCTCAAAATTTCAGACTTTCAGACACTTGCGACATCACACGCAACTTGCCTGTGCGACTCACACACACACACACACACCAGCTCAGTTTTGTAAACTAAGTTGCAGCGACAGATGATGTGTGAAACAAGTAAAGAAAAAACAACAAAATAAAAGTCATAAATGTTCTATTTTATGCGTGCGTCAATCATGTTGACACTTGGTGCCGCCATAACCGTGTGGGCCCCTAATGTTGTTTACTTGTCTCTCGACTTCACTTGTTTCGATGCTTAAATTTTAGTTCGTTTTGCTGAGCACTCTCAGCAATCATTGCGCATGCGTCCGGAATTTCCTTAGGAATGACTGTTTCTTTTTGCTCCTCTATTGCATATTGCTCTCTATCGCTCTCTTGTTTAGTACAGCTGTTCCGTTATGGCTGGCATTGTTGTTCTTACTTATAAAAAAAATTACATTCACAATGTTGCCAATACAAATTATCTCCCAAAAACTACTTAACAATACCAGTTTACGATAAACGATACTTAAGTATACGATACTTTCAATGGTTTTGTGCTGCTAACATAATTATTTTTAATGATTTTTAATTGCATCACTAATGGTTAACGGTACTCAATAGCGATAAATATTGATGGATTCTTTTCGTTTGGCATATCGAATAAATCCTCCTAATATGTAAGGCTGGCGGCGCCCTCTACAAACGCACCAAATTTTATCAGTCTGCATTAAATGGTTTCAGAATTTAAATTTCCTCTTAAATATATGGGCGTGGCACAACCAACTTTTTATATTTACATCATATTGCTCCCGGTGTCCTTTACATATGTACCAAATTTCATACAAACCCATTCCTTTGAATATCGAACACAAAAAAATAAAAATCAGTCAACTCGATCCAGTCGTTCTCAACCGAGGCTTGGTCCACATATTTGGCCATTCATTTTCATATATGTACATATGTAAATAGCTATAGATATCAGGGCAGGGTTGTCATATACAATAAGTTACAACAAAGAAAAATTATGATTTTTGTTTTCTTTTATTGTATTTAATTAAATTGTTTAATATAATTGACGTGCACATTTATATATTTATATTTTTTATTTGCAATTTACACTTTATGTACGTAAGCTGCTTTCTTACGAAAATAGTAATAATAATATAAAAAAAAAATTCGATTCGAGTAAAAAAAAGGTGCTTTAGAAAATTATTTCATAAATCTTTCTAACACAATTTTGCAATTATATTGTTTAATATTTTTTTTAACTATAGTTAACTTAACATTTATGGCGTTTACGCATTTTTTTCCTTCATATCGTTTTTTTTTTTTTTTTCTTTTTTCTTTTATGTTTAGCGATATAGAAGCAAACAAAAACAATAATAATAAATAGACGATTTTAAAAAAATGTAAAAAAAAAAAATACAAAATTTAAAACTATAAATTTAATAAACTATTGCACTAAGATTAGGTTTTATGTTTATGTTATGTGTACGAGTATGTTTATCGTTTCTTAATGCAATTAAACTAAATAATTGCATATCATTTAATCAGAGGCAATTGCTTGTTTGTTTAACACATTAACAATAGATTTATTATTATTATTTTTAAATATAATTTATGCATTTTCAAAGCGTTAAATTGCTTATTATAGTGTTTATTATTATTATATTTAATACTACTGTATGAGCAACATGTGTTTTTATTTTTATTTTTATTATTTTTTTTTTTTTGTAGTTTTATTTTACTCGTAATTGCTCTCATATATTTACATTCGTATATATAGTATATGTATGTATGTATAATTATCATATATTTTGTTTATACATTATACATTATAATAATTAAATATTTATTTAGATATATGCATATGTTTGTAGTAACTTATTCGTTATACACGTACACAAATATCGAAAGCTACCTTCATTAATTGACCAGCTCTAATTGCTATAAAAAAGTAACATGCACAAGCATGCATGCATGTATGTGTGTGTGCGGATATATGTATGTATGCAACATACGAGTTTAAACGATAATACGAAGTGATGCCGAAGAAGGCAGCTAAGAAGGTTTTAAGGCAATCCAGCCCAGCTCAGCTCAGCTCTGCTCAGCTTAGCCCAGCTCAGGCAAGTAGCAAGTATTGTGCAGGTGCATATGTATGTGTAAGTGTACAATGTACAATGTACGATAGAAGAGTAAATAGTCAAGTTATGAGCGAGAGGCACATAGTACGCATGTGATGCTTTGCATCATAGGGATGATTTATTTTTTTATTTTTTTTTTTTACTTTGACTCCTCATTTTGCATTTTGGCAAAACTTTGCCAAATTGGGCAAGTTTGCTTTGCATTGCAATTGGACATGTAGAATGGGAATTGTTACACTGAGAGAATTACTCGATGGTTAATCACATTTCAGAAGTAATACAACGGGAGTGGCGCCAACGACATTGCCGTTTATCAGTTAGCGTAGCCCTGGTCCTCGCCGCTGTTGCCAGCCTCAGTGTTTTTCGCGACAGCGCCGGCGTTCGCCCTGGCTGCTGCTGGCGTGCGCTGCGAGTTGCCGGCACCGCTGGCGCGTCGATACTTCGGCGATATGTAGTAAACATTGGACTGCTCGATGCCGCCGTCCAGGCCGCTGGGCGCCAGGCGATAGGCGTTCGCGCGATAAAGCTGATTGCCCGGATGCCGTATCACGTGCGGATGCGAGATGTACTCGCTGTCGGGATTGATGGGCGGCAGCGGTGGCCTATAGTTCACCTGTATATCGCGATGCAGCGTCGGCTGCTGCTGATGTTGCTGATGTGGCTGATGTTGCTGCTGTTGCGGTGCCAATGGCGGCGGCGGCGGCGGTGGCGGCTGTTGTCGCACGGGATAGTAACGCTGCGGCGGCGCATAGTACTGCGATTGATGCGACAATGCGGGCGGCGGCGGCGCACCCAAGCGCTGTGCCTGATGTGCGTACACGCTAAGTGGCAACGTCTGATAGGGATTTATGAACTCGGCATCGGGATTGAGTGGCGGACGATTTGGCGCATAATTCACATAGGTATCGTTCTCGAGGCTCCACTGTTGTTGTTCCTGCTGCTGCTGCTGTTGTTGTTGCTGCTGCAGCTGCTGCGGCGGCGTATTGGGACGATAGTTGATGATCTTGCGTACGGGAGTATGAAAGGGTTCATCGTAGAAGCGATTATTCTGCCGTGCCAATTGTGGCGGCGGCGGCGTTGGTGGCGGTGGCGGGGGCGGCAATGGCAATGGCTGCCTATAATAGTAGCCATTGAAGTGACGATTCTTGTGGCCATGGCCAATGGGCTGCACCACTTGCAGCCGCTCGGAGTGCAAGGGTTCCTGTTGCTGCTGCTGCTGCTGCTGCTGCAGTTGTTGCTGCTGCAGTTGCTGCTGCTGCAGTTGCTGCTGCTGCAGATGATGTTGCTGCTGCTGTTGCTGCTGGTGTTGCTGTTGCTGCTGCGCAGCCGCCAGCTCCTTGGCTTCGATGGAGACCCATGGCAGCTGCGTGGTTATGATGGCGCGCGGCGTGCTGCTGTAGACCGGCGCATGCTGATCGAAGGACGTGAGCAACGGCTGCTGCAAGTATTTGGCGCCCAGACGCAGCTTCTTGGGTCGGCCAGCGATGGTGCGATACTGCGGCTCGTTCTGCACCGGCACCAGCGTCGTCGTCGTTTGGTATTTGCTGCCCGGCTGCGCATGTGGCGCACGTGCTTGCGGCTCCAGTGGCTGCTGCTCATCGGCATCCTGCAGCTGGGGCAGCACCGGCTGCACTTCATTGTCGGCCTTGTCATAGGCAATCGCCTTGAAGGCGTTCTCATCGCCTGCCGCCGGACTGTAGGTGACCATGGGCTTGAAGGGCTCCTCGTCGAACTCATCCGGCGGCTGGAAGTTGCCCGTGTTCACGGCCACCGGCTGCAGGTTCTTCATCGCATCGAAGGTGTACTCGTAGACGGTTTTGGCCTTCGCTGTGCGTGGAATGCTGTTGTCGCGCAGCTGCTGGTTCTTGTAGTAGCGCAGGGTCTCGCGTATCGCGTTCACCTCACGTTCGAAGTTCTCGAGCGGACGCGGCTTGAAGATGGGTGTCTTCGGCTGCAGCTGCAGGTAATTGCGATGCGTGTAGGGCGCTGGGGTCTTCGAGGGTCGCTTGCTGGTGGCATACAGCTTGATGGATTTGGACGCTGATGGCGGCTTGACGGTGGTCGAGAGGAAGTCGTCGATGACGTTCGACTTGGCGGGCGGCTGGCGTTTCGCTTCGAAGTATTCGTAGTAGATGGGATTGGATTGGGAGAGCGTGTCCGGCGTGGGCTCCGATGTGGTCGGCACAAAGGAGACGGAGTTCGGCCGTGCGGTCGGATGATAGTTGAGCGGATAGATGGGTATGGGCACAGCCACTGGCACAGGTACCGGTTCCAGCGCTGCAATGCTTTGTGGCAATGGTTTCTTGCTCGACGGCGGCACGGAGCTCACGGAGGCGGCTGGCGCAGCTGTGATTGTGATCACCTTGGGCTTGTATTCCGATATCTTCGTGATGACTTGACGGTATGGCAATTGCGTGCTTGTTGGCGCAGCAGTCGTTGTTGAGGTGTATGTGGCCAGGGTTGGAGTGTTTGTTGTTGTTGTGGACGTTGACACGCTCGTCGTGCTGATGGTCGCTGGCGGCGCGTGCGTGCGTTGACGTGATGACGGCGTCAGTGCTGAATTTGTGTGCTTCTCATGTTTTTCCAGGCGACTGAACTGATTCGGTGGCGGCGGCAGCACAATACCCGGCACCAATGGACCCGGCGGCACAGGGTTCGTATAGTTGCTCTTATAGACGAAGCTGTACGCAGGCGGATAGTAGAGCGACGGATCATCTTCGTCAAAGTCAAGGGTGGCGTTGTGTTTATTGCTGTTGTGACTGTTCTGGGTGTTGTCGAGCGAACCGTTGCGACCAAAGGGAAAGGGTCCGAGCCCGGGGAATATTATGGGACGCGCATGCTTTAGATACGGATTGACAAATGTTTGGTTGTGGTATAGCCACGGCGGATAGGGCGCCGGGTAGATGTAACCCGGTCCGTCTTCTGTAGTATCCTGAGCCGTTCCCGGCCGGGTAAGAAGATTCTTCTCGTTGGCACCGTCACCCTCGGCTGGCGTGTAGTTGGCTTCAGGGCCGGCGGTATATATTGGTAACGATTCGTTAGCGATCGGATATACGACCGTGAATTTACTATTTCCGATAAACTGTATCGGCCCGTTCTCTTCGAGCTGGACGGGAAATGGTGGCGGCACCTTCGGCTGTGACGGCAGCTTAATCTGCCGCCCGGGCGCATCGTAATCGTCGATCGATGGCCACGGCTCGGCATCTTTGCCGTCATTCAGCGTGCCACCCTTAATGACCAGCAAATGATCCTCGGCCAGCCAAATGTCCTCCTCATTCAAGCCACCGAAATTATGCTCATTATCGATGGGCACCTCCTTGTTGGGCAAATAGCTCAAAACACCCGGACGCTTTGGTTCGCGTCGAAATAATTCCTTCTCGATCAGACCGTATTTACCGTCGCGCACCTGATCGGCGAGTGTCTTCTTCAAATCGTCCTTATTTCGCTTCGCGGCCGTCTCACCATGTTCCTTGCCCGAGCCGGCACTCAGACGCAAGATGCCATTATCCCAGTTATCAAAATCTCCTGCATCCTCGAGCAGTGCCTCGTCGTCATCTCGTTCATCATCTTCAGCGTAATCGACGAACGCAACTGGAGCAGTTGTTGTCATCAGCGGCGTTTTCGTTGTTCTGGACCTCGTCTGTGTGTTATTGGTTTTTGTCAATGAGTTTATTCTGCTGTCCTTTGTTGTGGTTTCCGTTGTGGTTGCTTCCGTTGTAACTGACACATCGGCTTTCGCATCCGGCTTTCCATTGCGATAGGAGCTGCTCAGCATCACCTGTTTACGCCGAAAATAAAGCGGCGTCGTGGCATTCCTAAGCGTTGCATTCTCGCAAGGATTCGCCAGGAGTCGGCTCGCCGTTGCTGTTGGCACTGTCGCTTTGGTTGCTGTCGAGTTGCGCACGCTGCGCTGCGTGCTCACGGCTGAGACTTCATAGCTGGAATGACCTTGTGCATTCTGTATGTGTCCCGCCACGAGACGCTGTATCATGCGTGGCCTACAATGGACAGCATAGCGCAACGCACATGCATTATGGA
The DNA here is from genome assembly GCA_037044495.1 of Stegana nigrithorax. Classification (NCBI taxonomy): domain Eukaryota; kingdom Metazoa; phylum Arthropoda; class Insecta; order Diptera; family Drosophilidae; genus Stegana; species Stegana nigrithorax. The sequence goes on along the minus strand of JBAMBQ010003184.1, from coordinate 23,097 downwards.
ATTCATGGAAATAAGAAGGCACAGAGTTGTAGATCGACAGTGAGTGGCATCGTTACGGAATACAGAAAATTTAAAACTTATATTTATCCTACTTATTATATATCGTATATGGGTTTGGGGGATTTTTCTTAGTTGACATTCTTTGAACTACAATTGCGTGCCGAAAAATGTTTGAACAGCTAAAATCAGCAAACAAAAAAATAAAAAAAAAAAAAAAAAACAAGAAGCAAATCTTTGAAGTGTGACTTACTCGTCTAGACAACTAACAAAGACTCTGACTAGACGCTAGATTTGACACAGTACACACAAAAAATAAATAGAAACAAAAACAAAAACAAAAAAAAAAAAAAAATACAACGTCGACTTACATAAATTGCGACTAAAGACAAAAATGGCAACTCACGTTTTTAGTGTCTGCAATGGCTTCGTTTGGCTGTTGCTGCTGCTGCTACTGCTGCTGCTGTTGTTGTTGTTGTTGCTATTCGTACTGTTACGATTAATGTTACTGTTGTTGTTGTTGTTGTTGTTGTTATTATTCTCGTCGTCTTGTTCGTGCTGTATGCGAGATTGCCGCAATGGTCGCGTAGTTGGCGATGACAACGTCTGATGTAGGTGTAACAATGATGCTGGCGTTGTAGCCGTTGTTGTTGTTGTTGTTATTGTGTTTGTTGTTGCTGTTGTTGCCATAGAGTGGGCAGACAAATTCGGCGACGCTTTAAAAGGTTGGCGCCGTTCAAAGCGTTTATATTGGCGTTGCTGATAAATGTTGTTGTTGTTGTCATTGTTGTTGCTGCTATTGCTGTTGTTGTTGTTGTTATTGTAAGTAGTGGTAATTGCTACAGCAGCATCAACATTCGTTTCAGCATCGCTACGCTGCAGCTTTATTGCCGTCTGGGTTTGGAAGCTTCGATTTTGGCGCACGCCAAACACGGTCCCAGCCGCGCCGCTGCCAAGGCTCAAATCACGCACCGAACGTTCGCGTGCGGGCAACGGCAGCGGCAGTGACGGTGACGGTGACGATGACGATGACGATGTCGGTGACGATGACGATGTCGGTGACGATGACGGTGCAACCGATGCAACATATGATGGCAATGTTGTTGCTTTTGTTGTTTTTGTTGTCGTTGTTGTTGTCGTTGTTGTTGTTGTTAATGTTGCGATTGTTGTTGATGCTGTTGATGACGACGACGACGATGACGATGTCGACGGCGCTGATGTTGACGATGTTGCAGCTGCGTGCCTCCTTCTGGCCAATGGCAACTTGGCTTGTGCCAATGCTAAGCTTGTTGCTGGTGTTGTTGTTGTTGTTGTTTTTATTTTTGATGTTGCTTCTGCCTTGAGCTGTGGCTTCGGTAATCGTCGTCGGCGCTTCGTTGCATCCGTTACTGTTGTTATTGCTGCCGCCGGTTTCGGCGTCGTCACTGCCAATATGGGTAACGTTGCCAATGGCCGGCGTTGCGGTGCGCGCAACGAAGGCGGCTGTGTTGTCGTTGTTGTTGTTGCCACTGCAATGCCATTGCTATTGTAGCGAACACTGCCTCTTGTCCTTGTCACGGCATGTAATCGCTGCTGGTGTTGCATGCTCTCTGTTGCCGTTGTCGCTTCCAGTTGCTTTGCGTTCACTTTTATATGCAGCGTGCCCAGCAGCAGGAGCAGCACAATCAAGTGCAAGGGCAATGACGACAGCGACGGCGACGACGACGGCGACAACGACGACTTCATCTATAAATCACACAGCAAAAATATACAATAAAAGAAAGAAAGAGACTGAGTGAAAGAATGAGTGTGAAATGGAAATGGAAAGGTAATCAGCGGCGCATGCGCATGTCTTATGTAATCATCAGGCAAAAGTCAGATGCAGTGCAGTCAGTTTGGTGAACAACTTTACTGATTTTAGATTGTTTGTTTTAGTTTGTCTGTGTTTAGCCACTTGGCGGTTCATTGGCTCGGTCACCATTCACTTAGCGATCAACTCTTAATTTTCAACAATTTTTTAAATCCGCTCAAGTTTACATTTCGATGGTATTTGTGTGAAGTAGCTCTGAGCAGTTTTTGGCACTCATAACGATGCTCACAATGATGGGAGCCACTTTTAAAATGAAGCATGCGAATCGCGTTGATTCCATGCCTAGGCCATTAAAGATCAAATACTGCAAGCATTTCTCTTTAAGTATTTTTGCCATAAACAACATGAAAGCACTTTATATGAAGAAGTACAAAAAATTCCCTGCAAGTTCAGCTTAGGCAGATGACTGCAGTAGCCTACATCTGCCGGATATTGTAAGAGTTTGGCTTTGGCAACTCAACAAACAACACGTGTTCAGAAATAGTTAAAGCTTTATCTGCCAAAGGTAGTAAAAAACTCAAGAACAAGTTGGAAATTTTGGGAAAAATTCCAACAAACAAGAAAGACTACAGTATTCCCTTCAGGCTTAAAACATTGGATCATTTAACATGATTTAAATATAAAACTAGAAAGGCAGGGCTATAGTCGGGCGTAACCGACTATAGAAAACCCTGTACCGAAGCCAAATCTTAATATATTTTTTTGTTGCTTTAATTCATTCATGTAAGGATATTTCAAGAAAAAAAAATTTTTTTTTTGTAAAAGCCATTTTTCGGCCGATCGTTCCTATGGCATATATATGTTATAGTGCACCGATATTTATCATATTTAGATATATGATTTGCATTTACTTAGAATCCATAAATCCAAAATTTGGTAACGATATCTTAATAAACAAAAAAGTTTTTCTCAGTAAATGTTGTTTTTCGGCCGATCCTTCCTATGGCAGCTATATGTTATAGTCAACGGATATTTATAATATTCGGGAATATTATTGGATATTACTTAGAATTGGTAAATCCAAAATTTCATAACGATTGCTTAATATACAAAAAAGTTTTTCCCAGTAAATGTTGTTTTTTGGCCGATCGTTCCTATGGCAGCTATATGATATAGTGAACTGATATACATAGTTTTTAGATATGTGATTGGGCATTAGGTAAAACAATTAAATCTCAAATTTTGTAAACATATCTTAAAAAATAAAGTGGTTTTTGTTACTAAATATGGCTTTTCGGCCGATCATTCCTATGGCAGCTATATGTTATAGATCGAATATCGAAAAAAAAAATAAACTCGTTATGCCTATGGATTGGCAGAGTCTTCGTGCCAAATTTGGTGGTTGTAGGTCTTACCGTTTCCGAGATCCGTGCGTTCATACGGACAGACGGACAGACGGACAGACGGACAGACGGTCAGACGGACAGACGGACAGACGGACATGGCTATATCGACTCGCCTTTCGATGCTGATCAAGAATATATATACTTTGTGGGGTCTGCCACGCCTCCTTCTGCCTGTTACATACATTTGCACAACTTTAATATACCCTTTACCATTTTTTGGTACAGGGTATAAAAAAGTATTACTTAAAGCATTTATCAGGGCGTTGTTGTAAAAACCTTTCTTACTCTGCAACAATTCACAAATGGCTATGATATTTGCAAGTCAACAGTTTTGTCTGCCAAGCTGCTGACTATAATCGTGCAAACTGTCGGCCAGGACCGTGTCATGTGTTGCTAAAAGCAGACAACAGTGTTCCACATTATTTGGCACTCTGAAGTCAAGTTTGGCGCCTTGGCTGAAGCGTTTTAGTGCTTCCATGTGTGTAAGTCGGTTATTCTGTAAGTCAATGGATGCTTAACCCTTCAGACTGTTGTGTGACTACGTAAGCTTTGAATAGCGTAGGAATGTATGTAATTATATTCGTGTGGGGTTGCTTAGCTAAGGCGACAGTGGGTGTTCTTGAAAACAGATATGTAGTTACAATCTTAAGAAACCAAAGAAAAAACAAAAAAAAAACATATAGTTTTGCAATTCAGAATGTTTGGCTTGCAGAACTTTTAATTTCAAATACCAATGCAATGTACTTTTGTATAAGCAGACATGCATATGCATTTAAATTATTTGTTGGCAGTGCCAAAGCAACAACAAAAACAACAAAAGCGGCACAAAAAAAAAAAAACTACAACAATATATTGCAACAAAATTCGAACGCATTTTTTCTTTACTTGTTTTTCGACTTTTGAAAATTTAAATTTTGTGTCTTGCTTCATTAGCCAATAAAATGTTCGGACTTTGAGACTTTTGTTTGTGCTACACTTGAGTACTGTTACACACGCTATGCCCGCAAAGAAACATTCCACTCCCTAATGTGAACACACTCTCGGCTATAATCCAATACGATACACGTTGATCCGTTTTCAAAGTGTTTATCATTAATAAGTTATATAAATTTGTTGCAAACCCTTGCAACGAATCCATATACTCGGCAGCAAGAGCAGCCGCTGCTTATACGAGTATGGGTAATAAAATGAAACAAAACCAACTGTAAAGAAATCGCGAGCAAAAGTAACAGCAATAGCAGCAGCAGCAACAACAACAGCAACAGCAAAGGCAACAAAAACAAAAGCAAAACTGCAAAGGCAATCAAACAACATCAGTATGACGAATTTGATGCCATGTGACGTTGGTGTTCAACGCCGTCGCTGCTGCTGCTGCCGCTGCTGCTGTCGCTGCTGCGGCTGCGGCTGCGGCTGCTGTCGGCTGTGCTGTTTGCATGTGTGTCTGTGTAGGTTTGCATTCGACAGCGGCGAACGACGTCGATTACTACAAGTGCCGTTATATTGAATGGCATGCGAATGCGAATAGTTTTTATTTTATACATTTGATTGCTACACCGTAATGTTGTTTTTTTTTTTCTTGGTGTTATTATTTCTTCTGTTTTGTTTTGTTTTTTTTTCGCTCTTTTTCTTTTTGTTATTTATTTTTGTTTTTTGTTGGTTTTAACAATTCTACAAAGGTTGTTTTTTTTGTTTTTTTTTTGTTTTGTTTGTTATTGCTCAGGCTCTGGCACAAAACATAGTACGCACACACACAGGCGCACACTACGTGTGTTTATATGGGCGAGCAGGCAAGCGCGTTAAGGTGTGTGTGCCACGGCATGTTGCGACGCGTGTTGGGGTGTGCTGAGCTGTACTTAGCTGTACTGCAAGGTACTGTGCCGTGCTGTGCTGTCGGCTTTTGGGGCGACTGTTGGCGCATTCCTGCCGCCATGGCTGCTAGGTTCGGGTTGCGCATGCGCACGTTCCATTTAATTGTTTATTTAGCCAATGGCCACAAATGAATTGACTTCGTTTCGTCTTGTTGCTATTTGCAGTTGTTTTTTTTTTTTTGTTTTATTTCGTTTCGTTTCGGCTTTTTTATTTTCTTTTTCTATTTTGTTTTTTTTTTTTTTTTAATTTTTTATTTGTTTGTTGTTGTTGTAGTTGTAGCTATGGACTATGCTTTCAAACGTGCGCTTTGCAGGTTGCAGCAACAACTTCAACAACAACAGCGAAAAAATAGCAACATACAATAGTAACCGCAAATGATCAACATTATTATTTTTTGTTATAATTTGTTAAGCAAAATATTTGCGTCATTGCTGTTGCTGTTGCTGTTGCTGTTGCCGTTATTGTTACTATTGTTGTTGTTGTTGTTGTTGCTTTAATTACATATTTATGATTTTGCGCACACGTTCTTTCGCGCCGAATTTTATTTCATTGGTGAGCGCGTTCGGACAACCTGCGCCCAACACAGCCAGTCACAGCAAATTGGCTGCCGATTCGCCGCCTGTCAACTTGCTGACCCAACAACAAAAAAAACATGAAATGCCCGAGACAGACTCACAAAGGCGATGTCGGCGACCAAGTCGCCTAAACTTGACTTCACTCGTCCACTCGATTCGCGTGGCATGCTATGACTGGCAGCTTGATCTGAGCTGATCTGTACTGGGCTCATGTTGCTTGCCACTGCGCCTAATTAGTACACAAAACGGCTTCGCTGTCAATTTGGCTTAGTTCTCGTGGCGTATGAGTAATGTTGGATATTTGCAAATTTTTTTTTTTTCAACAATCATTTTTTTTTAATTTTTTGTTGCTTTGTTTTTTTTTTTTTTTCTATTTGCTGCACTTTTTGACATTCTTTTATTTTGCAAACGCAGGCAAAGAGAGTCGCTTGCAGGCAGAAAAAAAAAAAAACAAAAATAGAGAACTGTAAAAGGAATCTAACATAATGAAACATTTAAGACAAAATAATTTATGATTTGCAACTATTTGCCCTTGATATTGTTGTTATGGCTGCTGTTGTATTTGTGCTGATGTTTTAATGACTGTGCAGAGTGACAGGAGTGGAAACACACAGACAATTGTTGCTGCTGTTGCTTGTTTCGGGGTGTGCCCGCAACATATTAAAAATAACTGTTTAGTTCATATAGTTAAACATCAATTAACGATTTGGCATTTGTTCAAATTGTTCAATTTAACCGAAACCTGTTGATGGCTAAGCAAATAAAGAAATTAAAGTAAATTTCGCGTCAATAATTATAAAATTGCTATGAAAACTTAGACAATCCTTGCATATTGACACAAGGATGCCGAATATTTCAACAATGTAAAGATTTTAATGATCAGGTGCTATATGTCGACAAAAACCGTTATAAGGAAATTGTTAATGGCACAAACTTCAAAAAAAGATTTACGATCTTGGCTAAGAAAAAGAGTTTACGGAAAAGTAAACACGTTAGGCTTTAAATATTACAAACACACACAAATAAAGCTGATTAGATCTGAAATTTGAGTTAAATAAAGAAGATACAGCACGATTACGAATATCTAACGGTTTCACTACATTGCAGAGTCGAGGAATCCCTGAAGAATATATAAAAAAAAAACTCGAGCTGTCTGCAACGGAAAGCGAAGCACAAGTGAAGCGAAGTGCCTTAGGCTTGCACTTACCTTGAGATCAGTCCAACAGACCTTGCCGCACTCTTTTTGTTTTTTTTTTTTTTTGGGTTGGGGTTGGCTCTCTTTGTGTTGCGCAGATGTGTACGCTGACTTTTTGTCTGTGCAATTAATGCGCAAATAAATTGATGTCAGTTTGTCGCTAAATTATGTGCATTAATCACTAGGCCAAGCCTTAAAAGCCAAATAGACACAATGTAAGAGATAAAAGGTTCGAGAATTATAAGAAACTTAAAAAAAATAATCCGTTTTGTGTTTGAAACTTTTGCGTTGGCTGAAGTGTGCATGTTAACTAAAAACTGCTAAACAACATTTCAACAAAATAAAATATATTTCGACAATTTTTTTTCTTTTTTTATTTTATTATTTTTTTTTTTTTTTTTGTTTTTGTTTATTTTTTTTTCTTGCTTTTTTGCCATAACTTTCGAATTACGAGCATTAAAAAATATAAAACCTTTTCGCTCTAATTAACTTCCATTTTCTGGCAAAATGTTAACAAATTATAGCAACGCCCAACAAATAATAAAAAATCATAAATCGCATGATAAAAGAGAAAAGCGCAAAAGTTATGAACTCTCTCCCTTCTTTTTACATTTAAAGCCAAAGTTAAACAAAAGAACTTATAAATAAAGAAACATAAAGCGAACAATTGAATTAATTTATGCAGGAAATGGACGCCGCCGCTGCTATGCATTGCCTTGCCACGGACCAGGGAGCAGCGCAGTTTCCATATGGCAATAAAAAATGCAAGGCATAAGTTAATTAACTTTACATCGCCCGATGTGACTCGAACACCTGCGCGGTGCCGGCGCCGAGCCTGCACTTAGCCAATGTCGCTGTGAACAAAGCCGCAGCAGTCTCCTTAAAGGCAGCTCAGTTGTTGTCGTACATGTGCAGTGCAGTGCTCGGCTACTAAACTTGGTCACATTCATGATTGCTTGATTACTAAGGCAACCCAACAAGCCAACAATCCAACAATCCAACAATCCACCAACCCAGCCCAGTCAGACATTGCATTGGCTTTGCCTTTAGCAATTCACATTCACTGTGACTAAACATGCAACATACCATATGCACATGTGCATGCCTACTACCTACCTACAGTACTTCCTCGCTAAAATGAACATGCTTTTTTTTATATAATTTAGCATTTTATATATTCTATTTTCAAATTATTTTAAATCGTATCTAATAAAATTCAAAGTGAATAAATTTTATACATGTATTCGTGAGTACTGAGTGTGAAATGTTGTATTCATTAAGAGAATAAAAAGGATAATTGCTAAGGCTTATGCAATATTCAAAAACTAAAGAATAAAATATAAATGAAATTCAAAAATCCAAGAACAGATTTTATATGCAGATATATAAGATTTATTTTGAAAATGCCTCCGTGTAAATACTTATCATAATAGGGAACTTAAAAACTTGAAAAACTAGAAATTGCTTGATTTTATTTAGTTCACCATAGCGTTAGTCTACTATATGTTTATACATAGTTTTGTATAAATATATATGCGTGTTTTTTACCGTTTTAATTTTGAGCGCGCTTTGCATATATTCGGACGTCTACACCCGCAATCTTGCACTCTTTCTTTGAGTTTGCTTGAGTGGTCTGGAATTTTAAATAAATTCGATTTGGTTGTGTAACTTTTTTTCGTTCATGTTTCGTTTGTTTTTTGTTTTTTTTTTTTTTTGATTGTTTTTATTTTTTTTCTTCTTCTTTTTTTTTTTAATAAAATACTGTTGTTATTATAACACAAACGCTACATTAATGTTAGATAATTAAAAAAAAAAAAAACAAAAACAAAAGATATTAAATACCCGATCCGTTCATAGACGAAATAATTTATGCATTTCGTTTGTTTAGCCGCTGTTGGTGTTATTTTTAATATTGTTGTTGTTATAATAACAACAACTGAAAACATAATAAAATGATGTACATATGTATGTACATACATACATGCAAGTTGTATAAAAAATGGTATTCTTCACTTGACCGTTATTATTGTTGTTGTTGTTGTTGTATTTATTTGTTGTTATTGCTTTTGCCGTTTATCATGAAAGCGAGAGTGTGGCCGAGTGTTGGCCCAGTTACGCGCTAAGCATAACTTTATGGTAATACCCCATTATACACATATAAACATGGCATGGATAAACAGCTATCAAACTGACTAAAACAAAAACCAGAAACAAAAAATAATAACAAATAAAATAAATAAAAAAATATTTGATTTTAACAATTAGCTTCCCCTTATGAGATATTTTAACGTGTGTTAAGCTTGTGTTCTATCAAGCGTTAGCTGATATTTCAATGAGTTTATTTATTTTTATTTTTTTATTTATATCAATCAAATAAATATATGTATAATATATACTCTACTACATTGAATGTGTATTTTTAATACTTTTCACAGAAGAACTGATTTTCAATTTTCACGGCTGTGTATGTATGCACACCGGCATATTATGAATTTCATATAACTAAAAAAAAAAAACGAAATAACTGAAATGACCAAAACACTTGGCTATACATGAAGAAAAAAAAAAATAGAAAATAAATAAAAAGCTAACAGGGTAAATCAAAGAAATTTAACCATGACTTGCTGGCCAACGCATCGTCATCATTGAATGTGTGCAACGCCAATTGTAATGCAAATGAAATGAAATTGGCAACCGAAGTGGGCGTGACACCTAAAGACAATACAAATCTGTACAAATGGAAAAGCATTATAACAATTTCGCTTGCTGGCAACGCCAATGGCAGTCGGCAGGGCGACGACGCGGCTGCTACGCTTTGCATTTAATATAGATTCGTTGGCGCGATGGCATGGACATGGCAAATGCGATATTCGTTAAACAATCGTGAATACTTGTAGCAACGTTAATAGCAACCGCCACAGTCGCAGCCACAGCCAAAGCAAGAGCAACAGTAACAGTAACAGCCACAGCAACAGCTTCAGCAACAATAACGGCAACTTCATTATGCCACAATTGAGCTGAGTGAAGTTGGGTTTAAGTGAATTGGGTTTCCTGCTTGCCTTTTGTCTTTCACGTACAAGCTTTTTGACGAGCGTGCTTAGCGTCACGCTTGCGTCGTGAGCATTGCAGAGCAAGTCAAGCGAACGACATGCGAAAGCCAACCCAAACGAAATTCAATGAAATTCAAAGCGAATAAAAAAATGTGACTTGAGAAAATGTCTTTGACAGTGGTTCTAATTGCATGCGAAATTAAAACGTTGTTATTGTTATTGTTGTTGGTGTTGGTGTTGGTGTGATGCTGTTATTATTGTTGCGCACACCCGCATGCAGAAATTCCAGGCACAGCATTGTTACCAGTTTCTCGAGCATCGCCTCGACACGCCATGCCACGCTACGCCAAACTATATGCGCGGAGTACGGCTGGGTGTGGTGTTGCTGTTGCTGCTGTTATTGCTATTGCTGCCATGTATTGCAATTGCTATTGCTCTGGTTTAGGTGAGTCAAACGCAGAGTCGACCAGTCATATGCACAGAATACCAAAATCGCATTGACATTTACCTGCGCAGCCATAGAAACCAAATCGATTTCAATTGCCTTTAACACGCTTATTGCTCACTCGGTGTCTAGTCAGTTAGCCAGTTAGCCAACCTCGCCAACATCGCCAACATTGCCAACCTCGCCAGCCTCGCATTCCAATTGACATTCACAAGCGAACCAGCACATGACAGCAACCGCAGTTAAATATTCCCGAACGACGCGACGCGACGCAATGCAAGCCGATCGATTGAAATGTTTCACCGTTTACTGCCTGCCACAGCTAATTATCACATTTAGACTACCGCACAGAGCAGCACAGTGCATTAGGCGAGCAAGCGAGCAAGCAGGCAAGCAACCGCCAGTCAATGCAAGTCAACGTAAGTCAAACAGGGCAAGCTGCTCGCTCGCCTGCGACCAGAGAAAATGAAGTCTTATAAAAAAGAACGTGCATCAAGGCACAAATATGTATGCACACTTCTTGCTATTGCAATTTATAATGCAGCCGAGCAGCAGAGAGGCAGGGTGCTCTTGGTTTGCACAATCAAAATTGAGAGCAACGCGTGCTCTCTCTTCGCTATTATGTGCAACAGAAAGTAAAAGCAATGCACAAATTAATTTACCGAATTAATGAACACCAAAACAATATGGGCTGAGAACCGTTTCGAAATGTAAACGAAAATTATAACTATTTGTACACTGTGCATATGCTTTTGAGTAAAAGCAAAGGAAAGAATACTTTGCTTACTTTTATAAGTATGCCTTCTGCGTATACCATATAAGACTGCATATCTACTAATACGTAGCATATTCCAAGTCGTTCGCCTAAATTTTTATTTTTTTTTTTTTTTTTTGTATTTAATTTTTTCTTTTTTTATTTTGTTGCCTATTTTGGTAGTCAAAGTTAAGATCGGCAGCACGTAACAAACTGCGGCTCCGGCTACGGTTCCGACCCCAACACCGACTTGGTGCAGTTGCCTTCGCTTTTGCCCGCGACAATGGTGAAAAATTTAATCTAAATCTAAATGTTGTTTGTTCGTTGTTGCTCCTGTTGCTGCCGTTTTTAGCCAACTTGACTGCGTTGTTTCTGAAAAATATGTTAGCGCTTTTAGCCAAAATGTATGCGAACATTTTTGTTGAAGTACTCCATTTACTTTGTCTGCATTTATTTCAAAAATGTTTCTTGGCTCAAACTTCTGTCTTGGCACACTTAAAGCGTAGCCTGAGTTTTGGCTTTTTAAAGGCGTACGGGTCCAATTGACTGCGGTACTGGGGTAGCTTGTACAGTGAATCGGAATTTAATACGATTAACATCTACAAGCACAAGCCGAATATGATTTCTGTAATACGAAAAACAATAACAACAAAAACAAAGAAAAACTAAAAGAAAAAAAAAAGAGAAAAAATTGCTTGCAGGAGTTATGAAATCTATTCATAAGATACAGACTTGGGCAACGGTCGAATGGTTGTTACGAGTCGAATGTGCCTAAGTTCGTAAAACACATGGCGAAACAACGAACTTTGCTTGACGAATTTCGCTTGACTACACTTGAACCGTGTCAAATTGTAAAACAGCTAAGCTATTTTCAACTAAACTAAGTTCACAAGGCCCAAAGCAAGCCACGACCTCCGCAGACACTCTGGCATAGTACATTCGGTCTACAGCAAAGTCGTTGCAACTTGACAAACCAACCTACTGCAAGAAGGATAACCTGCTGCCATGATACAGCTGAGCCCAACACACTTTTCGCGTCAAAACATACAAATATTACATAAGATATGCGTTACACTCCACTGGCAATATTAATAACGATGTTCGAATCAATCAAATTTGTTGTCACAATTTTGTGCTCTCCAATATTATTTAAAAAAAGCTGCTTATTAACGATATACGTATATCATACATATGTTTTTGCTTGCCCTGTTTTTTCTTCCATTATATAAACTCCATTATTTTCAATATGCATTACGAGATACTTGGCTTATGGAATATTCCAAAAAGTTCTCAGGCTAGCTAAAATAAAAGAGCTACATATTTATGTTGATTTGATTGCCAGTTCGGAAATTGAAATATTGCCAGTTTTTGTACATTTTTGTTTTTGTTTTTTATAATTAGGGGAGTGGCAAATGGCACAGCAAACGAATAATTTGCATGCTACACCGCTCAGCTTTTGAAAAACGTTTAGAAAACAAAAAAAAAAAAAAAAAATTGGAAAGTAGTTAAATATTTGTAGGTGTAATTATACTACATATATGCATTATAGTGCTGTTGTTTTAGTTGTTTGTGAAACCTGTTGGCAGCACGCATTAGCACAAATAACACAAGTAACAACAACAACAACAACAAAAACCACCGCAGCATTCTCAAACTGTCAACGACAATTATTTTGTATATTATTGAAAACACATTTCAATGGGCGCCAACCATGCTTTCGAATCTGTTGTTTTTTTTTTTTCTATTTTTTCGCTACACCCATGCACAATTAGATTTCACGATACTCGCTCAATGGAGGAGGTATGGGCATGGGAATGTACATATGTTGTCATACGTCGAGTCATTTAATATTGTAATTTAGACGGCATTTAAGGCACAATGCTAACAAAGCTCAATAGCAGTTTAGCACAGAGACATTAGATAGACCGATCAGCCGACACATAAACAGACAGGCAGACAGACTGAAAGACACGTCTTTGCTAAGCTCTACATACACATACATATATGCGATAGGTAATTATCGTTTGAACATAATAATTTCTTTTCAATTTTGTTGTGCATATTTTATAGTGTCACTTTTAGTGGAATTGTCGCTGACTTTAATGCATTTTTAAATATGCAAATTTGTTCGGGGTGTTGACAGGCTTTCATTTCATATCTCTCGACGATTTTTTTTGTACTTATATACAATGTATAAACACGTTTAAAACTCTTTGCCTGCAGCGACTATAGTTTACGAAAATTATTAGCCACAAAAGGGTTGCCAAGTCTGTCTGTGGTAATGTTTTGTCGACAGCTAAAAAATATCAAGATGGCTGGGGGGTACCTTAGACCCTAACAGGTCTAAGACTGCTCGCCAGTGTGCAGCGCAAATGAGCCTCCAGCTTAAGGAATCTTATGTGATGATGATGATGATGATGTTGAGCTGCTGGTCAGTTAAATGTTTTGGGTTATTGCGCAACTTACCTTTTGGTTTTTTATATCACAGAACAGTTGTTGATAATGTTGTTGTTGCTATTTTTTTATGGGATGTGGATATCAGCTTGGCTATATTTATCGTTGTTGTTGTGTTCGTTGTTGCTTTTACTATTTTCAGTTTTGTTTATTTATTTCATTCTTTTCTTTTTTTTTTTTGCTTGCTTCTTAATGTATTACGTTAATGTAGTTTTTATGATTATTTTTATTATTTGTTTATTAGCTTTGTTATATTAATCGTTGCATTATTGGATTATAAATTTAATTAAACCATTTATAATATTTTAAGCATTCTTCTATTACGTTATAATTTGTTATTTTTTTTTTCCTGTTTATTGATTAGTCTATTTAGATTTAATTTTCCATTTAGCAGCTGTTGTTGTTGACAGTGTAGTTATTGTTGTTGTTGTTGTTGTTATTTTCCAACAGCTTATTTAAATTGATTTGCTTAATTGTTGATTGTCACTATTATTAGTATTTATTATTAATATTATCGTATTTTTCATTTCATCGTTTTGTTTGTTTGATTACATGTTGCGATTTTCGTTTTTGCAGCTGCCTTTTCTGCCTGAACATGCCAAACGCACAGGTTTCGGTTTGTTTTTGTTTTTATTAATATTATTTGATTTGATCTGAAAAAAAAAAAAAATACTTTTTTAAAAAACCATCAAGCAATTTAAGTGGATTATGTTTGTAAATAATAAATAAATATTAAAGTATTTTGTAGGCATGTCAATCACATACATCGACGTGCTTCTTTAGCAGCATTAAATGCTGCTTTATATGGTATTCGAATTACAGATTAAACAATGAGCAAAGCTCTTGTAAGTAACCTAGGCACTTATTAATCTACGAAACTTGAAGTTCTATACAAACAGCAATACAATTTGCCAAAGAGTAAAGAGATACCTAGCTAGCAAAGGCAAAGGCAATAGAGATTTCCAAGCCAATAGAGATTTTTGCCAGCCGTCTGTCTTTAATGCCGTAGTGAAGTCATTAAGATAAACCACTTTTTAGGCGGCAATGGCTGCACCAGCAAAGTTGACTCGAATGTCTGGCTGCCTATTTCAATTCTGGTCGGATAACAAGTGCAACTTTCAAATGGTTTTTTTTTTTTTTTTTTTTCGAGCCAAACAAATGCGATATGTGCTTTTTCATAACTTGCTCAAGTTCAATAGCAATCAGCACCGACATAAATAAATGCGCGCAGGCAACAATAAAAATCAACGATTACCGCATTGAATTGGTTATTGCGCAAAGAATGTCCGACTTGAATCAATCTCAATACAAGTTGTTAATCATAAAAAACAAAAAAAAAAAAAAAAAATATTTATAATAATAACAGCAATAAAGCACAAACGGCATTTGTAGAAAGAAAAATTTTTATTAATAATATACAATATAGTTACGCAGATAAGTATTCGTCGGTCACCTGCACTAAAACGGCAACAAAATTAGCCAAGCCAAGCTAAGCAAAAAAATGCTATAAAAAAAAAAAAAACGAAACAAAGATTCAAAGCAATTAACAATTTTTTATGCTATTCTAATGAGCATTTACCGATTAACGTTGATAAGCAGCTCAAATTGGTTATTTTGGATATTATTTAATAACGAAGCTTTATATTTGACTGATTACTGTGCTGAACGTTGTTACTTCACACAATTAATAATCTGCATAGCCAATTTTTTTTTTTATTTATTTATTTAATTAGCATTTTAAGCTAAACGATGCACACTTTTGTGACTCACTGTATGGGTAAAAGCAACAAAGCAACATTTTAACTGCCTTTGCAGTTGCGTTTTGTAACCCAAGTGTTCCCAGGCAAAATTCTAATAAATAAAAGAAAGGCAATGACGTTTCGGTTGGTGACGCTGTCGGTGACGGTGACGGTGACGGTGACGGTGTTGGGTAATGTTACGGTTTGGCAGGCGAGCAAAGAGAGCAGAGCGGCATAATGGTAAATGTGTTGAGAAATTTTTATGAAAAATGCATAATAACGATTTAAATAAGCGTTTAATTAAGATATTTATAAACGGTAGTCACCAACAACAACAACAGCTGCGCAATATATCACACACACACAAACACAGACACACACACATATATGTAACATATGTGCACCAAATAGTTTACCTTACAATTTATCGATTGATTTAATTCGCCTTGTCTCGCCCCACCTCACCAAGGCACGCGACGCGTCCCAATGCCACTGCCAGTGCCCATGCGACACCAACAACGATGGCGATGGCGATGGCGACTGCGAGTCTGTGTGTGTGTGTGTGTGTGTGTGTGTGTGTGTATGACAATTAGCGCCAGTACTGAAGGTAATTACGGTCACTGGCTGGCGCAACGGCAGGCAAATTGAATTTCGCAATCATTATTCTGCCTCCACTGCAGCTAATTAGTTAACGTCTATGCCCGCAATATTTTTTTCATAATTAGAATGGATTTCGATGCTGCTGCTGCTGCGGCTGCTGCTGCTATGATTGGTGTGATGTACTATGAGCTGCATGTGCTGTGCTATGCTGTACAGTTATTGTCAACGTCAGCACAGTCGCACGCTATATGTTTCATGTGTGTCAAAGCCCCTACTTCCACGTTAACCGTAGGTGATTAAAAATTTCTTCAAAGTGAAATTAATGAAATTTGTGCATTTGCATGGCTAAGCATGTCACAGTCACTCTGTGTGTGTGTCACTATGCCAACCGTTAATGGTCAGTTTAATTGCAGCCAGTAACAGCTCAGGGAGGCCCTTAAGCGTGTGAGACTATAAAAGCTTCGCAACTGTTTCACAAGCCTGCTTTGCTTTGCTTTTGCTTTGGCTTTTGCCTTTGCTTTGCATTTGTAATTTTATTTCGCTTTGATGTGAGGTGTGTCTGCCAGTTGGCTGCTGTAGGTGTGTTTCATTTTTGGCATACACTTAGCTACAATTAGATACGCCTAATAAATCGAATACACACAACACATTGAATACATTATTTGAAAGAATATAAATATGGCTCTAGCAAATATTTATACATAAATGAATATAATATAAGCGGAATGTTGAGTAAAGCAAAGAACATTTTGCCTTTATTAATTAACGATGCTTGGCAATTCTCTTTGGGGGCCTGCTGACTTTTTCAGCAGTTGAGCTTTTGCACAACAACAACAACTTGCAAGCAACTAAAATGCACGCACAGACAGGCCAATGACACAATGCCAAGCCATGTGAAGATGTGCGATGGCACACAGGCAACCGAGCAGCTGCTCCAGGCAGACACCACAACAACAAACCGGCAAATATGTCAGTTAAAATGCGAAAGGCGGAAATTGTTCATTAAATTTGAAAATTTTTCACTTTTATGTTTATTTCACTGAATTTTTTCATTTTTTTTCTTTTACTTGCACATTTGATTTTTACTTCGATTTGGCAACTAAAAAAGCATGCGTAAAATGCAATTTGGCAAAATAAAGAGAAAATGACAACAAGGAAAACTGAAATCCGATTTGTGTTTTTAAATTTATGTTATTCATGCATTTTTGTCAACGCTAGTCACAAAGCGCAACTCACAACAACAACAACAACAATAGCAACAGCAACAATGATCCTAATATATTAACCCAATACTCATTTGCACAAGTCAAATGACGCTTATGGCTTTTGATTTCATATATTATTCATATTGACCCAATCGATTTGTTCAGTCTGACGAATACCTACCTGCATACATACATACAAACAAACAAACAGTTGACACATGTATGTATACGAGTATGCCTATGCATATTCGATCGATTGATCGGCACATTGCTGTGTGATGGCAGCTGCTGAGTGCCGGGGGTGTCAGCATGCGATTGCCCCTCTAATTACTATTACCGTTGTGGCTGTTGTTTTTGTTGTTTTTATTGTTGTTGTTGTTGTTGTTAAGGTGTTGCTGTTCACGGCGTATTGCGTTAATTCGAAGACGTTTATTCAGTCAATTGCTCATTTGGTTGTCACATTCAGCAGCAACAATAGCAACAACAGCAAAACACCAACGGCAGCAGTAAGCATCAAAGTGTTGTGTACGTATTAGCCATGTAACTATGTGTGTGCATGTGTATGTGTATGGCGTTAATCGACGTGGCGAACCACTTAATTGCAACACCAAGTGTTGACGATGCGCATTCATTGTCACACTGACTTACATTTCATGCAAATCACGCACGCTTTTTGTTTGAATACTCGCATTAAGTGGCAAATGATGTAAAACCCCATTGGTTTATGTCTGCCTTTTTACGGTTGCTTTTCTTTTTGTTTTGTTTTTAATTTTTTTTTTTATTTCTTTATGGTTTTTTTTTTTTTCAGTAATTTAACTATTTTGCATTTCCGGTCATTTGCTGAACTTATCATACTTGTCAATGCGCTTTGTTTGTAAATATTTAATTCTCGTTTTACTTGTCAAAAGACTTAAGCTGCAAACCTATGTGACAGTAATTGAGTTACACTTAACGTTTTAACGTTAATATACAAATAACGTCAAACCTAATGCAATTAACCTTGGTCATGTTGACATGCCTAATGGCCCAAGACAACAAGAAAACTGGAAAACAAAATTTAGCAAACAAAAAATATACTTCTAAATTTCATAGTTCCTTAGCAGTTTCTTAGTGCACTCCATAATGCATTTACTAATGCCAAACTGCATGCGAAGTGTCATACCCATGTACATATTGGGTCATTTAAAAAGTACGTGCGGTTTTTTAACTAGTTAGTGTTGGTGTACCCATATATCCTGCAGCGGTAATCCGATTGTATTAAACGAACATGTGTTTTAAAGTTGACATTTCAGGCTTTATTTCTTGCATAGAAAAAAGTTTAATTCAAAATAAAAACCGCAGATACTTTTTAGATAACCAAATATATACAATTTTCAAATATTTAGGTTGCAAATATAATCAGGCGAAAAATTCTACTGATAATAACTAAAGACTCTAATTTAATTTATATAACAAATGAAATTAAATTAAGATGCGCCACAAATCAATTAAAGCAAAGAAGTTATTGCATAATGACAATTTTGTACTCAAATGCGCCATTTGGCACTTAAAACAATCCAATAGCAATTGCATACTCATATGTGCATACATGTGCTCATCAGGCGGACGTGATGCCACAAAATTATCAAACTGTCAAAATAACTCACAGCTACAACAACAACAGACAAACAGACACACAGAATATTCAGGCAACTCCGCAGTGTATTGCTTGACCGATCAGACCAGCAGACAAACGCCAATACCCCTCCTCTCCGCTGCTAAGTCAATAAAAAAACAGCAGCCACACTTGCATAGTTGCCTTGATGCGGGCTGCAAACGCTGTGCAAAATTATTGGCAGATTAAATAAGTGAAGTCATTCACGTCAGACACACTCATTCATTTATTCGCCCGTGCATTCGTTCATTCATTCATTCATGCATGCATGCAGTCAGCCAGCCAGCCAGCCAGCCAGCCAGTCAGTCAGTCAGTCAGTCGATCGCTTGCAGTGCTGCAGTCGTTTATGGCTTTTGCGTAAAACGCTTTTCGTTCGCGGCTGCATTGGTCAAATGCAAAAACGTTCCAATGCATGACGTTACAGATGAATATGGTGACGATAATGATGCTGATGGTGATGCTGACGATGATGCTGATGGTGATGCTGATTGAGATGATGATAATGAGGCTGACGATGACGATGAAGACTGCAGCAAAGAAGTTCGTTTTGTAGTTATTATAGGCTGAGTGCCCCATCGAAACTAATGAATGAACGCATACTTATGCATGCATGCCGGCATGGCGCTAAAAACCCAAATGTGGCAGCCGACAAATACGGCGCACATGCATACGGCAACGTCATCGCCATCGTCATCGCCATCGTCATTCAATTATCGCAGACTCTGCACAATGTGTCGATGTTGATTTTTCGATGGCTTTAAGTCAATTATTTTAAGTATTTTCGCTGTTGTCACTAAAACTGCACACTTTGTTGTTGATTGTTAATTTTAATCGTTGGATCGTTAAATCGTTGCTCGTCCATGCCAAAATAATCACGAATGCTGATAATTTTCATTTACGATTTTTGCATTGTCACACGCCGCATAATTGAGCACAAAAAACAATAATTCAATATTATGTCACAATTTTCTAAATTCAACACTTACTCGAATTTCATCAGATCAGACTGATTCTGCGCAAATCTGCTTTTAGAAACACAAAAAAAAAAAAATAATATTAAATCCGTTTCATTATGCTTCACCCCAAATGCAGCAGCAATTCTCACTAGACCAAATGCATTTTATGCAATACAATGCGAACAAAACTTGGGCCGTAATAAAACACAAAATTTTGCAGAAATTTTATCTGCATATGCCAGCAGCAAAGTGTCAGCAACAGCAACAAAAGCAACAAAGTGCGAGTTACAGCGCATAAGATTTATTCTGTAAAAAGCAAGCTTAATTTAAACAACAACGACAAGAAATTCAACACAAATTCGCAATAAACGGACGCGCAGTCAAATCAGCAACAAACAAAAAAAAAAAAACAAAATAAAAAAGAATAATCACCAACAGCAGCAGCAGCAGCCACAGCAACATTAATCGCATACAAACTTAGGGAAATTGCAAAATTACGAGGCAGTTCGATATCCGGCCAAGTTGTTCAACAACTTATCAAATCATTTTGAACAACGCCAACTAAACAAAAATATAAAAAAAAAAATAAAAAATACCAAAAAAAAAAAATAAAACAAAAAATCAAAATTTATAAACGAAAGACTCAGGCAACAAACTTGTTAGGCATTCGCACTCAACATGAAATGAAAAATAATCGTGAAATTTATAATTTGAAATTAAGTAAAACACTATAATTAAAAATTTAATTAAAATAACTTAAACTGTTAATGAACTACAAAAGCAACAAAAATATGAACAAATGAAAAAATGAAAACTTCAAAAAACAAAAACCAAATGCTGAGGCACAAAAAAATACAAAACACAAACTCGCCGCACATTTCCCATTTAAGATGTGAGTGCAAAAGTCAACAAGTAACGACAACAAAAATAAGACCAGACATAAGTTGTTGTGGCCGTTGTTGTTGTTGTTGTTGTTGTTGTTGTTGTTGCTATTGCCATTGCTTTTGTTTTTATTGCATTTGCTACTTATGCATGTTGCTGCTGCCGAATTAAAATGTTCACGCGGGAATTAGTTCACGGCTCGACTTTAAATGCAAATACCCGCCGCACTTAGGCGAATTGTTGCGCGTATTCCAAAAGGTGTTTTTTTTTTTTTTTTTGTTTTTCTGGCTTTGTTTTGCTTTTCATGTTTTCTTCTTTTGTTTTTTTTTTTTGGCATTTGCTGCTTTTGCCTGCATTTGTGTCTTTTGCGCATTCAGCGCGCCGCCTCAGGTAAAAGTACAAAAGAGAAAATGACACACAAACGACAGTCAGCCAAAGCAATTGCTGTATACGTGCATGTGCCTGCCATACCAACGAGCAATGGCAGCGACAAAAGCCGCTTAGATCGAACCAAGCGAAGCTTCGCAGCAACCCAAAACAATGACATACTATTTATATACACACATACATCCACACATACATACATACGTATGTATATTGGCCATAAACCAAGCTGAGCAATATATGACCGTGTTTGCTCGTGGCTTTTTATGCTGTGCAGCATATGCCACGAATACTGCAGTCCCTAAGTAGCGCAATCGCAATCGGCCACAAAGGCCGAATTCCAAGCAGGGCTGCCACCAGACAGACAGACAGCCGGACAGACAGTCGCTACTTGCAATATGCTTGATATTGAAAATGATTACGATATTTTCGTTTAAACATTTCGATTATGGAATCGGTTCAAATTGGAAACCTTTCAAAAAAAAAAAATAAACCAAAAAAAAAATCAAACCAAAACAAAACCAAACCTTTCATTTCTTTCGAATTCAACTTTTGAAATCAACAACATAAACAATCTCAATTCAAACCAATTAATGTTACGCTTATCTTCAAAATTATTTCGTTTAAATTTGTTTGCCTTTACTTATTTCTATGCTACTTTTTCTTCTTTTTGCTTTTAACAATTTTCAGCTTTGCAGTTTTCTTGAGCGCTGTCTGCGCCTCCACCCCAAATTAACATTAACTTTCTTAATTCCATTTCGCAATTGTTTTTTGCTATCGAAGTTAATGTCTGGGGTGTGCTTTTTTTCCCACTCCGCTTCCACTTCAGCAGTAAACTCACAATCTGGCACAATTTATTGTTTTCTCAGAGAGATTATTCAGCTCATAGTATCAATTCGAGGCTGCAAAGACTTAGCACAAAATATGATTTAGTCAAGGACTAAAGTTTAAATGATATACAGTAAATTCTCACAAATTAGAACCACTTTGTTTTTGAGGTAATTCTGAAATATTCTAATTTCTGGATCTTTTTTTATTCGAAATAAAATAGAAAAATGGAGAAAACTTACTTAAAAAAATACACTTTATTCCTTTTTTTTTTTTGCTTTATTTTATTTAATAAAATAAAATTACCAAAAAAATAACAAAATAAAAAATAATAAAAATAATAAAAAAAAATAACAGAATAACGAATAACATAGTTAAATCAAAAAAAATAACATGACCCCAGAAATTAGAATTTTAAATTCTAATTTTAGAGTCTTTAATGTTTTACAAACTTCAATTCTAATTTTTGAGATATGCGAATTTCTGAGGATTCTAATTTGTGAGAATCTACTGTACTAGCAAATACAAAGGCGACACCATCAGGCGAGGCCACTTAACGTTGGCATACGAATGCAGCACTGAGAACTGTGCTCTGAAGCAAATACTCTGCCCCGCAGGCATATGCTAACTGCATAAATACATAATTATTCCAAGAGTCAAATGCATAATGTATCTCATTGATAGAAAAATATAATCAAGTTTAAACCGAGTGTAGCTCAAGCAAGCTGATCTTTCTTTCTTTATTCTTTCAAACGTTGTCAGTCGCAATTGTTTTACCTTTCGAACTTAATCAAGCCAAGATTGCTGTCACTTTGACTTTTTGTTGGCGTCAAAAAATGTACGAATTTTCAGGCCGAGCAGCCAGTTAAGGCCGTCACATTAATGCTGCAAAAACGTCAAAAATAAATAAGCCAATTTCCTCTCTACAGTCATTTTAGGCATTTTTTGGTTTGGTTTTTTATTTATTTGAAAATTGACTTAAAACAAAATACGCCGCAAAAAAATTCACCAAAACAAGTGTACAAAAAAAATGTGAAGCGTTGCAAAAATAAAATTTGCGCAAAACTATAAAATGCAAACAGCAAATGTAACAATAACAACAAAAATTGTAAGAGTACTAATTAAAGTCATTAAAACCCACAAGAAAAGGCAAAATAAATAATAAATAATAATAATAAAACATAAAAAAGTTAATGGCAAGCGAACACAAGTCTTCGGCATGGGTTTCGTCTATCGTCTATCGTCTATGGCCATAAAAATATGGATCAGTACGCCCGCTGTCGCCGCTAATAGCTCAGCATTTTTATGGCGGGAA
>JBAMBQ010003183.1:0-15168 GCA_037044495.1 Stegana nigrithorax | reverse complement strand
TAGGGTGGTAACTATTTTCAATGGTAGATAACGGATTAGACATACGCAATGAAAAATTTGTGGCGCGATCAGTAAAAACTAAGTCAATAAAGTCAATTCGTAATAAAATTTATTTGCTCAAGAGAATCATTTAATATCATATTGCATCAACAAATTTACACGAAGATCCAGGTACAGGGGAATTTGAAAGCTCAGAAGGGGACCAAGAAACTAGCGGGAGATTAAAATCACCCATGACTAATAAATAGTTAGCGGTGTGGAGAAGAGACTGGACGAATTTTATAGAGTCCTCATGAGCAGTGTAAATAATATCATCACATGAAGGAGGAATATAAGAACAAATTAAAAATATATTGCAATTGTTAACTGAAACTTGAACACAAAGTACTCAATATTATAAGTGAAAGGGGTTAGTACTTCATCAGCGCATAGAGAAGAAACTGACAGAAATCAGAACACCAACACCAATTCTCGCGGACCGATCTTTCCGAAAAGTTACCAAAACAAGGATTTCAGGACGGAGCCAGGTTTCATCAAAGACAATAATATCAGAATCAAAAGAAAAGCTATCGAGAAATAACCTATTAAGTTTAGAATTAATATCTCTAACGTTTTGAATCGATACCAACAAAATTGACAGCTGAGAATTATAAAATTTTTTTTTTTCAGTTTTGCCGCATTTTTTCCTTTTTTTGGTACCGAGACTAAATTAGCAACAATAGGTGGAGCTTTATTTCAATCTTTGTAATCATATTCATGCACAATACAACTACTAGGCCAAAAGTCGGGCTTAAGTCAGGCTTATCCTTTTTTTTTTTAAATGAAAAAAAAAATATATTAAGAACAAAATAGTTTTAACCTATGTATCTTCTATCTTAAAATATGTTTTTGTTCTTAACTATACAAAATCTCCTGTATTTAGTGAAAAAAATGTCAATGCTTGCTTTGATATAAACTGATTCTTTCCTACTTTAATCTTGTAAATTCTATATTGATTTTCTTTAGCATAATTATTTTAAACGGTATTACCCATTTTATTCTTGTAGTGTACTAAATCTAAAATATATTTTCTGCTCTTTTTTGTGTTGCGTTTATGAAAAACTGACCTTAGTCAAAGTTTCCATTTATATGCAATTCGTCAATAATTTTCTTCGTCATTGACAATAATGACTTGATTTATTTCTTTTGTTACTGTTGGTCATATTCTTGTCGTTTATTTAAATTTTTTTTTTTTTTCATATCTAAGTAACGTTGTATAATATCTCAACTTTATTTATTTGTTTTTTTCCTTTTTTTTTGTTGTATACATATATATATCGCTTGTTGGTCAGCTTTGGTGGTTTTGATATTTTTAAATGTTTTTACACTTTATTGCCCTTTCTTTTAATTATGGATGTGTAACCAGGTGCAAATTTTAACCACTTGATTTTAATACACCGGCTCTCTTTCGTAGCCTTAGGAAAAATTGATTAAGATCTTAATTTCCTTTAATGTATAAATCAGCGTTTCATTTCCATGCTTCAAACTATACTATGTTGAGAGCTTTAATTTTATAAAATTTTATTTATCGTCTTCAATAATATTAGTCATTTGCGAATTTATTTTATTTGAATTTAAGGAGTTATTTCTTAGCCATGTTTGCTTTTTATGTTGAGTATCTGATCGCGTACTTCTATATATTAATGTTATTCATAGTATTCTTATTTTTTGTCATTTATAGTAACATTCTCTTACCATTAGGTTTATTGGCATTTAAAACATCTCTTGTATTTTTTGCTGGTTCCATGCTTTCTGCTGTGGTCCCCACCACTGATGTACGTAATCGCTCTGTATTGGTTGCAGTTTATTCAGTGGTTTCATTGTACTTTCTGAAATACTTAATATTGAACTTTTTGTTATACTTTTATAGCAAGTCATCAATAACTTGTAAGCTTTCGCATTGATTTTGTATAAATTATCCGTAATTTTGTTAATTTTGCAATCCATTTCCTTTACGCGTGCCCCATTCGGGTCGCGTGAATATTGTTCGTCTACTGTATTCTTAAACTTTTTCTTCTGCACTTTGTTCTCAGAAGTTAGATGATCCAGTTTTCGTTTTTTAGCTTTTCAGACTATCGCAGCGATTGGTTCATTGTTAATAGTATCATCTGATTTGTGTGCTGATAAGTTTATTTTAGCGGTCGCTGCTATATGTGAAGGGTGTTTTTTGGCTATTGCCGAGCTATTTGCTGTTATTACCATATCTCTTAGTCATAGTTACTAAAACTTTTAATGCAATAGTCTTAGGTGTTTGATTATTGTTAGTTATAGTGGCATTTTCGCTACCTTGCTTATTACAGATTTTGCAATTATTATATATTTGGTAGTTAAAGCCTTGATGTATTTAGGATTTCCGTATTCATTGTAGCAATGAATGTATTTTGCTATAAAATCATTTAATGAGCTGAAATGACTTGCTTCGAGAATTATGCGTATTGTTTTAGTTTTACAATTTTTGATCATTGCTGATATTGCTTCTTTTGTTGGGAAGACGTTCACATAATTGGTGTCTAGACCTTTTTCTACGTACGCTATCTCGAGTGATCTATGCAAGTTTTCTATTTCTTCGCCATTTGTCGTTTTATTTATTTGTTGAATGTTCATCAACTTTGCTTTTATGAGGTTAACAGAATCACCTTTGACAATTTGCTTTAGTTTATCAATGATCTCTTGGATCTATGTTTCGTTATGTATTTTGTACAAAATTGGACCAATTATTTTTGTTTTTATGACCTCTACGGCTAGATGTTCTTCATCGCCTTTTAAGAGGTCTGTCAGTTTTAATGCTGTTAGGAATTCTTGTTGATGTTCCATTTTTCCATCAAACTCAGGCACTATTTCTAAGATTTGTTTGATGTATTTGCGGTTTCGCTTTATTTGCTCTGTCATATTTTTTTTTATATTTATAATTTTGTTTTGTTGCAAAAGGTAAAAAAAAAAATTTTTTCATTCATTTATTCTTTGCCCTTTCATTTACTAAAGTATTTGTGGCAATAGATTATTTGGTTATTTTTTGTGTATTATTGTCTTTTTGTTTTTAATTAATATTGTTGCGATTAGCAGTCGCTGGCAATGTGTTATTATTTTTATAAGAGATTTCAACATTTTTTTCGCGACCCTATTGAACGTTAGCGGTATTGGGTTTGTTTTATTATTAATACCTGCTTTCAGTGGAAATTTGTTTTTATTTTTTGAACAAATTTCCCTTTTTGGAGTTGAATATTATTTAGAATATTTGTTTTAATTTTTAATGAATATGATTTTTATTTTGTTTGACTCTGTTTTTTTGACATAGTTTTATGTTTAGACTGTCGATAACGAACGTCTGTTAAGCGACCCTTTAACAGCGATAGTTAGCGGCTTAACAGCGGTAAACAGCGGCACAACAGCTACACAACAGCTTCCCAGGGTCGCTCTGTTGTTGTTGTTCGCAACAGCCAGACTTAAAAGCGGCTCAACAGTTTTTGTCTATTTGCTGATGAAAAATTTGATATTAGAAATGTTATTAGCCATTCAATGTTGTTTTTGTTGTGCGCAATACGTTTCGTTGTTTGCTGAACAAAAAGCCGGTATTACATTCAAATGTAGACATAAAACTAACAGGTGTGTTGAAAAGTTCTGGGCCTAAGACATAGATAGCACTAGTCTTATTGCATTCACCGCTTTTTCAGTTAGTGCTAATCTTCAAAAGAAAGCCGTCTGTCCATATGAACGATCGGATACAAACCCACATTTAGTAACAAAACCCGTTTTGTTTTTTAAGATATCCTTACCAAATTTTGGATTTAATGATTCTTGGTAATTTCTAATTATATTTCCGAATATGATAAATATCGGTGTACTATAACATATAGATGCCGTAGGAACGAACGGCCAAAAAATAGTTTTTACAAAAAAAAAAATTTTTTTTTTCCTTGAGATATCCTTACATAATGAATACAATATATAAAAGAAACAAAAAAATATATTCAGTTTCAGCTTGGATACAGGGTTTTCTATAGTCAAGACATATATATAGTAGATTTGCAGTCAGTTCCTTGGGAATTTTAATCAAAAGTTTCATACTATTAGACTTAAACATAACACTTATACACTTAAACTTACTTACATTAAACACTTAATTCATATATAACTACATTAATTTTACATTTTTTTACGCCACTGTGAACTTTCAACCCGGACGGACGGCCGTCTTTCTAGTGCGCTCTGTGTCTACCTGAAAATAACATGGTTATAATATATAAATTAACTCAAGTGTGATACTCACTAGTGGCGCGAGGCGCGGCAGTGTTATTCCCGCTACCGCATCGTGTCCCAGTTGCGCGATTTAATCTGAAAAGTGATAAAAAAATCAAAATTAATATCAATTTACCATAATTGATACTCACCTGCAGGAACGGCATCCAAAGCTCAGCTGTTAGCTCCCAGCTGCAGACTGATCAGCGATCGGTATACAAATATCTATCCCACTCGCACTAACGCTCGATCGGAATACTCGACCAACGAGCTTCACGCCTCTGGCAGTCAAGCGAGTGCAAGGAACTACCAGACCGTGCCAACTTTTTTTTCCCCAAACTAAGGTTGCACTATTCACTCGATATAAAATCAACAATAAGGCTTAGCAGAACCATCAATATACTAACAATATAATGTCGCAAGCTCAGACAAATGAGCGACGGAAATCTATCAATATTGGATACTTCACGATAAGATCCACGTCAAACGAAAACAGTGCAAACACTTCGTCTCTTTTGCCATGTTCAACTAGAGCTAGATCGTGCTCCCCTGCACTCTTAACTGGAGACACCAAAAAAAATTAAAATGATGCTGATGAACAACTTCGGAGCACGCATTATGCCGCACCGCCAATATGCGCTAACTCTACAAGGTCCCCAAACTGCATTGTTAAGACTAGCAGCACTACCCCAACCATAGTAACCTCAACAGTATCCCAATGTACATTTGCTACCACGTTGACAACCAGCTCTACAGTTCTGAGCTCAACTACGAGTTCTCATCAACAGCAACAAAATACTGAAACATCAATAAACAGCCCAAATACTAAAACACCCTCGTACGGCCCAAAACGAGATCAAGAACCTAGCACGTCAACAACAATAAAAGCTAATAATAAACTAGAAAGGCAGGGCTAAAGTCGGGTGTAACCGACTATAGAAAACCCTGTACCCAATCCAAAAAAAACAAAATAAATTTTTTTTTTAGTAAAAGACCCTTTTTGGCTGATCGTTCCTATGACAGCTATATGTTATAGTAAACCGATATTTATCATATTCAGGAGTATAATTAGATATTACCTAAAACTGTCAAATTCGAAATTTGGTAACGATATCTTATTAAACAAAAAAGTTTTTCTCAGTAAATGTTTTTTTTCGGCTGATCGTTCCTATGACAGCTATATGATATAGTAAACCGTTAAAGTGCAACCTCTCACTCATTAACCTCGCTATATGCAACAACACGGCGGCAGTCGTGGTGTAGTGGATAGTATGTTGGTATACTACTCATGTGGTCGCGGGTTCACTCCCCGTCATAGACAACATCATTAAATATTCACAAAAGAAACTTTCTATAACAGCTGTCGCCCTCTCACATTCTGCTGGCAACAGAATTGAGAGTAAAATACTTGCCCGACAACACTGAAAAAAATAATACCATTCGGATTCGGCGATAAACAGGAGGTCCCAGCTACTTGTGATAAAAATAATCGAAATAACACAAGCAGCTGCCGAGAGCTTCCCGGAGTTCCTTCCCCCAACGTGAAAAGGAATATGGAAATTATTATTATTATTATAATCCAATGATGTCAAAGCCACAAAAAATATATATCAATGACAAGTATTTTGTTTGTCCACTCTTTTGTGGATTAAGAAAAGAATTATGTTTTTCAATTTTAAATACTTCACCAAAATGTTTATTTTAATTTATATAGCGCGTTTGCTTCACTTCAGTTTCAACGCAAATGTTTATTTTAATTTATATAGCGCACACTAAGTTCAACAACTCGTGCTAGCGGCCACTTCAGTGGCGGTGTCGTTGACTTTCACTTTCACGTTCACTTTCCGCGCTGCTGAAGAAGAGTAAGATTCTCGTTACTCCATCGCTTCCAGAAGACCTGCTGCAGATAGATAGCACGTTGCCAACGGTCAAGCCGATTGTAGTTGAGCGATGTAAGATCAGATTCAGCCTGTTGTGAAAGAGGACCGCCAATGAGGAAATGGCCAGGAGGAAGAACATAAAGGTCATCAAGCTTTTCTGAAAGCGGTACAAGTGGACACGAATTTATTATCGTTGATATTTGACAGATTAAGGTGCGCAGCTCATCGAAACCAAGAAGAGATGTCCTAACAGCACGATAGAAGTGATACTTTGCCATCTTCACTGCAGATTCCCATATGGCACCAAAATGTGGTGAGCGAGGTGGTATAAACTTCCAATCAAAACCTTCCCTCAGGCAGTATGGATAAATTTCGCTGCGATTTCTTTGACTGAGGAATACATTTCGCAGATCCTCCAATTCGTTTTTGGCTCCTGTAGAGTTGGTGGCATTGTCCGACCAAATGTAGTGAGGCTTCCCTCGCGTGGCGACGAAGCGTTTGAGCGCGTCGAGAAAGGCGGCAGTTGACAGGTCTTTGACTAATTCAATCCAAATGGACTTGGTTGCAAAACATATAAGCACGCTGACGTAGCATTCTTGCGGAGCTTTATTGTGTGTTTCGGGCTTGTAATAGGACGGGCCGCAGTAGTCCACACCAGTAACTAAAAATGCTTGGGAAGCATGAATGCGATCCTTTGGCAAATCATCCATGATGTGCTTAACAAGACGAGGCTGCGATCGACAGCAAATTATGCATTTATGCAAGACTTGTGGACCAGCTTTTCTGTCTCCTATGGGCCAGAATTGCAATCTAATTAATGCCAGCATTGATTGGGGTCCTACAAGTAGAAGTTTACGATGAAAATATGTATCATTTAGTGATAAGCCAGAAGAAGTGGTTGTAGAGCCATCGAATAAAACTCAAAGCTGTCAAAGTACTGTCTTCTTTGAAGACTCAATGATGTGGGAGAAAATATCTACATTCGTTAGCAGCCTCGCTGCGAACCCAAGTCATGTGTGGATTGTGATGAAGATTGTTTCGAAGAAGCAGGAGTGCTGACTGAGATCGGCGAAGAGTGGGTAAAGTGCAAAAGTGTGTTATGCTTTAAATGGAAAGTTCTACAAGAAAAGGTCGAATTGCACTCAAGCGATCGATAACCATCTTTCAGACTGTGGCAGTTCGTTGTTGGATAAACTTTCTTCACACTCACACTGCGTTGCCTTGTCCAGCATTTCAAGCAAAACTTGAATGAGGATGGAGTCTGCAATTTGTTCCTTGCTGCCAAGTGATTGCAAAGCTCTTAGCTGCGAAGTGACGTTATCTGTCAGCTTGCGCAAACTGCCTGCTATTGAATTCGCCTTGTCTTGACCAAATAGCTCCCTGATGTGTGCCTGAAAAATTTATCGTTTGTTATCATAATGGTTAACCAACAGTTGTAAGGCAATGTTATAATTAGCCTCCGAGGTTTCCAACGATTTAACCGTGTCAAGCGCAGCGCCACTTGGGCAACTGCGCAAATGGTGAAGCTTCTCGATTGCGGTGAGATCCTTCTCGCTGTCGATGATTGTAGTAAAGGTGGTGAAAAAATTGGTCCAATCAGTGTAGGCGCCACTGAACTTGGGAAGAGAAATAAACGGCAGACGCGACCGCTCGGAGCTAGCTATAACCGGTTGAATATCGTGCGCGCGAAATGTGGAGCAATGGGGAACGTTTGTTCTTTTACCAATTTCTCTTTCTAAAAGCGCATTTATAATTATAAACGAAGAATTAAATCGGTCCGGAACGAAACTAGAAATTGAATCAAAACTTAATTCTTCTAGATCCGTGTGCGCAGCCTCAAACTTCACTTTTAAATCTTCCGCGGACTTCAAATGAGCTTTGAGTTCATACTCATCTAACCCTTGCGCCTTTTCTTGGCTTAGGTTAGTTCGCATGCACTCAAGCCGGTTGAACATTGCGAGAGTCTTTAATTTTAGAAATTCCACGCGCGAATTTGACTGCTCTTCATTCGACATTTTTTACAAAATTTGCGGTGTCCAAATTGTCAAGAAAAAAAATATTGAAATAAAATGTCACAAAACCAAACTGCACTTTTAGGTTAGTTTAATTCACTATATACAGCACAATGTTAACTTTATATAGTCACTGAACCGAAAACACTGCCCGCTATGCACTTAATGTTAGAATAGCGGCTTGCGCTATTATGTATATATGTATCATATATTGCTATTATATACTGTGACGTCCCGTTAAAAATCAATGTTTCAATAAATCCACACGTGCGAATAGCAATTAAAAGAACCGGCGATTAAATGCACACAAAAAAAGAACGAAAGTTTTGTATAATAGAAGTGATAATTTAAATCCACCTGATTAAAATTATCATCACCAAAAAAGTTTTGTATAATAGAAGTGATAATTTAAATCCAACCGATTAAATTATCATCACGTCGGGGTCACCAAAATGTTTATCCACTCTTTTGTGGATTAAGAAAATAATTATGTTTTTCAATTTTAAATACTTCACAAAAATGTTTATTTTAATTTATATAGCGCGTTTGCTTCACTTCAGTTTCAACGAAAATGTTTATTTAAATTTATATAGCGCACTTGCTTCACTTGTAGATTTTTAAAAGGACTGATGCTACTTAACATATGATCGCCTTTTTTATGCACATAATTGCACGGCGACAAAGCAAGCAATAAAAATAGTGTGAAATAAAACTAAAAATAGATAACAGAGAGTGCTTACAAGAAATATATACTATGTTAGGATCGTTGCGCATAATAAAAGAGTGATTTTTTGCCGCACAGTGCACGAAAAGAGAGTTAACAAGAGAAAAAATGAAAAAAAATAAAAGAGAGTTAGGGCCGCTGCTCCGAACATACTTATTGTAAATAAAAAAGAAGTAGAAAAAAAAATTATTTAAAAAACAAAAACTAACTTTCCTCCAACGTACACAGAACAAACTGGTTCAAGGCATCAACCCCATGCACTGCACCAAGCTGAGCTCATGCAAACTCGTGGCTAAAGCTGTTTTATTTAAAATAAAAATTAATAAATAAAAAACAATGAATTTGAAAAAGAAACAATGAAATGGAAATTTAAATGAAGCGCAGTTTGCGTTTGAGCTTTATTATCGTGTCTGCCTTATGTGCAAATTGAATCAAATAGACGTTTTTCTTATTTTAAATGAAGCGTTCATTGGAAGGAGAAACTAAATATTAAAAAAAAAAACCGCTGTATCCGTACACAGGGGAGTTGCGACAACGTTATTAGTTTGAAATTATTCGTTTAAAAGAAATACGTCAACATTTTATTTATGGTATTAACACATATTTTTTTTTATTTTCTTTTTTTTTTTTGATTGAGTTTGGAGGTTCGAAACCTGCGACATTCGGATGCCAAACTGTTACCTTTACTGACTAGGCTATGGTTCCAGCTGAATTTCTTTACACATAATAACATTTTGGTTTCTTTACACATAACCAACGTGTGGTTGTTTACTGTATGTATTCTTGTGCCGTATGAAATGTCGTTTGTGCAAAATCTACTCTCTCGTTTGTTTATTTATTATCTCCGCTCACGAGAGAGTAGATTTCACACACACACCATTTTATACGGCACACCTATTTTTTTAAGTTTTGAGTTGAAGCATGGTTGCGTAAAATTCCATGAATTTTCAAATATAAATGCTATCGCATAAAAATAATAGATATCAATGAAAAGTACTTATTATTTAAAAAACAGTACAGTTATTTCCTTCGGGGTAAATACATAGAATAATTTAAAAATTTCATTGAGGAATTGAGAAATGTCATAAGAAATTGAGAACACATTTAGAAAAACGGAAAATCTAATCATATATCATCACTCTGTTGGCGAATGAGTGAAGGAAAGGGAATGTTCATGAAGAAGGTGGACAACTCTATAACACATGACCGCGTGGTCTGTTTTGGAAGTCAACCCTAGTGTCAAAAATGTGACCTATATAAACAAATTATCAAATGCTATTTGATGCCTTGTTTAAATTTTAATTACATTATACAGCTAATATAACTAATATAGCCGTTCCCTTGATATTCCACGCAAAAGACATTACCACAAATCATGGTGTAGTAAATAGAAGGTGACGCCAAGCTATTACAGAAATCGGACCACTCTCATTACCGTTAGATTGCGGCGCCATATTGTATGCATGACGTTATAGAAAAATTTCTTTTTTTTTGTCTGATTTACGAAATATTTACGATGCACTAATATTTAAATGCATAACATTGGTTATTAAACACAATTTTTGTTTTATTTAATTTAATTAATTTTATTTGTGCACTGTATTTCATTAATTGTGCCTTAATTGCCGGCAGCTGCTGTCAGTTGGCTTGTCTATGTGTCTAGTTTAAGCATTTTTGACCGCAATTAAAAAAAAAACTATATAAAATATTATATACTAAAAAACCAATTAATTAAAATAAGAAATATTATTGAAAAATTAAAAAATTTAAAAAAAACATTCTTTCCCAGAGCAGTTTTTGAACCACCGAACAGGCAGTATAAAAGTAATCGGATTCGACGGTCTCACCGAATGGTAACATCGCTGGGACAACTCAATTAAGGGCCGCTGGACCCATCATCTAATCCCGAGGCTAGACAGCTGGTATGGGAGGCGACATTGAGAAGTCAACTTTTAACTGACACATCTCCTTATCACAAATTAGGACATATCTACACCGTTTTGGCCATGGTGATTCGCCTCAGTGCCTTAATGCAAAGGCGATGTGGTACAAGACGGCGAAAACTGTGCATTCGTTTGCTACAGGTTTGCAGCCACTATGCGTGTGCTTGACGATTTTGGTGAAGCCCCCACCTGCCATCATGACAGCTCTCCGCACTGCCGATACGGCTCGTAGAGCCCAACGATGATTTTAGTTCTCCGCGCGAAGCAATGCTTTAGAGCAGTACTGCGGAGGCAACTGTAGTTCTTTATTACTGTTGTTTTTATCATTGTTATTGAAATAAAAAAAGAATCATTTGCACAGCTGACAAGTCAGAGTTAATGCAACTAACACACGCGCCGGACCGCAAGCAGTAACCGTGGCAGGCCGCAAGTCGCGAAAAACTCAGGAGTATAAAGAAAGGCGGTAAAAAACAAACTAACTAATTTAATTTTAGGATAAACGAAGAGCTCAGCTGGAGTACGTCCGTCAGTCAAAAAAACATACACTTTTTTTGCGTGTGCCTTATGAGATGTTGCTTGTGCGAAATCTACTCTGGCGAGCAAATATAAAATTTACTCATCTATAGCGTACGTTTTCTTGCTTATAGGTAAACAAATGTGTGGTTGTTGTACAACAATAAACTCTATGTGAAAATATCAAATTAAAAACGTTAACACATCTCCCCTGTGTTCGGATACAGAGTGGCTTTTTTATATGTTTTCAAGTTTTATGATTTGTTTTGCCAACTGAACTGGTTTTTTTTTTTTTTCTATTTTTTTTTCTTTTGTAAATAAATGTATGTATGAATTTGAATTATATTACATTCATCTTGTTTTAGCTGATTAAGCCACAATTAATATGATTAAGTACACAAAAAAAATTTATTTAAATTAATAAAACAAAAATTGTGTTAAATAACATATGTTATGCAAGTTAAGAAATTATAACGCACGGTTTTATTCGTTGTGGAACGGGTTCGAGTGAGTTTTTATTCTGTCCTATCTTCAGACCCTTCAAGTGCTGACCCAACTCTAATTTCACATTCCGCAAGTATGCCGTATTCGAGTTTGGTGACGAACGCAACGGATCTGTTTTCGTTCGCTCAGCACTTGAGCCATTGACCGTACTTAACAATAATGCTGAATCAGCCGAATAAGGCTCGTGTTAACTCCTCCCTCCTTAAAAATCTGATTCCTGCAGATTCTATTGAGGTATCGTCGTTGCTCTCGTACTAGCTAGGCTTCGACGGTTGGAGCCGTGTTGATCTTCGGCATTTTTTTGCAAGGTCAAATTACTAGCTTGACCCAGAAAATTCCGGCCACTTGTGCAACCAATAAAACCAAGGCGATATCGATCAAAATAAAAACGTCGGAGTGCAAAGCAAGTTTTTGAAAATTCTGTACGATCAGTGAGTGTACGTAGCCGATGCCAACGCTGGTACCGCTCGTGTAGACGTTAACGAATGCGGGTGGCAAGCCCTGAAGTATAGTCACGCGCGTATTGCTGAACGTCAGGCCTTTAAGCTGGATCGATTCACTATTTAAGCGCACTAGTTAAGTCCCAGTTAGGTACTGTGAGGAATAACTGGTAGTCAAATATCCCTTGAAGTTCGCGATACAGATGATATCTTCTCCGAGCAGTTCGGTGATTTCCTCATTAAACGTGTGGTAATGACAGTTGGCGGCACCACCCTTCAGCAGTCTCAGGATACATTTAGTCTAGTTCTTTGTATGGCTGACTGTTAGCAATTAGTTGCGTTGGCCGTATATTGGCATTGGCCCTTCATCCCGTAGGTGTCTTTCTTACTTGCCAATACTCGGCTAAATGGAAGGTCGACCTCTCTATCTTCTTTCACCGTACTCCTGGTGATCAAGGTGTTGTAAACTTTATTGTGTACCCTTGGTATATAAAGGATGTACAGCAATATGGTGCCGTTGGTGTATACGGAAGATCGCCC
Organism: Stegana nigrithorax; assembly: GCA_037044495.1. Lineage (NCBI taxonomy): Eukaryota > Metazoa > Arthropoda > Insecta > Diptera > Drosophilidae > Stegana > Stegana nigrithorax. The sequence continues at coordinate 2,337 of JBAMBQ010003183.1, read as the reverse complement.
ATATTCTATAGCTTCGACGTCGTTCCCATATGGTAGCGAATCAATTTTGGATAGCAGTTGATTGATTTCGCTACAGACTAGCAAGTTCGAGTTAATAACTGAACTTTTCGCTAGTTGACAAGCAAGCGTGAGATCGTTGACTTGCTCCTTGATCAGCTGCATCGGATGGGTCAGCAGCTGCTCCGTGACACAGTGTTCTTCGGTCATGGCAATTTATGCTAAACTGAGATATGATTGTATTTTCTCGATCATTTCGTTAGTAGAGTCCATTAGCTTGATAATATGGTATTGCTGGTTGTATTTTCGGCGAGTTCTTCAAAGGCCGTGAAGTTTGCGACGTGGGTCAAGTTGAAGTGTCCGCTGGTGGTTCTGCCTTCCCCTACCTTGACTATTGCACTAGGGGAGTCGTATTACAGATCTTAGAGTTCGAACAATGTGCCTTTTTTAAGTTTACTTATAGTTTATATAGTTTACTTACTTATTTTAAACTTTAACATTCAATCAGATTTGGACGAACAGTGTGCTTAAATTAAGACTACTTATATTTAAACATAGTTGGTGCAAACAATGTGCTTAGGGTAAGTTTACTTATTGGCTATGACCTTAGCTAAATTGTTAGTAGAGCAATGGGCACCTGTCACCCTTTTTTTTTTTTTTTTTTTTTCGTGATCCATTAAATTCCGTGGATGCTACTTGCGAGTAGACTATTTTATGCCCTACTTCGGTGGACCAATTTAAATTTTATGGAAACCACTTGTTAGCGTAAATACAAGAAAAAATTTTTAAATTTTTATAGTAAAAAGTCAGTCTGTGTAGTGATTTCAATTAAAGTTGAATGAAATCGCTCCACTTGGCCGTTGACATCGCTTTTCTACGTAGGGGTAAAGTATGTTTCGATATTAAGTGAACGCAAGTCGTCAAGTTCAATTGGGGATAGGAATCCCCTTTCATTATCAGAAACTATCAACGTTAGGGCTGTGTAGTAGTGAAGCACCTTTGCCAGTTTGTACTTCAATTCGGGTGATGACTTATTACGGATGCAAAATAATTTAGCGAATTTTGAAATCCTATCTAGGTAATTTATGAACTTTTCGTCGTCTACCTCGAATATGTCGATTTGTAATATTTCGCATGGGTATATAGGGATAGATGTTTCTTGAAAATCAGGAGATTTCAGATGGCAGACTATGCATCATGGGGAAGTACTTTTTTCCAAAATTTGGATTTTGTTTTCGGCAAGATTTCTGTGAGCTCTTTGATGCTCGGATTGAATAGTGCTGCAGATTTCGTCGTCGTCGGTTACGTCTTTCACCACCCTAACATCAACTCTTAATTTATAAGAGATAAAACTACTCAAATAGACTTCTTGCAATAATTGTAAGAGTTCCTCTGGCATTTTTATACCATTAATGACAGAAGGACAAGGAATGTTTTAAATATGTCAACCAGGGCATTTCTAGTTATAATTACACGGGAAATAATGTGTCTTGAATAACCAGGGAGAGGACGTTTAACTATGTTCGAATCTCGTCCAAAACTAGTGATTAATTGTGCTTTAAAGGCATTGATTGGACATTCGACGAAGGGTATTAAATCGGAATTGTCCTGCCCTATCCTCTCCTGCCTTTCACTGCGATAGGACAGCACCAATTGCCTAATCCGACTCATCAGTTGTGAAGTTGAAAGGTTTATTAAATTCGGGAAATGCTAGAACTTCTGAAGAAGCCATGAGGTTTTTCAATTCATTAAATGCCATATAGCCATCGTCATCCAGTTCGATAGGTATTTTCTTGGACTGACTAGCCTTGACTTGGGCAGTTTTGCACCTGGTAAGGGTCTGGTGAGGAGTTTTGCAACCTGGGCGTAATCATGAATGAATTTCCTATAATAAGATGTCATACCTACAAAGCTTTTCAACGCTTTGAAGTTTTCTGGAATTTGGCTGTCTTTTATTACCCCTGAATTTTCGAACCTTTTGATCTGCCGGCTATAATCCACTTTCATTGGCTCTGCTGGCTGTACTGTAGTATACCATCAATCCCATTAGCATAGATTTAGTTGGTAACTCTAATTAACATAAGTAGCAGAGACACAAACCTATTATTACACACTATTTATTAACACTAAATATATTTATGTATAAATAAGTATGAGTACCAACTCGGATAACTGCATGAGGATGAGTACCAACCGGATAAGCTTAAGGATAGTATTTAAGTAGCCCACTAATTACTTACATTAAAAGTCGTAAGGATAAACCTATAAGGAGAGTTTAACAGTTCTTGCAGTTTGCGTGTCCCTTATAAATAAATATACCTTGCAAATAAATGTATGTCA